>JAJHJA010000024.1:0-278495 GCA_021202915.1 Heliconius himera | reverse complement strand
TCTACCACACGTACTTTAGTCGCCTCTTACGACACCACCAGTACCAGGATGATCCTATTCTAGGCCGGAATCACACGGCAAGTTATATATATATACATATATATATATATATATATATATATATATATATATATATATATATATATATATATATATATATATATATATATATATATGTATATATATATATATATATATATATATATATATATATATATATATATATATATATATATATATATATATATATATGTGTAACCGTGTGTGTACATATATATATATACATATATTTTATTACAGTTATTATAGTTTCACCATAAGTAACATTTAAAAGGTCTACGGGCTCTCTTGACAATCAGTGTTTTTTGCAAATAAGACGTTATTCTTCGGAGAAGTCGGTATATTATATTTATACAAAACGGAATCGAAGCCACACAACCTACGTCCTAAGTAAATCCTAACTTATTTTACTACTACTTTTTATTTTACCTATAGGACAGTATTATTTGTATGATATGGCCCTTTTATATATTGAATAAGTTATTTACAAAGAGCAGGTCGTTTAGAGCATGTGTATTATTTTATGAGCCTTATAAGATAATACAATCTTTTTTGTTATTACTACTTCTATCTTACTATCTAGGCTATCATTTTATGAAATAAATTAAAATAAATACTTTTGGTGCGGTTTTTTATCATTTCATTTACTATTTTCTATAATATTCACTATTTTGGAACAAAGCATATTAATGTTTTGTATTTTCTATATATTTCTCAGTTTATTATAAATTTGTACAATGTTTATATATAAATTATCACAATTTAAGAACTCCAGTGCTTGTTAAAATAATCAATGTTTGGTTAAAAGGAGTAAATACTATTCCATAATTCAATTATTTAAGCATTTATAATGTAAATATTAGGTATACAGTTTTTAAGAGGTTATTATATGCAAATTATATATAATTAAATATATTAAGGCCAGTCGTGGCTTAGGGGCATAAAATGTGGCTGTAAACGCGATAGGTTATGACTTCGATTCCCACTCGAGGATATGAAATATTTAATATATTCATTTCCTTGCCTTGGTCGAGACAACGCGCAGCGTTGAGTTGTTATCTTTATATTATGACCATGTTCATATAATTTAAGGAATATTTTATACATACATATATATATCAAATGTTGTTGTTTGTTAATGTTCTATTGTTTCATCTGTTGTTTGGGTCCTGAAAATTGGTTGTCAAAACAATTCAGTGAGTACGCACCGATTTCCATACTTCATTTATTTATGCTGAATAAATTATATCATATTTTGCGAGCTTCTCGCATATTTCTACTACACTTTTTGAATTTTCTTCGGTAGGTTCTGTATCCATTATTTAAAATTATTGGTGAATTATAAGATACCCCTAAAAAGACATTTGATATTTAAAAATCCAGGGATTCTGGTGCTGTTCTAGTAGAAATTGCTATATATCAAAAGAAATAAAACATCATAAATCGATTAAACTCACATTTATTTCAATTAAATATATGGCAACAGAACACATTATGTATAAATTATAAATTAGTAAGATTGTACAAACATAATAACAAGATATTACTTCCCTTAAATAATTAAACAACAATTTCACTCAATTATTATTTAAGATTCAGAGTGTCGCACACAGGAGCCAGAGTTTCGTACTGGTCGGGACTGGCTCGCTTCTGAACCGAAGAATCCTTATTGTTATTCGAATGAGCAGTATGCTGTTGGCGCTACTGGCCTCTACAGCGTCACCGGGCTTTGGGTACCAACAAATGAGAACACAGTGTCGCAAGGGCGTCTCCTTTGAGACTCGGACCGCAACTTGCTTACACCGTTTGTAGTGGAGGACTTTGCTTCGCTCGGTCCGAGCTAGGCCTACTGGGTAGGGCTCTTGATGCCCTTTTGGATTTTTAATTGCGGGCACCTCTCGCACCGAGGCGCGATTGGGCCACAGAAAAACTGGGACCTCGTCTTCACCGGCGGGGACGGTGTGTGTAGCGTGTGTGGCTGCGATTGTGTGTAGCCCTACCTACATATTTAGGGTCGCTTTAGTGATGGGCTCAGCATCATCGATTAATCAAACCGAAGAATGATCAACCGTCGTATTTATGTTGAATATGAACTAAAGTTGTCAAGTTTGACAACAGAACACTAGCGCCACGAGTCAATTGACTGCATAAATAAAATATTAAAACATTCGTTTTTGTGTTTGCGCCGATATATATTCATATCTTCAAAAAATATTTCCATTTCTTCGTTCTGGTGTCGAGGCAAACCGTGGCGTTGAGCTCCACGCCTTCAGAAATCGGCGCAAAGTGGGGAACGGAGTGTCTTAACACTAGTTTCCCTCTACCTACCCTGCTGTGTGCAGGATACAGCGTGAAGCTGATAATAATGATAATACAAAAAATATTGGACACGTCAAATAATATGAAAGTTTATATTACAGAATATGTAAGTTTTTATTATTGCAGTGCAGTTAAGGTACGGTTATGTATATACATATATTGCAACGAAAGCAATGAGAATTTCCACTCAAGATAATACTTTTATTTATAGTACCTATGTATGTTTCCCTGGATTGTTTGAATAAGCGTAGCAGTTTCTTGTTTCTAGGCCTAATAAAACTCAATGGTTCTAAAATAAGCACAGAGTGGAGAACGGAGCAAGTTAGGAGGTTTCCAGATGCGAAAATAAAAAATAACTGTGAATAAAAATATTAATAGCATTTTAGTTCGTACTCAGTTTTAATAGCTCTAACTATAAATAAAACCAACGACACATAGTGGACTAAGATCCCGCTGTAAAAAAATTGCAGGTATCTGTTTATATATAGATTTTTTTATGAATGTTACAAAGTGGTAGAATAGATTACACCATGGTCGCCTCGCAAAATTTTAACCTTTAATATAATTTTTGGCAAATGGTTTTTGTTAATTAAATCTAGGTTACATGTTTTCTTAGTGAGCCCAATATCTTTTGAAGTAGAATTATGTAAGGGGTCGAAAAAAATATGGATTGTCAGGTGTAATAAGCAGGTGTTTTATTGTAAATTACATATTTATAATTAGGTGTTTTTTAAGTAAATTATATATCAAATTAAAGTTCCTTCTTCGCTCATGGTTGCCTTAAAAAAGTGCCGCAAACTGAAGTTTTATTCCACCATACAACCATTTAAATTATTTTTTCCATTCCAGATGACTTTGAACAAAAGAGACAAAATGTGTGTATTGCTTCATATTGTAAGGATGCCTATAATGTAATTTAGTAAAACATTTTTTTTTATTCATATTTACTATCTATGACATTATATATTTTATTTCGAATACATATAAAAAACTGTATAGTGATAAAACCATTTTTGAAAAATTGATCACTTAACTCTTTAAAATTTTTGCTGAATATCTTTCTAAATACCATAAATTCTTCTGAATAATTATTTTGGAAACTAATAAATTGCTTAATTAAATAATAAATTAAACAAATCACTATCACTTAAAATATGTTAGAATAAAATTTCAACAAAAAAACAGATGATACCTGTAGATTTTTGCAATGGGATCTCGTATTATGGCTAGTTAATGTATTTTCGTCAGCTATATTTTAGAAATAGCTCTTTGTCGTGGTATTTTTCACATCGTTTTAAAATCCAATTTCAATATAAGTACATATTAGATAGGTTTCTTTTTTTCACTGAGTTTTGAAGCTAAAGTTTAAAAGTAAATATTGTATTTTTTATTACGTGTCACTACTGTCTGATTGATGTATCGTGTGCGTGTTGCACGTAAAAGTTTTCAATATAACGTTAAGCTATATATCATTAAATCGAGATACGTAAAGGGTGATTTTATTGAACTTTATTTCATTTGCGTGTCTTTTCAAGTTATATAAAAATACAGAAATTTTTGTTTTAATTTTGTTGTTATATACAATATCAGCTAGTTACGCTTATATAATGCAATACTATCACTTAAAGACGTAGATTATTGAGTGGTAGAATTGCACGTTATCCATTATACAAAAAAACAATCACTGATGAAATATAAATATGTCATAAAATTCGATTTGAATACATAACCACCGTACAATCCTCCAATTACGCCACGAACGTGTGTAACAAAACACTATAAGTTAATTTGAATAAAAGATCAAAATCAATGGTACAAATCAAATTCTCGTTTACTAGTAGTGTTGCTTTAACCAATAAATATAAAAGACTTTTACTTTACTTCATATCTTATAATTTATTTACAGGGCTCTTTTATGGAAAGAGAAGAAAATCCAAAATAAATTGCTTATGTTTTTTTTATCACATTTATTTATTTATTTATTTATTTATTTATTATTTTATTTACAAAGCCAATAAAGTGTTACATTAAGACATTCAACTAGAGGAGAATAAAAAATTACAGTGTTTTTTTTTTTTTTTTTTTTTTTTTTTAACAAGAAAATCGCTTGAATGTCGGGAATTTGAACCTTGGATATCTCACTAGGATGCCCTGTGCGGAGATAACCAATGATTGCTGTACGGATCTTATTATTGGATTTGAGAATTAAAACAATGAGCTTTAGATGAATGTAAATTGTGAGTGAAATATATATGAAATACATCTATAAATTATAAGAATATATAAATACACCGAATATATAACATATAAGTAAATAAAGTACATATAAGTAAGTAGGAGGGATAAGTTAATCATGCAAAATGTATGTACATATAATAAATATGTCAAAAATATTAAAATATATATTTTTTATTTTTATTTATTTATATTTTACTGTGGTACCTTTATAATATTTTCTATTTCATCATAGTCTAGCGAATGTAACCATTCGTTTAGTCCTTTTTTTGTTTTATAATAGTTAAGTTTGTGGAGATTTAGTTTTTTATTGATTTTATTTGCAACGTATGGGCCTAAAAATGCAGAAAACCTTTGAGTAATTCTTTTCTTAGTTATAGGTACTATGCCAAAAAGGTTAGTCCGTTTTTGGTTAGTGTTATAATTACCTAATTTGTATTGATTTAATAAGAGTTGGAGCAGGAAAATTTTGCGAACCGAGTGAACTTTACTATATTTATATAACTCGGTCGTAGGAAATTGATAATTTTTAAAATGGATAATTTTTAAAATCATGCGTTGAGCTTTTTCTACCATAAGTACTACTGATTTTGATGCACCACCCCAAGAGGTGATACAATATCTAATTAACGACTCACAAAGAGCTTTATATATCATAGTTATAAAATCAAAAGAACCCAAGTGCCGCAGAGTTTTAAAAATCCGTGCTAGTGCTCTAATTCGAGATGCTAAGAGGCTTGCATAAGCCTCCCACCTTAGATGCTGATTGACAATCACACCAAGATATTTAATTTGATATACTTTTTCAATTTTTAAACACATACAACCATTATAACTGGGTAGATTAAAGTTTTGACAAGAGTGCGATTGGATCTGGAAAGATGAGGTAGGTTGGGAAGATAAATTGGCGCTAAATGTAATGTATCTTGTTTTATTCAGGTTTAGCGTTAGTAGGTTATTATCAAGCCAATTCATTATTCTACTCAGACCGCGTTCGGTAAAATCTTTAAGACTCTCCCAGTCGTCACCTTCAAATACGAGCACGGTATCATCTGCGTAAGATATTATTTTACAATTTTGGATTTGCAAAGAACAAAGGTCATTTATGTATATACTAAAAAGAGTTGGGCCCAGGATACTCCCCTGTGGAATACCGAAATAGAGATTTCTCTCACAGCTACTCTCAGAGCCTATTTTTACACGTTGTGATCTATTAGTAAGGTAGTCAGCAAATAACTTATGACAGTTACCTCTTATTCCCAGCTTGAAGAGCTTGTTGAGAAGGATGGAAGGAGAAACGGTATCAAATGCCTTAGCTAAGTCAAGAAACACTCCGATACACTTTTTACGTTTGTCTAAGGCACCTGACACCGTATTAATTAAGTCGTTTAAAGCGTCTTCGGTTGACCTGTTTGATCTAAAACCGTATTGATTCGACGAAAGCAGTTTGTTACTTTCCAAGTAACTTTTTAAGCGGTTGTTAAGAATATGTTCAAGTATCTTTGACAACACCGGTAGCACCGATATTGGCCGATAATTACTAACCCTATCTCTGTCACCATCCTTGTAAATTGGACGTACCACGGCACATTTAAAATGACTAGGATACATTCCATGCTCAATTGACAAGTTACAAATATAAGTCATTGGTTTTACGAGAATTTGAAAATTTTGCTTAAGAACAATAGGTGTAATATTGTCGTGACCTGGAGCACTGTTCGACTTAAGACCTAATATTATACGCCTTATCTCATCCTCGTCTGTAGGCAGTAAGACAAAAGAGTTTAAGGAATTGAAGTTAAGAGTAGAATTACGAGTAAGATCATCCACGGAGCAGTTAAGCCTATTTAAAATTTTAGCTGCAAGATCCTGCCCTAAATTTGAGAAGTAATCGTTTACAGAATCGATGGGATTGTGTAAAGATATTTTATTTAATATTAATTCTATTGCCTCACTCTTAGGTTTATTCATGTTGCAAATAGATTTTACAGATTTCCACAAACATTTTGGATTATTTTTATTCTGGTTTAAAAGCGCCTTATTATGTAATATTTTTAATTTTTTAGTTATATTGTTGCAAATGTTACGGTAGGTTTTGTAATGTACCTTAATAATTAAATTGTCTGGGTACTTGGAAGACTTTTTATGAAGTCTGTCACGTTTACGAATACAGCGTAGGAGCCCTGGTGTTATCCAGGGCTTCAATGTTAGTTTACTATGGGGAACATTTTTTATAAATGTATTTTTTTCAATTATTAAAGAAATTGTATGTGCTAATAATTCCGTTGCAGTGTTTGGGTTAATATTCGATGTCACAGTATCCCAGTTGGTTATTCGCAAATCATGCTTAATTTTTTTATAGTCAAGGCAAGTATACATAGATGATCTGGATGTCGTTGACTGCTGGGTAGGGAATTGTAGAAAGCTGGGATAATGGTCTGTTACAGGAGACTTAATGACCGCTGCATAAGAAGTAGATTTAGTTTTAATAAATATATGGTCAATACAATTGTACCCCCTTGTCGGGTAGGTATAACTAGGTAGAAGGCCATAAGATGCACAGATATTCAAGTAATCCTGTGAATATAAGGATAAATTACTTCCGTTTATTGCTATGTTAATATCTCCAGTTAAAATAATATTATTATATGCGCTAAACTGCTCTAAAATATATTTAAGATTTTTTAAAAAACATTCTAAATTGGAAGATGGGGGCCTATAGATAGCAATAACTATTGTGTTAGAATTACATTTAATAGCCAAGCAATTTACCTCTGGAAAAATAGGTTCTTCAATACAAATATTCATATTAGAATTGCAATACACAACTACTCCGTCGTTTTGATTAAAACTCCGTTTAGTACTAAAGACATTGTAACCCGATAACAACGGTAGATTATCGCAATTTTCTTTGAGCCAGCATTCAGTTAATACAATTATATCTATAGAAACATCCATTCTATGTAACAAAACTTGTAAATTATCCATATTACACGATATGCTACGGATATTTTGATTTAATAAAGTAAAATAACCCGTCCTATGCAGCTTTACTTTGTATTTTAATTCCTCTGGAAAGCAAAAGAAAGAAATTGCGTCAAAGCAATTGTTAATACTACTTAGATTGAATTATATAGCGTAGGTATGAAACACTTTTTAGATATACAAACTGTGTTACGTATTTAAAAGTACTATTATAAAATATGTTAGGTTTAGAGTAACGAAGGTAATTAACATAAGAAATATTATAAAAATCGTTATTAATTATTAAATTTATCAATAACAGTCGGGTACTATTATAAAATATGACACAGAGTAATGAAGTCAGTTGAAGCAACATTAAAATCAATATTTTTTTATTATGCGTAAATACTTCAGCCTGTAACATTCCATATTCTTTTGTATTCTTCTTTGTCAGCACCGATCCGACCGAGAGCTACGTTACGTTAAATCGCATTTTCTTAGACTCACAATGTATTGGGATATAGTTTTGTGCGGAGGCTGAGGGAACCTTAGAACGTAGTGTTAAGGCACTCAGTTCCCATTAAAACAGTTTCGTTTCAGAATTTTCCGACGCCGCCGAATTCTAGGTGCATTACATGTTGAGTGGCGGAACACAACGCCGCAGTTTGCCTTTTTGAAAATTAAAATATTTAATATTTCATTGAACCCACAACCTGTCGCACGATTGTGCCCCTGTACCCTCAATATTTTTATTGCTTCTCAAAATTAATTTAAAATACAATTTTTTACGAATGATTTTTGCAAACAACAAAGATAAAGGTATTCGTGGTTTCAATTTACAATTTTGATGAATGAGGTGTCGAGTTTCCCTCCTTAAAGAATGAGTTTAATATTATACAAAAAGTAAACCGAAGTTTATGAATATTTTTAGCTTGCTTATATTTTACAGTCTTATACTACGGCATTACTTATATGTATATAGTAAAAGTCACGTCTTATGTGATTGATTGATCGTGTTTGTATAGCTGTAAATGATATTTGTAGTTCATCTCTTTTTATATAATAAAGACTTTTGGTTTTCGCGACTTTTACACATATTTAATGAAATATACAGGAATAATTATTATTTTAAAACAATAGGTACTTTACAATCAGTAGTCATGTACTTTTGTGTTTGATATGAAATTTCGTTGTTTTAAGAAAAGGTCGCCCAAAATGGTCTTCCTGAACTTACATGGCGTTCGCTGACTTAACATATGAGATATATAAAAATGTTTATCTCTGAAAATTGAGCCACAGTGACCATTTTTATACATTTAATTTGAATCAGGTTAGTGTGAGTGTATTTTGTATAATTTGGTATTTATCCTTATCAAAATATATACTAAGTCATATATATATATATATATAAAAGTGCTAAAAGTGACTATATATATATATATATATATATATATATATATATATATATATATATATATATATATATATATATATATATAGTCACTTTTAGCATTTCATTTACCGACCGACCGACCCGAACGGGCAGACGATGTTGACAGTTTTGGAAATTGTCATATATTTTCGACCTACTGTTAATATTTTACGTGGTTATTTGCTCTATATATTGTTACGCGCCGCCCGGCTCGTCGGCAACTCTCGGGAGCGGTCGGGGAGGGGCGCGGCGGGAAAGGAGGGACGCGCGCTTGTAATGTCAAATTTGGGCGGGAAAATATTCTGGTTGCAGTGAACAGTACAGTAAATTATAGTTAACAATATTGTAAGAAATATAGCTATTGGAAGTGAATAAGTGTTTCAATATCTACTTTTTGCGTTACAATATATTATTAATTCACATTGTTCTTACCATCACTTCGCTCTTTCGGTAATAGCGTAATATAAATATTTAATACTTTTAAATATTTATTTTACGTTGATAATATTAATAATATAGGTGGTTTTGTTTTGTTTTTATTATTAATTTTCTTTGGTTACTTTGACTTATTATTTGTTCTTCATTTTAAGTAGTTTGGTATTTTATTTTTTACGTGAACACTCCCCGTTCTCCACTTTCCGTGGAATTCTTCGAGGCTTTTCGTGTAGAATGACAGAGCTTAACGCCGGGCTTTTGCCTCGGTGCCAGAGCGGAAAAATTAAAATATTATTAAATAATTTCTTCGAGTTGAGATCGAACTTACAACCGTCGCGTTACAGTTGACTGGTGCCATTGCGCCACGACGGCCTCAAGCGGTGGTGGGTGGGATGGTCTAATATCTTATATTCTAAATAAAAGCGAAAAAAGTGTTTCACTAGGTTCCCAAATGTTTATCTCTCTATACAGGTTTGCACGATCGGCGTGTTGGCAAACGCCATGAACGTGGCGGTGCTGACGAGGCGCGACATGGCTGCGGCGCCGATCAATCGCCTTCTGAAGTGGCTAGCGGTCGCTGATGTGTTCGTTATGCTAGAATACGTGCCCTTCGCCATATATAAATATTTGGTGAGTCAGCAGCTTTGTATTAGCTTCACGCTGTATATATTAGGGTAGCCAAAAGAAACCTGCTGGAAATCTAGTGTTAAGATATTTCCATTATCCAATTTCCGCTGAAATCTAGAGGCATTGCGTTTTGAGCGGTGGAACTCAACGCTGCGCTTTGCTTCAATACTAGAGCAAGGAAATAATAATTATTATTTCGTTTCCTCTAGTGGTGGTCGAACCCACAACCTATCGCGTTTCCAGTCACATGTTTGTGTATTTGTGGCACGACTGGGACCAACTTGAGCAATCTGCGTAATCTTTTCCATGGTCAAAAAAATAAAGATTTGAAGCAGTTAGCTTCAAGAGTGATTTTGTATTTCTGGCCATCTATAAATATTTTATTTTTACCAATTTTCTATGTTTGTTTAAATAAATAAGAGGTCGTAGTGATGCAGTAGTAAACGCAAGTAACTGGGAACGGTTGTGGGTTCGACTCTTAGTCGAGAAATGAAATATTTAATATTTTCGTTTCTTCGTTTTGGGTTAAGTTGAGTTCCTTTATTCAACACACAATGTCTCGAAAATTCGGTGGAAAGTGGGGAACAGAATGTCTTAATAATAAATTTTCTCTGCCTACTCTGCTATATGCGTGAAAAAAGTAAAGAAAGATATTTTATAAATATATTTTACTGGTTTCAGAATTAGGTGGCACGTCAAATATAAAAAAAAACTTTGGTTCTTAATATTATATTCTCTTAAGTCTTTTCAAATTTGAATAGATATCTTTTAAAAAGTTTAATTGCTCGGCAACAGCCAACTTAAACTTAATCAGGCGTACATTTTTCAACTTTTTATGAGGTTGGACGAAATCAATTCATTTCATTAATTACTAAGGGTATTTGGTGTCCCTTAAGTTCGAACAAATTTAACCACTCTTCTAGATCTTTAGAAAGAAATTTATTTTATAATACAATTTAAGTTGATTAATTATATTATGTCACTGCGAGTAGCTTCCAAATAAAGTTTATCAAAAAGCTATAAATATCGAATTTCTGCCATTTTTATAATAAATAAGGCTTTTTGTTTGTGAACTATATTATTGGCCTTACATTGAATGATATAGAAGGCAAATATTATATGAAAAATATGAATATGAACTCTGTTTGCATATTAATATTCTATACATGTAATATTTACGAATAGCGAAGTTTATTGTTTGAGGATTAAAGTAAAGGTGATGCCTATTTTAAGATGAAATATTGTTAAAAATATATATGTCAGCTTCACGCTGTATCCCGCACACAACAGGGTAGGCAGAGGGAACCTAGTATTAAGGCACTCCGTTCCCCTTTTTCGCCGAGAACTCAACGGAACTCAACGACGCAAAAAAAAAATAAGGCTTCAATTTTGAACTCGACTTACATTAGTTATAAAATTAATAAATCAGCTAACGAAAGAAGAGGGAACATATTGTTAAGACCTGCCCTCTTTTACGCCGAATTCAATGCCACGATTTGAAACGGCACTAAACTTAAATATTTCATTTCCTCGAGTGGGAATCGAACCCACAACCTGTCGCTCATACAGTCATACATAGTTATTTAAGAGAGTTTAAGTAATATTAATTTTGCTTCACATCGCATATATGTACATCTGGATGTTCCAATTCGTTAGTTAAACATTTGAAGATTGAAAATGAAATAATTACACGAACACTGTTTATGGAGAATGTATAATATATTGTAACATGAAAGTAAAGACATTTTGTCTCGAAAGTTAAATTAAATTTTAAAATGTCTGACAGTCCATGAATTATAATTTATAGAATTTGGAATTTATTCAATTTGAGACATTGATACATTTAATATAAACATATTTATATCGATATATTTATATATCTAACCCTACTTTAATAGCTTTATAACTATATATATATGTATGTAATCTAAAATGGTTTAATGTGTGGAATGTGTAACGTATAAATCTAAACAGTTTTAACTGTATTACAGTTATTAAACCGACTGGTAGTGGGTTCGACCTCCACTCGAGGAGATAAAATATTTATTTAAATTTATATTTCAATTTCTTCGCTCTGGTGTCGAGGAGAAGCGCGGCGTTGAGTTCTACCACTCAACACGCAATGCCTCCAGAATCCGACAGAAAGTAGAGAACGGAGTATCTTAACACTAGATTCCCTCTGCCTATCATGCTGTGTGTGGGATACAGCGTGATGCTGATTTATTTTTATTTTATTTGTATTACAGTTTTCTTTTATAATAATATTATATGCGGCATTATTGAGTAATTTTTATTTAAAGAAAATTATAAATTGTTGTAGGTGTTACCTGAGAAATTGGACTTCCCATATTCCTGGGCTATGTATTTGCTATTTCACATGCATTTTGCTCAAATATTACATACGGCGTCGATATGTCTCACACTGTCGTTGGCGATATGGAGATACGTGGCAATAAAGTGAGTACACCCTATTTTATTGATCTTTTACATCTATGTAACTGCTGGTAAAAGAATATAAAAATGATGAACGTTGCCGTCGTGGCACAGTGACACAAGCATGTCGTTGTAAACGCGACGATTGTGGGTTCGATTCCCACTCGTGGGAATAAGTAATTGTTTATTAATATTTATATTTCTTCACTCTGGTTCTTCGTCTTCGTAAAAAAAACGCAATGCTTTGGAAATTCGGCGGAAATTGAGGACTGGAGGACTATACTATACTGATAAAAAACTCATTCATACCACGAATTATACATTTTGTATAAAAGTCCTTCGAGAAATTTCAATTTCTTTCGAAAACAATTTCTTTACTGTGTCAAGGTAAATTTTAATTTAACTTTATCACGTGGATCGAATTAAAGAGGTTTCTTTTCTTTCTTTGTTTTAGGTACTCAGACAGAAGTCACATTTTATGTACGGAGAGGCGATGTAGCATAGCTATACTGAGTAGTTTCATCTTGCCTCCAATCTTATGCATTCCTACTTTTATGGTAAGAAAATTCGACATGACATTATTCAAAAACATTGGATAGAAACAATAACCGGCCAAATAAAATAATATATAAATAACAATAACTAACATAATTCATAAGAAAAAATTGTTACTAACACACTAACACTAATTATTTTATTTTTTTATTTTATTATTAGTAGGTACATCAAAATAACTGGTATTGAACCATGTTGCTTTGAACGTTTTATTGAGAAAAATCTTAATTTTTATAAAGCAATATTATAGTAATCGCGTCAAGCAAATTTAAAATTTTAATTTATAATTAACTACGAATAATGATTACGTAAAGTTCACTACTATTTGTAATCTAATGTAATAGTTTGTTATATTTTCTCCAAAGTTATGTTTTAATAGCGCATCCTATTATAAAATCATTAATTTTGAAAGTCAAGGCCGCACATTCCTATGCAAATTGCATTATTCATAATGATATGAAATATTCAAATTTCCATACAATACGTATTATCATCAAGTTGTCTTTCCGCAGGTATTCGATATACACACAAAGAACCTTACAGAGACGAGCGACAAGCCCGCTGTGGCGTACCACGTGGACTCTGACAGTCAGGGTACCTTGTACCAAGTTAATTTTTGGGTTCACGCTGTTCTAATAAAACTGCTGCCGTGCTTGATTTTAACCGTCATAAGTTGGTGGTTGATAAGAGCCTTATACAGCGCTAATCAGCATCAGAAAAATCTGCGCAACTATAGCTCGTGTCCAGCCGCTGAGAAAATGGTGAAACGCCAGCACAAAGCTGACAAGAGAACTGATAGAACAACAAAAATGTTGTTAGCAGTTTGGCTGCTTTTCCTGTTAACCGAATTACCCCAGGGGATACTGGGATTACTTAGCGGCGTCTTAGGGTGGTGTTTCTTCGTGAGGTGCTATAATTTGCTGGGTGACATGATGGATCTGCTGGCTTTAGTCAATGGAGCTATAAACTTCATCCTGTACTGCTCGATGTCTCGACAGTTTCGTCAAACCTTCAGGCAGCTGGTGCTGCAGAGGCGTTTCGCACGTTTTTTGCCACCGACCGCTTCCCACTCGGACTCTCACAACCAGAACACGTACGTAACTTTGTTATTATTAGTTTGGGCATGCTTTTGTTTTATTATCGAGGTCATTGGTACTAATGATGTTTTCATTCGCACGATAACTATGTATGTAGTCTATAATTTATTAATAATATGATATAATTGATATTAAATGTTTTTTTCTATTAAATATATTTATTTTATTTAGTATTTTATATAGAAATGATTTTTCGTATTAGAATAAAAAAGAAAGCATGAAATTATTTTTTCCCAACAGGTGCACAGAAAAGATTAAAAGATAACTACAGCAGAGCTTCAATAAAATTTTAATTTTACGTAAGTTGAATTGGTTGTAGCACACCATAACTGTTCTCTTTCTGTGTTGTTTGCAATTTTGTGTTTAAATATTGTAAATAGACTCATTTAATTCAAAAATATTGCGTTAAAATAATAAACTTATTAATTTAGAACATCTTTTTATATTTTTTATTTTATATGGAGATTAAGGCTGGTCTTCATTTTTAGCTATTTAATGGATACTTAAAATTTTACCTATTAAAATCAAAGTAATGCTTCTATTTTATACTATCATTGTAAAATGTGTATATTATATCTTTGCGTAACTGCGTCACACGAAATACAGGTATGGATAAACATCGTGAAATGAAACAAAATCCTACATTTAAACGGTTGAGGGATCTTGATTAATTTCTTTAGGTATGGGCTTAAAATATTTTACCCTATATGCTGTTCCTGTAAAAGGAGCGCTGACGCTTCCATCCTGTATTAGTATAGATTGCTATACATATGTACATATGTTTGCAGGCAATCTCATGCCTTGAGTTGATTCCAATGACGATAACTTATTTTTTAATGAACCGGTTTTGATGAAACCAACTGTAATTTTTTTGCTGAGTTAAAAGAAAGCAATTGGTGAACGTTTCAAGTAAATCGGTTCAATACTTTTCGTGATAAGCATGATTATACATACAGACGGGCAAAAAAATAAAAAAATGTTTTTTGCTTTCTATTATTCTTTTTAATTGTCTCTCTATCCATTTCAGTCAAAAATACTAAATGTACAGACAAAATATATTTAACAAATGTTTGATCCACCTATGTACTCTAAATATTAAAATAAAAACATAAAGCTAACACTTATACATTACATATTAAAATTTCATATAAATAATACAAACATGGCGGGATTTAAATGCGTGCCGTTTCGAAGACAGGTTCAAGTGTACTTAAGTAGATGAGCTGTATGTTTACTGTATGGTGACTAATTGACTGGTTTTATTTTAATTTATATTTTCGAAATTAAAATATATTTATTATCGATTATATCGATATCTTAATTCGCAAATCATCTAGCTCTATCTGCACGTAAAACGTTGTTTTTTTTTCACATGCTTCTTATAAAAAACACGTTGATAAATAATATATTTATACTGTACTGTACTGTATATTAAAGATAGACAGACAGATACATTTTTTTTTTAAATTAGTGGTCTGCGAAACATAACCAGGGGAAGCCCATGTCCAGCATTGGACCCGAATTGGCTGATTGGATTGATTAATTGAAATCATAACATGACTCTTTCCGCGTCTCTTATAACATTTATACAGATGGAGTTGAATTAGCTGGTTTCCGAATGAAAATATCGATATATAGTGTTGTAATTAACTCTTTTAAATATTACAAGACCTACTTTACAAGTACTAGTGATTCAGTATATTTCGTTTTCGTATTTATAACATCATGTCTTCTTACTCCATATGCGAAGTCAATATGAAAGTGATGAAATAGTTATGCAAAGTTATGAGATTCCCTCTGATATATGAAGATTCTTCCTCAGCGTCACTGTTACCTAATATATTTATGTATATTTTCAAATATTTATATTTAAAATTTTATTTTTTATCAGCTTCACGCTGTGCTGTGTGCGGGAACATAGCAGGGTAGGCAGAGGGAACCTAGTGTTAAGACACTCGATAGGCAGAGGGAACCTAGTGTTCCCCACTTTCCACCGAATTCTGGAGGCATTGCGTGCTGAGTGGCGAAACTCAACGCCGCACTTTGCTTCGATACCAGAGCGAAGAAATGAAAATATAAATAAACTCGAGTGGGGATCGAACCCACAACCAGTCGATTTTACAGTCACACTTTGTGCCCCTGCGCCATGACCGGCCTCACCTTAAATTAAAAATAATTTAACTTATATTTTGGTATCCTTATTTAGTGATTATATCTCTCTGATAGGATTGTGATTTAGTTCCTAGATAGCCGTAGGTTTGTCCTCTTTCTGTAAAGTCTAGTATTTCAATTTTTTTTAAGAAATGCATTGCTGAATTCGGCCACTGAGCACTCTAGTGCCCCTAGGTATTTAAATAATATAAATTATCATCACATATATAATATATATGTGATGATATTATATGATGAATTTCTCTATGTATACTTATATAATGCAATGTTACTAAATTGTAATAAAATGTTATATAAATAGTTACAAATTAAAAGAACTTGTGCTTAGCACAAACATTTTAATTATGATCATAAAATAATCATCAAATTCCAAAATAAACATCATTTACGGATGCCAGTCGTGCTGCAGGGGCACAAAGTGTGCCTGTAAACGCGACCTGTTATGGGTTCCCACTCGAGGAAATATTTTTTTTTGTTCTGGTATCTGGGAAAAGCGCAGCTTTGAGTTCCACCACCATGCTAAAATAAAGAATGTATTTTTATTTATTAGCATATTTCCTAGCATCATAAAAAAAGTTATGAAAATCTCACTAATGTTATTAAGCTTATAATAGATATCGATAAATATTTGTTCACTTTTATTTGTATTCATTGTAATTCAGAAATTTCTAAAGATGCTGTGATTATAAAGAGC
Organism: Heliconius himera; assembly: GCA_021202915.1. Lineage (NCBI taxonomy): Eukaryota > Metazoa > Arthropoda > Insecta > Lepidoptera > Nymphalidae > Heliconius > Heliconius himera. Next base: position 261,472 of record JAJHJA010000024.1, on the reverse strand, counting down.
TAAGTTCTTTTATTAAAAATGTCTCTATCTACTGAAACGTTTGGATAAATTAAATTGATCAAAGAAATGTTGCGCCAAAGCATTGTCGTGAAATAATTAATATAACGCTAACGGCCGTTAAAAGCTAAATTCAACACAAGGATTCTCCAGAAATATATTTCAATTTACAAAAAACTCTTAATAAATACAAGAAAAGGAGGCCACACCACAGTCGGACGTCGTTTCTTAACATTTTTTATACGTCTACTTGTTTACAGTTCAATTTGGCTCTCTTAAAAATCGTAAACTCTGCCCATTCTCGACGTTTTGTCGCAAATAAAATTAACACAAACTGTGACATAGTTCTGCGTAAATTATTTGCTGCCGCTTTATTGTGGAGGCTTTGCGTGTTGAGTGGCGGAACTCAACGCCGCGCTTTTTCTCGACACTAGAGCGAAGTGTTGAAAATATTAAATATTTCATTTCTGCTATTGGGAATCCAACTCACCTGTATCGTTTACAGACGCGCTGTGCCCCTACAGCCTTGGCTGGCTTCAAATATATTTTGTAATTACATATACCAGAACATTCTCGGTGTATCTATTTAAAATACGTCATTCACAGGGTATAAGTCACGCTGTTGTTTATTTTTGGAATATCAAAAATTATTTATTACTGATACATCGTACTTAATAATATAATGTGAATGTAAGTTGGTTTGTTACGCTTACACTCCAAAACTACTCAACCGATTAACTTAACTTTGTACAAGTATTATTACAGATATTAATTAGAAAGAAATAGGATACTTTATTATTAAATAAAATATTTTTAAATCCTTTGGCTATAATGTAAAAATAAGTTTAAGCTTAATGCTTATCTTAATTATCTATATTTCGCATATTTGTAACCAATCTAATATGTTACCAGAATTGAAGCAACCAACGTTAGTTTTTATATTGTCGTAAGTAAATATATTTTTAACATTTTTAAAGTGTTATTCCACACTTAGGACTCGAATCCGCGCCTCCAGGAAACCGATTTCCAGTTTTAAAATTTTATACGTTTTCTGAATAAGTATAAATATACTTAGATTTTTTTTTACATTTTTAAAGTGTTATTTCACACATAGGATTCTTAGTAAGTATTTTACTTTGAAATTACTATTTTCCTGTCAATAAATACAAATAATATGACAAAATTTCATACCTACACATACAATCTTTATGTTACTACCTAATTATTGTGTTCACAAAAAACTTAATTTGTGAGAAATACATTAGTATGATATATAAATTGAAAAAAAAAATTTTTTTGAAGAATATTCTTGGTGATAATTACTTAGAATTACCATTTGGCAAGAGAGAATAAAGTAACAAGCGTATAAAATTTTTGACATACCTCGATGAGAACGTATGGCTTTGTGGTCAGAGTGCTTGGACAGTTTCTAAGAGGCGGGTTCAAATCCCGTTATGTTAAATTTTTATACGTTTCTAAAAAAAATAATAATGTGAGATTGTAAAATAATATATAAAAACTCATTTGTGGTTTTCAAATAAAAACCTGTGAGCTAAATGACCTAACAACAACTAAGTTTGCCGTAATCATAAATGTTTTAGAAATGAAATATTTCCGTTGAGTTCCGCCATTCAATATGCAATAACCCCAAAATTTAGCGGTTAGTGGGGAAATGTCTTAATGGAAATGGAGTGTCTTAACATGACCGTGCCATGTGTGGGCAAACAAGACATGTGCATATATCATAGTGCAACTAAAATAATTAATCGGAAAAAAAATTATAATAATTTATATATTTTTTTAATATTATATGCTATTTTTGCTAGTAAACTATGAAATATTCATGAAGCGGTCCTCGTAATTGTAACATGTTGCCGTATATAGCTCTACCCATCTATCACAACCTAACTTAATGAAGGGAAGGTCTTCTCCCTACCCTCCTTACTCATCTTTCTTGTGAATAGCCCCTTTGTTGCATGTAAAAATATTCTACATATAATAATATAAGTAACTTGATCTTTAAAGGTTTTGGCAACTTTGCGAAATTTCCTCAGTGAATGAACGTTCTGGAAGTTCCATCCCTTGCTATTTATTATCAAGTTCCATAAAAGTTCTAAGGCTTTGACTTTTACAGCCAATTGTTATATATACGATATTACAATCTTATTATTTTAATAGCGGGTTTGGTTAAACGGATTAAGAAGGGAATATTTTTAATATCATTTAAGTATCTACATTGGTATTATTTATTATTTTATGTAGAACATAAAGGATTTGTTTCCAAATTACACAATCGATTTTTTTTATTATTAAGAGATAACAAATACAACAAAAAGTAAATTTTTAAAAATATTTCTTAATAGTAGCTTAAAAAGGAGAAAATAATAATACTTTATTTTGTTTCAGTGCAAAAACATCGGTACCTTGAGGGCGGGTCCTGCAGACACACTTAGTGCGCGAACAGTGTCTATGATTGAGTTAATATGACGAGTGAATGCTAATAGAAAAAGTGTTGTTTAACTAAAGTGCTATCATATCTTCGTAAATCTTCGTTTGTGAGTATAAAGAGGGCGAAATATTTCGTCATTATACATTACAAGCAAAATGGATTTTAATAGTTATTATCTATACTTATAATAAATCTGTAGAAAAGTCGTTTCTGTACATTGAAAATATTTAAAAAAAAATTAGCCAGGGTGTTAAAGGATAATTAACAGAATCCATTTCCAACATTTTTGGATTTTTTCTCTGTTTGTCTGTTTGTCTGTTTGTCTGTTTATCTGTTTGTCTGTTTATGTGAACACGTATCACGTAAAAAGCACACAATAAATTTAAGCAACTTTTATACATAAAAATTACAAATAAATCAAGGTAGGTTTTAGTGTTTATTTCATTGTAATCGCTTCACTCTATCAAAAGATATAAGTATTTAAGTTTTCAAGACGTTAATAATTGAGATAAAAAATTGATACAAGTAACGCTATCTATTGACAAAAATAGTAGGTACTAACGAATCTTGATACTCTCTTTCATACACGTAACGTTAAATAGATGACGCTGTGCATAATTTTATAAAAATATAGTTTGGAAAGGTTACCGCTACACTCTATCAAAAAATAATGTACTTAAAGTTTTAAAGATATTTATATTTGAAAAAAAAAAAGAAACATACGCAATGATATCTATTGACTACATATCATAATGAATGTTATTATATTGTTGAGTTATTATTTGCTTAACGTTAATTACGTCATGTAAGTGTAATCTATACTTATAATAAATTTAACATAAGCATAGTAGTATTTTTCTAACAATGTTCGAATGGTTACAGTTCAATTGTAAGTCCAAAAAAATGACTTTAGAAACGTCTTATTTATTTGACTGTTGATATATTTACGTATTTTTAAAGTACAATTGTTCATAGTACTAACTACAAAGTAAACTAAATTGAATTGTTGGTGAACCTTCGTAACAGTCTAGCTTAATTCGTAATTACTTAATACAGTGATAAAGAATGACTTAATATTCAAAGAAATATTTTGAATAGATTCTTCAGTCCTTTCGTTAGTTTATGTTATTAATATTTTTTTAAGAAACGTATAAAATAATTAACTTTTGGGAGCAACCTCTAAAAAATTATGTCTCAAGAAAAAAATGCTCTGACACTGTTTATAAAAGTATCCCGCAGTGTTATTTTATAACTTACAAGCGACACGTACCGACATTGCACTATTGCACCTGTATGTTGCATGTATGTATGTGCCAAGGGTATTTTAGGGTACATACCTCAAAATTCTTATAAGATAACTTTGTTGTTTGTCCGTCTGTCCGTCTGTCATGACTATTTTGTACAAGATCGGTTAAAGGTTAGATACCTCAATGCTCAATTCTATATTCCCTTAGAGCACAAAAAATCTATCTTCTAAATCATCGCAATCAAATGACGATGAAATATGAGGGGATAACTATAAGGTACTTCCCGTTGATATACAATTACGAAATTTGTTAAAAAGTTAAAATTTACGGCACACAACTTTATTAGTTATCCTTTTGGTGTATCTCCAATCATGAAACTGGTACGAAACTCTCGGGGCATGAGTGCGACTTGAACTTGACCGAAAATGTTGATTATTTTATGGATTATATAAAAATGCCTAAAAACGTGCTTTCTATGTATATTCTGTATACCAATTATATATTTAACTAATAATATATGTTACTAATTTAAAACCTGTACAGGAGCTAGATAAGTTATTTTACAAATAATATCTAGAGTGCTTATCCAAATCAATTAATTAATAGTTAAGGCAGTTTGTAATATTTATATTTCTTAAATGAATAATCATGTAATTCTAGCGGGCAAAGCCGCGAGCAGGCCGCTAGTTATAAATAAAATTATTTTTAATTGAACATTAATAATTAAAGTAAATTAACTATGTTTAATCCGTAAGAGAAGTGTCATTAAGTTTAACTAACATTAAGTCGGTGTAAATGTATATATATTAGTATCAGCTTCAGCTTCACGCTGTATTCTGCCCACAGCATGGTAGGCGGAGGGAATCTACTGTTAAGATATTTCATTCTCCATTTCCAGCGGAATTCAGGAGGGTTTGCTTGTTGAGTAGCGGAACTCAACGCCGCACTTTGCACCTCGACACCGGAGTGAAGAAATGAAAATATAAATTTAAATAAACATATAATTTCCTTGAGCCACACACTTGTGCCCCTGCGCCACACCTGGCCTATATATTAGTATTGCTTTGATAAATATATGACGTATAAGGTGCAAATTGTGAGTGATGTCAATTAACGCATCTGCCAATATGTTATTCTTATTTAGCACTTTAATATTATTTATTTGGACTAAAATATTATGGCGATAAAATTATCGTATGTTTTAAAATTGGATATAAGATTATACTCTCTATAGAATATTTTACTTTTCAATTCACACAGCATACTTTTAAATTTGATTGGATATAATAGTGTATATGTCTGTATTTGGCTTTAATGTTTTGCTGTATCCAATATATAAAAGGACTTTATGTTTGTAAAAGCATCACATTATTAGCGCTGAATTTCGGATTTGCGCTTTGTTTCTCTTAGATTTGTTTCTTTTGACACTTTGTGTCCAGACACTCCGTTCTCCACTTTCCGCACGAATTCGAAAAATAACATTTAGACTGCCGGAACGCTACATTTTGTTTTATCACAGCAGGGATATTATTCATTAACAAATAGTTAAAACTACAAAAAACGCTTACAATCAAACGCTTCCCAAATGCGCCTCGATGACCTAAGTTATTTATATAATAAAATTTGTCTAAAATAATATTGTTCGCAGTTGTTAATAAAAAAACTTATTAAGTCCATTTCCTTCATACATTTCCGAGATAATAACAAAACTGCCACGTGTTTATTATAATGAAAACGTCAAAACAACATTGTAGGAACATCTGATAATATTGACATGACTTTTATCCTTTAGGCCAACAATTAGAATGTATATATTGAATTTTAATCATTCTAAAAACTGCTTCACGCTGTATCCCACACACAGCAGGGTAGGCAGAGGGAACCTAGTGTTAAGACACTCCGTTCCCCACTTTCTGCCGAATTCTGGAGAATGGTTTCTGCGTGTTGAGTGGCAGAACTCAACGCCGTGCTTTGTCTCGACACCAAAGCAAAGAAATGGAAATATAAATTTAAATACATATTTTATCTCCTCGAGTGGTGATCGAACCTACAACCAATAGGTTTTACAGTAACACTTTACTCCACGACTGGCCATACTTATGTGGGTATGTTACGTAAAAAAGTAAAACTGCGTACATAAAGCTGTTCTACATTTTATTGTTACTAGTTTTCTTATAGGTATATCTAAATGATGTGAAGAAAGTGACCGTTGACATGTTTTTTTTAGCTTTACGGTGTATCCTGCAGCACGCGTAGCAGGTTAGGCAGGGAACTCGGGAACGTTGTGTTAAACATTTTGTTCCCATCAAGAAATTTTTGTTCCCCATTTTCCGCCGAATTCTAGAGGCTTTGTGTGTTGAACTTCAGAATTCAACGTCGCACTTTGCCTCGTTTTTTATTCTTTTGAAGTTTTATTAAAAAAAATATCTATACTAATACCGTTGAGCTCGCAGCAGTGCCTAGTGCTTGTGTAGCGAGCTACCACACGTGTAGTCTTCAGGAACCCACTTGCAGTCGCCTCCATTGTTCGAAGTTAATATGAAATGAAAATCACAAGAATATTAGTAAACATGGCTGACATTAGTCAAATAAAAGTACAGTGTTGCCATATCGTTGTACTACAGATACAATAAATATAACAAGTAACATACTTTATTAAGTTACTCTATGATAACTTTGTTTGGAATTTATTATCAGTTTGTGTAGTGCTTAACTCTGCATACTTATATTATACGATAATAAGAATTAGTTTGTTTTTTAATTTTCGTCTATTTTAGATACTTTTTTTCGAAATTATAAATCTAAAGATAATCTTAGTTCTAAGCCGTAGCAAAAGAAAATGAAGCAAATTTTCTATAGCTAATAATTTAGATAAATTTAATAAAAGTTACGGTCGACGTGTCCGTAGAGATTAAGTATATGAAAACAAAAAAAACCATCGCCATTAAGAAATTTATTAACTGTGCTGTATTAAGCTGCAACTATCAAGTAAAATTTATGCTTCTTTCATAAATATTTTTTACTTTCATATATTAGTATTGTGCGGTCAGGTGGGGATAATTCTTAAGAAATCTATTCGTGTATTGATCATATAAAGGTCATCTAACGATTTTAAAGTTGATTGATTGATTTCTTAATTTATGGCGTTTCGAGCGTGCCAGTTGAGCATAATTCATTTCGCCAGTGTCACGTTGTATGGAAAACACACGAAGGAAATTGACCGGTAAAAAAAAAGATTTTAAAGTTTCCTACTGGCTTTTAGGGAAAGTGTTTTAAGCAGCAGTAAGATTATCTGTTGTTGGCGCAGAAACCATAGCGATTCCATCATCTTGTACAGTTTCAGTCGCCCCAGCTGCGATGTACTGATGTACTGCAGATGTACTAGCACCGTCGGTGATCCGCTCACCCGCATTCTACGTTCACGGAACTGCTTCATTCGGTCAGATGGTGTTTTATTATTACCATTTGATTATTCTTGAGATGCCATTTTCAATCATATACGATATCTGTATTTGATTTTGGCGTATAGGCCGATATTATATATTTTTGTTAATTTTTTTTTATTGAAACACCTTATTTTATTCTATTATTTTGTATCATTACTTTAAATATATAATAACTATGAATGCTCACATTAAAACTGACACACTTGCTCACTTATCTCACGTTGTCCCACCAGACTGCATCCCTTTTGTATTGAAAACAGTTACAGAGGATATTGTCAAGAAGGGTGTCCGTTCTTTATCCACCAGGGCAATTGGTTGTGACAAATTGTCCTTAGACATGATTCTTCCTGTGCTGGATGACATTGCACCAGTGATCACCCATATCATTAACTTCTCACTGACATGCAATGTTTTTCCCGCATTATGGAAGAAAGCTTCTGTCATCCCTCTTCCTAAAATATCTAATCCCACCACTCCCAATGACTATCGTCCTATCTCCATACTCCCAATCCTATCTAAGGTACTAGAATCTATTGTTCACGATCAATTATACACTTTTCTAATATCCAATGATCTCTTGTGCCGTTACCAATCTGGTTTCCGTCCCTCCCACAGCACTGTTGGTGCGCTGCTCAATGTCTGGGAGGACATTCGATGGGCAATGGATAACACCAAGCTCACTGCAATGGTCTTATTGGATTTTAGCAGCGCCTTCAACTCTGTTGATTTTGACATTCTTCTTGGAATTCTTCGTTCAATTAATGTTTCTTCTATCGCTCTGAATTGGTTTCGTGCATACCTCTTCGGACGTCGGCAGTGTGTTAAAGCTAACGATTTGTCATCGGATTGGCTGGATATTACTGCTGGCGTACCTCAAGGCGGCGTAATTTCACCTTTACTTTTTTCAATTTTTATTAACAATATATCTCGTGTAATCTCTTCTCCCTTTCATCTGTATGCAGATGACTTGCAATTATATAGACACTTTGATCTGACTGAGCTATCCCAGGCTGTCACCTGCTTAAACTCTGATCTTGTTGCTGTCAACTCTTGGGCTGAATCTTGCGGCCTTTCGGTTAACCCAGATAAGTCACAAGCCATTATTATCGGTAGCAGCAGGCTCAGGTCTAAAATAGACTGGAAAGCGGTGCCTGATATAGAGTACTCAGGTGTTAAAATTCAATATTGTGATAAGGTAAAGAATTTAGGTTTGATTATGGACTGCAGGATGTCCTGGGTTGCTCACGTCAACGAAGTTAGCAAACGTATGCATTTCTCCTACCATTCTCTCAAGCGTCTCCAATTTTTTCTCCCTTTCAAAACAAAAATTATGCTTGCACAATCTTTACTCCTACCAATCCTCGACTACGCCGATGTTTGCTATTTGGATGTAAGTGAGGAGCAACTTAATAAATTAGAGCGTCTACAGAATCTGGCGATACGTTTCATATTTGGGTTACGCAAATATGATCACATTTCTCATTTTCGTGCTCAACTTAATTGGCTCCCTATCCGACTTCGTCGAGATATGCACGTCCTTTCTGTCCTTTTTAATATTCTTAACAACCGTTATTCTCCTTCCTATCTTCATTCACGATTTAACCTTCTCCCTTACCCAACCCGTTCCAGGCGTTCGTGCTTAACACATTCGCTGGACATCCCTATAAGCAAGACAAGTTTTGGGAAAAAATTATTCTCCGTACACGCTGCTGTGCTTTGGAATAACTTGCCTAAAACTATTCAGCAAAGTACATCTATTGACACATTTAAGATAAGAGTGAAACAGCAGCTGTTTAAACAAGTTATTGTCCGCAAATAATCATCTGTTTATTATTTATAACAAGCGATTAATTACAATTTTATTAATTTACCAATTTTACATGTATATATTTATATCTAATATATGTATTATATCTAATATATGTATGTATGTATATGTGTATATATGTAAAGTTATGTATATAAGTATATGTTGCACTAGCACTTTCAGACCTGCAAATTGTTTTTACCTTTTCTCATACCCATAGGTTGACTGGAAGAAATCTCTATTAGAGATAAGTCCACCTTTGCCAACAATGTAACAATTTTTATGGTATTAATGTGAATCACAAAATGCAATAAAGAGTATATATAAATATTATTTCATTACTTTAAATAGATTTTGGTGATAGTTGACGATTAATAACTAAACTAACATCGTAGCTTCCCTGAGTCAAAAGGTATACTGATAGCAAATCTCGATACGCAACAAAATAACCTCAAAATAGCGTCGCTTCCGACTCCAACGCGCGCGATACATTGTCGCTTATTCTAATAAACTCTACGAATTTTAAGCTATCCAGTGGTATAATTTTATTTTGAATGTAAAGGATAGTTTCGAAATTACAACGCCGAACGGTTTGTTCCGATTTCGTTATTATTAGATTTTTTGTATTGTATTCCATATGGGTAGCGAATCTATAGACGTGTTCCTGTCATAAATAAATAGAGTTTAAAAACGATAAGTGTACTCTATCAATCAAAGCAAATCAATAAGGTCCAAAGCTGACGGCTCACGATCGTAATCCATTGATTTATGAGTTCCATATTTTTGTCTCATCATAAATCTGTAGGATGTATGTATGCAGGTAGGCATCATTCATTTTGACGTTGTGATGTTTTCTGTCCCGGACATTTCTAGATTTAATTTTTTTAGCGTCACGCTCGCGCACTGCAGGGTAGGTAGTGGGGACCTAGTATTAAGACACTCACCCATTTTCCGATTAGTTCCGGAGGCATTGAGTTTTAAGTATCGCCAGGTCCTTAACGCCAAACTTTGTCGCCACCACACACACAGAGCGAAAAAAATATATTATTAAATATTTTAATTCCTCAAGTGGGACTCGAGGAAATAAAAACCAACAACCTGTCACGTTTGCAGTCATACTTTGCACCCCTGCGCCTTAATAAAGTTCTAGATTTTTATAATTTTTTATGCGTTTTTTTATAGCGGACAAAAATATTTTCATTTAAAGAATATAATCATTATGGTACTAATTGAGTAGGATAGAAAAAAAACGAAGTTTCCTAACAATAGATTTATATCACCTGATTCCCTCTAAAAAATATGATATTACATAAAAGAAGAGAGTGTTTCGTACAAAATGCAATATTATAAATCAGAGCGAGGTGCATCTTATAAAAGTTGAAAGCTCGAGCACATGAACTAATTGAATGAACTACAAATATAAGTTTAAACTAGTTTTTATTGTGATATACTTGTAAATTCTTCAATTATACACTCCGTTTTCCACTTTTAGCTGAATTTTTGAAGCCTTACGTATTCAGTGGTGAAACTCAATGCCGCGCTTTGCCTTGATACCAGTGCGAAAAAAATGTAAATATTAATAAATAATAATTGTTTCCTGTGAGTGGGAATCGAACCCATAACCGTCGCGTTTACAGTTACATCCTAGTGGCATATTGATGATCTCATATAGTGATAAATCTGCTAAATGGACGAAAATAAGCATTTTCTGTTATTCTTTAAAGTTATTTCAGTTTAAAATTTCTATAAAAATAAATATTTTAAAAGTAGCTTTTAACATTTTTGTCGACGTTTCACACTTTTCTTTTACAATATATTTGGAACCGCATTTATTACGGTATCGTATATTCAATCACATTTTTTCTTCATTTTCTTTCTACGTGTCTTAGATTGTTATAGCTCACACTACTATCTAGGGAGAGATGAGTAACACACGTTGTTCCACATTCAAGAAGATTGCAAAAAAGATTCGGTACATTCTTTTTTGCTGACTATACACCCTTTCTTATTGTATGAAAGAGCAATGCCCAGAACTTATTGTGCTTTAGATATGGGCTTTTTTTTCAGGCGCAAAATTACAATGCAATATAGCTGGCTGATAACAATATATAAATAATTTATACTTTATCTAAACACCGTCCATTTCGATTCCAACTTTGAAAGAGTAAAAAAAATATACACGTGCCTTTTGTTTAACCGACTTCTGTAAGAAAAGGTTAAAAGGTGAAAGGTTATCAATTCGACTGTATTTTTTTAATTTTTTGTAAAACAAACAGGCTTAGTAATTTGATATTGCAGTAAGGTTGTTGTACAACTAAAAAACTTTAATTAATAAATATTAATCATAAAAATGAAAAGAAACTTAAGACTCAGCACAAGGAAAACAAATATAGATAAAGATAATGTTACTTTAGCACCATTAACATCAAACTTGCTAAATGCATTGCTGTCTGACATTGAAAAAGTGCATACCAGTAAAATTAGTATAAAAGAGCCTGGGTTCTACATAATTGATGGGGATTTTGGTCCCATAAAATCCTTCCAAGATTATGGGGAAGATGGGGAATAGACAATTAATACTTAAGTTTTTACAATTTATTTGTTTGCTAAAATTATTTTTGTTTGTTTCCTTTTCAATTTGCCTAAAAGTTTTCTTTCTATTAAATGTATTTTTTAATACTGACTAAAAATATATAGTATACAAATACCAAAAGCACTAGACTGATTCTGTATTTTCTTTAAAAATAAAACAAAACTGCAAAATATTTGTTTTACGACATCAGTTACATCCATTATTTAATAAAAACATGAACCAATGTTACCTAGACTATTAAGAAGAATAATTATGACAAGTTATTTATGAATGGTTCTTTGTCTGTCAAAGTTACCCATTTAATGGGGTAACTTTGACAGACTCCAAATTCCAATTTTCTTCTACGCTGGAGTATTTTAAAAGGTTATGTGAATGTCTATGGGTGAATAGTCTTATGAGGGGACTAATAAAACAAAAACACTCTTGCAATGTACTTTTAATTTTAAGACATAATGTAAAAATCGAATGTATCTGTTAAAGTTACCCAAATTAACAGTACTGATGTAGCTTTAAAAGGTTCATGTGAATGTCTATGGATGAAAATTTTTATGAGAGCACTAATATAACAAAAACACCCGTGCAATGTGTTTTAAATTTTAAGATAGTGTAAAATATCGATCGTGTCTGTCAAAGTTACCCAGATTGAGTGTAGTGCTATGTAATATGAATTTATACAAAATATATATTTAAAATATAATTTAAAATTTTAATCAAATATATATTTTTTTATAATATACATTAACTTATAATAAATATTATAAAACGATTAAACTAAATTGCATTAAATGTCATTTCAAAAAGCGATTTTAAGCGATAAAAAAATACAACCGACTTCAAAATTATATATCTTTTTCTTTAATTACTTTTGCTTAACAAAATCAAAGTTTTACTTTATATTCAAACAATTTATTTTTTACTTTTTAGTGTATTGTTCGAAGTCAGTTCTTTTTTGTTAAAAAATAATTCTTTCACTAAAATTTGTTGAAGCTGTTAATTTTGGCAGTTTTGAAATTTAAAATATTTTTGTGATTGAATTGACAATGATTCATATTAATTTTATTTATATTTCGTGATAATGCCCCCCTCTCCCGGCCCCACCTCCCTCTCAACTCCCCCTTTCTCTTAAAATATATTTACTTCCTGACCTAATCTTTATAAGCAACCCGGTATTTAATTAACCTAATTTCCAAAATGTTTTCCCCACTTAAATCTTTCTTATAAAAAAACAATTAAGTCGTTGTTTCTTATCCTGTAAATTTATAGAAATTTTAATAATTATGTCTCTAAATATATGTAAGAACTCTCTAAGTGGTATTTATGTACCACTGGTTGTTTTAGAAATGAAATACATAAATGTGAAAGAACGAGAACTAATATTAATACTAAAACTGAGGACAAGTTCTGTAGTTAAGTAGTTCGAGTGCAAGAAAATAAAATCATTTGTATGGTCCAGGATCGGTTTTCTCTACTTATTCTGCTAAAAACACAAGATACGTGAAGTCAAAAAAGCGATTCGCTCCGTTCTCTCTTCATTCTTTTTTAACCATATGAATATAAAATTTTCCTTCAAATGGTATTATAACTCCAATCACTGCAATCGTTAAAATATAATATCTCAAATACATCAAGAAGACGTTGACTTTATTATTTCCTCTAAATTATTCTTATAATATTCTATTCTCTTTGCTTAATGCAATCTCGTATAGTAGCTGTATCACGTTGCAAGCTAAACTCGGCTATGAATATCCTGTTCTGGTTATCATATTCATGTTCTAATATTCATGAGAACATTATCTCCACATAAAATAAAGTACAAAGTTTGTGTTTGTTTTTTATTATAATAGCTTTACTGTTTTATGTACTCCTAATAAATCTTAATTGAAATATTTAAGGATTGCAAATGAATTTGCTTTGAAGGAACGGAGTCTTAACATTAGGCTCCCTCTGCCTACCCTACTGTATGCGGGATACAGCGTTAAGCAGATCTTGATCTATATTAATATTATAAAGCTGAAGCGTTTGGTTGGTTGAACGCGTAAATTTCAGGAACTATTGGCTTAGAATTCTTTTACTGTTGGACAGTCTATAGATCTATAGGGAAAGGCTAGGCCATGGCCTGGCTACTATACCATGTTCTTCGTTTACATGTAACCCACATACCTACGACCTACGACCAGATGTCAGAACTCTTAGTTAGAGCCAACAGAAATATTGGAACACAGGGTCCGCAGTTAATAAAGGGTCGTTGTTAAGTTGGTTAACTGTTGTTTTTTTGTAATCTATACTTTAATATAATAAAGCAGAAGAGTTTGCTTGTTTAAGCGCTAAGATCTCAGGATGTGTGGTCCGATTTACTTATTTTTGGTTTTGTATAAAAGCTTCGTTCTTACAATTCGTTCGTTCGTTGCTATATAACAATAATAATGAACGCCATCGAATTTTTTTAAGCGCGAGCGTTGCAAAAATAGTAATATATATATTACTATTTTTCATTGTATGGAAGAAATTTATTATTTTATTAGTTCTAAGAAAACTCCGCGAAACGGCATATTTATCTCTTATAAATAAGTCACAATAAGGTACTATGTGACAAAAAATAAATAAAAATTGCGAGGTGATATTTCAACGTTTTTTATTTGATAAAGATATTGAAACTTACGAGCGAAAGTTATTCCATCATCAAGGAAATTTTATGAAGATATAATTTGTCTTTTATAGCATGTAATTTGAACGTATACTTTTTTAAGAAAATGTAAATTTAAAATAATTCAGTAATCATTCTTTTTATGGACGCAAGCACAGGCACGAGTCCTGAGCATCGCCTTTGCCGCCGATTTCCTCCTTGCAAGCAGCCATGTAGTGCTCGCACTTTCTCAAAATTATTTAATGTATAAATTATATTGATTATCCTATGGCAAATGCAGCATAATAAAAAAAGTATAAGAGGTTTGCGGGCGAAGCCGCGAATGGGACGCTAGTAATAAATATAAATAATTCCAGGACTTACTTGAGTACATTTTTTAATGAGCTATTTAAAAATATCTTGAATTGAAATTATGTACATAAATAAATAATACCTAATTCTAATTTTATTATGAAATATTTGTCTTTATTTTTGTATTAATATAATACCTAAAAAATAACTAAAAAGTATTATATATGAAATTTACCACTAGATAATAACTAAACACAGCTAAATTTAATATGTATCGATCGATAAATAAGACCACTTTGGTAGATTTGTTTTTACGGTGAAACTATTAAAGTGATTCTCATAGAAACTGTTAATACTGTTGCAGAATTTGAAATTTGTCTTATATATTTTCTTCATATGAGCAGGTACTTCCCAATATTATTTTTTTATGTGGTAATAAGTGAGTGCTCTTACGTTGAAAAGAGGCCATTGGTGCCCGATATATAAGGCATTCCAAGGTTTGACTATAGATGATATTTTTGGGCTCAAGTATTTTTTTTATATAATTTCTTTTGTTTGATATTCAGTGCGTCAGTATTTTATAATTACTTTGTAAGTAACTATAAAGTATGTAGATTTTTTCGTGTAGTCGCTGTATCCTGATGTTGGAGTTGGACGGCGGAATTCAACGCCGCACGTTGCCTCGATGTAAAAATAAATTCTGTCAGCTTCACACTGTATCCCGCACACAGCAGAGGCAGAGGGAACGTAGTGTTAAGACACTCCATTCCCCACTTTCTGCCGAATTCTGGAGGCATTGTGTGTGGAGTTGCAGAACTCGAACACCAGAGCGAAGATGTGGAAATATAAATTTAAATATATTTCATCTCTTCGAGTGAGGATCGAACCCACGACCAGGCGGTTTTACAGTCACATTTAGTGCCGTTGCGCCACGACTGACCTCTAAAAAGAAATGAAAATATTTAATTTCCGAGATTGGGAATCGAATCCA
The DNA here is from genome assembly GCA_021202915.1 of Heliconius himera. NCBI lineage: Eukaryota > Metazoa > Arthropoda > Insecta > Lepidoptera > Nymphalidae > Heliconius > Heliconius himera. The sequence continues at coordinate 246,007 of JAJHJA010000024.1, read as the reverse complement.
CAACACACACTCGTGTCCATGCGCCATGACTGGCGTCACTATAGATAAACACTTTTATTGTATTGGCCTTTTGAGCTTTATAAATATTAAGAAAGACAATTGTTTTAGTAAGTTTATTAATATTTACATTGCTATTACTTTGAATACGTTTTTATAGCGTAAAAATGAATATATTTAAATGAGATTCATCCGTTGTTTTCAGGTTGGGAGAGATTTTACATACCATATACATATAATAATAGGTATATGTTTTGCAACTCATATTGTTATTTCACGAATTATAAGGGCTTGTATATTTCCCGAGAGTTTCGTTGAAATAATATTTTTGTGTGTTGTTGTGGGGTGTTATTCCTAAAAAAATATGCCAAATTAACCCAATATTTTTTTGTATCTATATTCATTTTTTTTTTCAGCTTCGCGCTCTACGCATTTAGCAAGGTAGGCAGTATGGACATAGTGTTAAGACACTCCGTTCTACACTTTTCGCTGATTTCTTATGACATTTTTTTGCCGCGTGATCCCGGCCTTTTCCCGGTTTTTTTTACATTTATTGAAGTAAGTTGGTCAATGGTCTACTAACGTATATAGACTAGAGGAAGCAATCTATATGTTTTTATTTTTGAATGAATTACTTTTTACTATTCACTATATTTAATATTATCATTTCTTCGCTCTGGTGTAGAGGCATAGTGAGACGTTGCGTTCCGCCGCTCAACCCGCAATGCCTCCACGATTCGTCCCGAAATAGTGAGCGGAGTGTCTTAACACTAGGCTCCTTGTGCCTACACTGCTACATGCGGAATGCAGTGTGAAGCTAAAAAAAATTGTACCTTTTATAAAGTTTAATTATTTTTAAAAAATATTATAACACTGCGGATGAAGGTAAAAATGTAAATATTTCTCTTCACAACAAGAAGACCAAGAAGAATATATACGAACGAATTTTATAGTAAAACGTCACGGAGTTGACGAGGGTTGTCAGACGAAGCCTATGTTTTATCCGATATATAGACGTCCGCAAACTTTCCACCTCGTTCATCTGGACCGCCATATTGTCACCAGGTAAACGATTTTTTGCAAAAATATAGTTTTTATCTGTTAAATGAAACAGTAAAATATTTACAGCAAAATGAGACAATGAGACAATGTTTGACTGTAAATGAAATGACTGTGGGTCCTCTCCCCTTCCTCTTCTCTCAGAGAAATAAATTATTTGTTATAAGACAATACGCAGCACGCGGAGGTTAGTTCCGCCACTCATTGTGTAAGGTCTCAAATTCGGGCAGAAAATGGAACACACCTTAACATTAGGGTATCTATAAGGTAAACGGAATATATTGTGAAGCTGAGAGAAAAACATACAAATATATTTAAAAGTTTCATAGTAAAATGTAATAACTCTAAAAGAACCGCCATCGTACGGAGCCTCCTTCTCGTTTCGTAGTACGGCGTTTTATTTGGATACCGTATGTATATTGTTTGTTTTTTATTTAATAAAATTATATCAGATTTTTTTCATATTTGCTTAAATGTATCTATAAATAGGCTATAACTATAGGGACAAGCGCAAATGGCGACCTTACAAGTTATAAAAAAAAAACTAATTAAAAATTCTTGGCAATTTTTCTCTATCTGTATACAATTGTCTTTATTTGTTATTTAAATAAATTCACCATTGAGGTCAGTCGTGGCGCAGGAGCAAAAGTGCATTACTGTTAACTAGAAACATTCAATATTCTCATTATTTTGCTCTTTTGTCCAATGCCTCCACAATTCGGCGGAAAGTGGGGAGCGGAGTGTATTGACACTAAGTAAAAAAATGGCCATATATAAATAAGTACAGGCTATACTTGTACATATATAAATATTATGTGGATAATGCATCATGGGAGTAAATTATACATATATGATCTTTTACTCCCTCAATCCTTTATGTAGAAAAGAAAAGATGGACGATAATATTTTTTTATTGTGTAAGTAAAATAATTTCAAATAAAATATTGTAAATATTATGCTTAAGTTTGTATTTGTAGATGTTCTATCCATGTATGTAATTCTGGTAATAAATAATATTGTGCTTAAAATATGAAAATAGATTAAGATTTAAATAATTAATTGTATTTTGAAACAGATTGAATCACCCTTTGAGATTCTCAAAGGAGTTACATTCTAGTCCGGGATAAAGAGATAATTATTAAGTTTGTAATATATTTTGTATAAGTTACGATATCAATACTTTTTTATACATATTTTTATAAGTCTAAGTTAGGCTTGGATTAATTAAAATTGTAGCCTATTATTAGTATTATCATGTAATTTTAAATAAAAAAAAAATAGTTATTTTACATAATTCAATTAAATGTAATAAAAACTAAAGAAAATTTGAGTAAACTGTATAAAGACTTTCAGTTTTTATAAATGAAAATGCTTTTGTAATTTTTATTATAACCTTTATGTGCGTGAGCAAGGAAACCTTAGAGTTTTTTAGTAATTAAATTGTATTGATAATTGATATTACAATGTTTATATTGTTATAAATATATTTCATAGATAGAATAAAAAAAAGATTTTGTATAAAACAATAAACTTGAAATAAACTATATTTTCCTCAAATGTAAATGACGACAATTTAGCTTTTTTTTCTTGTTCATACTTTTAGGTACAATTTACCTTATATAATGATATGTTTTTAAAGACAGTGTGTGAACTGTAAACGCATCCATTGTGGGTTTGACATTCGAAAGAATGATTATAATTATATGATTATTATTATTATTATTTAATTTTAATACATGTCTGTCTACAATGCTATTAGGGAAAAGCCGAAATTTGCTTTTTATACTATTAAAAATGTTGCCTGTGGAGTAAAATATTTTTACCTGAAGGTAACGCATGTATAATATTTTTCATCAACTAAAATAACTTTAAAAAGTCCATACTATGTAAAGAAATAAGAATAGTTATACATTTAAAAAATAAAACAAGTTTCATATGAAATTTGCAAAATTTATATTTAATGCCAAAGAACTGTTTTATGTACGATAGTTATAATCTATTCAAAAATAAATATTGCTTTAGTACGAAGTTAAAAAAAATTGCATTTATTGCTTACTATAGCAGGAATATGATATATTATAAGAAGATTATGTAATATAACAATGTGTTTTGTAAAATAAAATATATGGAAATATTTGGTAGTATCTTTTATTTAAATATATTAACAATCACGTACGGTGGCGGCGGCTAACTGTTAACGTGAAGGTTGTGGGTTCGATCCACACGTGGGGGGAATTATCCCTTTTCATTTATGCTAGGAGGTAATTTGAAAACTTAGTGTCAAGACAGCCTTGTTCTTATTAAGAAACTTCTAAAGGCATTGCGTGTTGAGTGGTGAAAAACAACGCCGCGCTTTGGCTTATTACCAGATCGAGGAAATGAAAATATTAAATATTTAATTTCCCCGCATAGGAATCGAACTTGAAATCATCAACAGTCATACACTTGTACTCCTGCGCCAAGACGGCCCCTATATTTTACTTGATTTTAAAAATAAACGTGCATTTTAATATGAACCGATTTTTATTTCCAATACACAACATGAACAATCCCATACACTGCTTAATGTTAATAGCTATAAAATTTGATATAAATAAGATTGTTAGAGTTAGTTTCTTAATGTAGATTTAAAATTTAGCAAAATTACACAAAACATTTAACAAATTTTGCTTTGTTTTATATTATTACAATTTATTTAGTTGTTACTAATAACAACAAAATAAATTTTGATGCTTTGCATTTTTATCAATATTTTAATTTCTTCGCTTTGGTACCAAGGAAAACCGCGGTTTTGAGATCCGCCACTTAACACGTAATGCCTGAAAAATTTGGCGAAAAGTGGCGAACATAGTGCTTTAAAAATAGGTTCCCTCTGCCTATACCTGCTATAAGCGAGATAGAGCGTGAAACTAAAAACAAAGCAAGACAAACTATGTAAAATCTCCATAAGAACAAAAACTACTATAGATTACCATCAATCAATAGATACCTTTTAAGAGTTTTCTTTAATGACATTGAAAGAGATTCTAGGTCGAAGGTAGATTTGCAATTCAGTCTCTGAAAAGCTATTATTCATCGAGTGCTTGCGGATATCTGAGAACTTGCGACGTCGAGAGCGGAAGTAATGAAGCGCGGATAAAATTATGGTTTAATTAACAATAGCCGTCGTGGCGCTCGCTGGGGCACAAGGGTATAGGGTACGGTACGGTACGGTAACGCGACGTTTGTGGGTTCGATCTCCATTCTTCGCTCTGGCACCAAGGCCTGGCGTTGAGTCCCGACACTGAACATGGAATGCCTTGAATTCAGCAGAAAACGGGGAACGGAGTTCTTAAAACTACGTTCCCTCTGTCTACCCTGAGGTGTGCGCGATACAGACTGGAGGGGTTAGGATTTTTATAATTTACATAATACAACTTGGTAGTATAAAAGAATATTTACGGTTAAAGACATTTATTTTCTCAAAAGATTTACATATAAATCACTCACAGAGAAAATTACAAAAACATTAAATAAACAAATTTATATATAAAATAAATATACAGAAACTAGCGACCCGCTTGCGGCTTCGCCCGCTTTAACTACTGAATTATTCATGTAATGTGAAAATTAGAGATTACTAATGTGAAAATTATTTAAACCTTAATGCAACCCGCATTTTTGTAGTACCAATAAGGATGTTCCAATTGTTTAAAAAAACACACTTAAACAAATGACACAAACAACAGAAAACTTTAACGAAAGAATTTATAAACAACAGACTACCTAATATTCTCTTACCCAAAAATACTTAAACGAAAGATGTAACCATGTCGCGTTGAAGCACATTATAATTATTGGATAACTCCAAAATACGTGCAATCGCTTCTAAATTAACTTTGCTATAGAGCCAGGCGCAGAATTGAAGCATTCTCTCGTCCATCTCCGTAGTAGCTCCAAACGACATCTGGGCGTTGACACAGTATGAAATTGGAAGGATTATCAAATGCCATTTAGGCGGTCAACTCAGTCAGGAGAGACCCTCGGTTTCCTGAGGGAGGCCCATCTTAAACGACCAAGGTCCAATGCAAGGCTCATGAGTCGGATTTGTAGGAGAATAGAAAGTCCCTCGGAAGTAGTCTTACGTCTGACCTCCGGCGGCCGGGTATGCCACGGAGTGCTGCTCCTTAGGTGCAGGTGATACATTGGCGCAGCGGAATGCGTTGGACGCGAGACGACCAATGTGTACCTCCAGGCTTTCTATTTTTATGTTGCGATGATGCGTTGTGTTCCTCACTTAGTATGGCGCCTGCGTCACTCGACGGAGGATGAGGTTCTGGACCACCTGCAGGATTTCTCCTTGAGTGATACTCGCTAGGGCGTTGTGATGTCATCAGTGTATAGTGGGGAACAACAGCAGCGATCGAGTCGCTGCTAGACCTCGAACTCTCAACTCTCAAGCAAAATGTCCTGTCACTGAGGCAGGGACGCAAAGACATGCGCGCCGTGCTGGGGGGGTGCCGGCTCTGAGCACTTAATGAAGTAGGCTCGGTCGGTAGTGCTAAACGCGGTCGAAAACGCGTGCTACGTTGAATAAGACTACTATTACACTGTCCTTTCGGTTGATCGCTGTTGCGGCGTAGTATAACCAGAGTGGTATACCCGCTTGCCAAACTGCTTGCTTCGTGGGTGGATGTGCGACTGGAGAAGTGAGAGGAATAACTTCTCGAACAGCTTGGCGACCGCGCTAAGGAGGGTTATAGATCGGTATCCCTCAGGCTGCGGGCTCTTCCCAGCCTTGGGCAACATGATGAGTAGGCCTTCCTTCCATGCCCGGGGGAAAGAAGCCAGGCGGGTGCAGTGGATCCATTTTTATAAGCACAAAGTTGCGGGGCGCGGGGGGACGCGTGGTGGGCGGCCAGCCGTTACACAGCAAGATTTTTTTAGTACCGTAGATTTAAATCTGTGCTACTAATCTTCTAAAGTACTTATTGAAATGAAAAACAGTAAACAACATTTTTTTTTATCTATATAAAATAGCTAAAAGGTAACTAATATACTTATTTATATACTGAAAGTAAGGGATAAACATGAGTCGATATAGCTTTTCTCTAAAACTATTTGCAATTTCGAAATATTGTAAAGAGCAAAGTTTATCTTTGTTTAACGTAGAAAATTAATAACTTATTTAAAAGGATAAGGATTATATCATTATGAACACACATCCCTTACAATAAGAAAATATATTTAAATTACCGTCTAATTTCCGTCTCCTCTCGCTTTCATTAGTAAGATTCCAACGATTTTTATTTGCATTTCTTGTTCTACGACCTATGAACGACTTTTTCGTGGCATAATTAAATTAAAAAAGGAAATGTTTAAAAAGGTAAAAAATAATAATAAAAGAACAGAAGAAGAGTAAACAAAATAAACAACAGGATACTTAAACGAAAGAAATGATAAACAAAAGACGATTACTACTATTCTATTAATCAAAAAAGATGAAACTAAACATATCGCGCTGAAATAATACATTAAACTCTTATTATCCAATACGTACAATCGCATCTAAATCTACTTTGCTACAGGGGCAGGCGGGGAGATGGGCGCGGCGGACGCGTCGCGGGGCGCGGGGGGACGCATGGCATGTGGTGAGCCGTTTCGCAGCAAGGATTTTTTGATATTGTAACCACTTCTAAAGTACTTATTAAAATGAAAAACAGTAAAAGACAGTTTTGATCTCCATTAAATGGCCAACGTAACTAATATACTTATTTATATGCTGAGAGTAAGGTAATAAATGAAACTTGCGCCAAAACTGCGGTTTATAGCCGGCGTGATGTGTCAACAATTAAATGCGTTTTTCTCTAAAACTATTCGTAATTTCAAATTAGTGTAAAGAGCAAATTTTATCTTCGTTTAAAGTAGAAAATTAATAAACTATTTAAAAGGATAAGGATTGATACTATTATCGACAAACATCCCTCACAATAAAAAATATATTCAAATTACTATTTTTAGACAGAAATATGCTCACTGTATGTTATCCTTAGAAGATACAAATATGCTGTCGCTGACTTTTTTGTAGATCTTATTAAGAGGAATAATATTCTAGTACATTATTTTCATGTAAGACTTACCATTAAGGCAGCGCATGCGTGAAAGTGTTTCAACGGGTAGGACTTTGTGCACATTTATCATATTCATGTGAAATTACAATAAAGTATACATATAATAAACTATATATAAACCTTCCCTGAGAAATACTCTACCTAATGGTGAAAACCGCATCAAAATCCGTTGGGTGGTTTAGAAGAAGATCGCTTAGAAAGGCCAGACAGAGACGAAATGCGTTCTTATTTTATAAGATATATTAAAAATTAATTGATGTTTTTAGATTAATAGAAGAGAATATTTATAAGATAAAAATATTAAGAAATAATATTTTTAGGTAGGTACGTGTAACTTGATGTAAGTTTTCTTTGTTCGAGGCTCTGAATCCGAATCTCAGATTTTTTTTTATAATAAATATTGATTAATATAAATTATGATCGAACGCCAGTCTAATAAATGACGACAGAGGAGAGGAGATTGATCAATATATAAAAACAAACTACATACATATATCCACAATCTGAAAGTTATTTTTATTATTCATAATTTCTATAATCTTTTCTTTCTGTTATATACATATAGTTCACATAGCAGTGTAAAATCATGAGTATTGTATCATAGTCGAATAATTTTATGTAAAATAAGAAGTCATGTAACTTCTTAGTATTTTTAACGTTCAATAATTGTGTGTGTTCAATAATCATCGATTCTCTAGAGCAGGGGTTCCCAAACTTTTCTTGATCAAGGACCACTTTCATGTCATTCTTGGTAGCACGGACCACTATGCATGTAGGTATAATAAAAATTAACTGTGATAATCAAACAGAAACTTCGCTTTACCATCCCCAGTAATAAAATTAAAATCGTTCGCGGACCATATTTAGGCTTCTGCGGACCACTGGTGGTCCGCGGACCACTGGTTGGGAACCACTGCTCTAGAGTAATGACTGAGACCTGACCTAACTGAGACCCAGGAAACTTAGAGGGACTCCTTCAAAAGGGCAGTCCTTCTTTCTTATTTATTTATTGTGATCCTCATAAAGAGCGAAGTGAATGGGCGATGGCGAGAGAAGTGAAAATAGGGTAAATTTTTATTTTTATTTAGATACTATTAAGAAATAAGCATAAGCTTATTTACAAAGATTGCGAATGATCCAAGGCTTATAGCTACATATGAGTATAGGTGGCCTCCAAAGTAATACAGAGAAGTTTATTGACATTCATCTCACATCTGACCGACGAAAGCAGAGCAAACTGCTTAACTCAATATATAAATAATAGACGACCTTCCCAGCAAAACGTAAAGCCTAGCATTTAATAATATACATATTATATAAACATTATTGTTGGCTTAATTCAACGAAGAGTGGCTATAACACACTGAGCTACAAAACAGCTTCACGCTATATACCGCACACAGCAGGGAGGCAGAGGGAACCTAGTATTATCAATACACTCTATTCCCCATTTTCCACTGAATTTTTCTATGCAGTGCTTGTTCTGTGGTGGAACTCAACTCCATTCGGATTGCACCTTGACACCAGAGCGAAGAAATTAAATTATAAATTCAATTTTTTTTCAACATGATTTGAAATTCCACTCGATATCTCTAAGCGTTCCTGAGATAAGCTCTTGACAGACCTGATCATTTATGGGTTCTTTTTTTCCTTAACGGTACAGAACCCCAACATTAATATTAAAAAAATAGACGAAAAAAATCAGATTTACAAATCAGTGTAAATTTTTAAAAAAGGTATCTATCTATCTCTCTCTAGTTTAAGTAACGAGAATATGTAAGAGCTAAAGATTTCCAAGAACTTAATTTCCATCATTAAATGAATCGTGTACGTCGGCATTGCGCCTAATGTATTCTACAGACTGAAAGTTTCAACTACTGCACCATAAAGTGTTTTATATGATTGTTGTAGTTTTAAAAGCATTTTGTGAATAATCATGGAACATATTTTTAAGCTTGGGATTTACACACATTCCAAAATTTTATGAAAATGTGTTATGTTTCGTTTATGCTATATGATATAATAAAATAGATCAATTTTTTAAACATTTTTTAAAATGTTATTCCACACTTAGGAAAGAAAAATATAATATATACGTTTTCTAGATCAATTTCTCAATGTTTATCATTTTGAAATTATTATCCCACATTTCATTTTTTTTAGAAACGTATAAAATTTGAACGTAGTTGGATTCGAACCCGCGCTTTTTAAAAAACGTCCAAACGCTCTGACGACTAAGCCATACGTTCTCATCGAGCTTCATCGAAATTCTTAAACTTAGCTTAGCATCTAATAATTATGATAGAGATGAATGAAGTGTAGATATTTTTTTTACACTGTATCCCGCACATAGCAGGGTAGAAAGAGGGAACCTGGAAACCTAACATTAAGACACTGCGATCCCATTAAGTTTCCAGCCAATTCTGTTTGCCTCGTTATTCGAAAAAGGAAATGAAAATATTAAAAATTTTATTATATCGAATGGAAAGCGAATCCACAACGAACGCGACATCAAGTGTAAAATATAATTTTAGGAATAAAACTATTATGAACATATTTTATAATATTTACAAAATATTTTTAGCTTAGTAATATTATACATTCTCCTTTAATTATTACTTTAATAAAAATATTAATTCAGCAAGTTCAGCAACAATTAAAATGAATGTGTTTCGTGTATACCACTGACTTGCAGAAATTAATTGGATATAATGTAAAACTAATTAGTTTTCCTCTCTTTTAATAGTAGATCAATTATATTGTCTTATAACTATATAAATTTTAACAACAATTTTGATTTTAAATAACAATTATTAGCTTAATAGGTAAAAAAGAGAACAATAAAAATTATTAATGCATTGGTTTTATATCATTTACGCAAAATATCGTATGTTGTAACGATTGAAGCGAGCAGGCAGAGAACCTCTCTACTAACTAAGAACAAGTTTTATTTTAATTTTAATAAAAGATATAGTAAAGAAAACTATTTTACAAGCTTATATAGCTTATAAGCTTATATTTATTTAAGAAAAACATTTTTCAAACAATAATTTTTATAAATATAAATAAAATTACAATTAAAATTTAAATTAAAAGGTAAAGAAGAACCTTATATAAATGATCTTGAAAAATACACGATTCGCTATGCACCCGTCGTTATAGTACTTTAAACAGTTCTATATCCGATTGGATTGTCGCGTTCAAACGCTTCCCATCACGATATCCTATTACATTTTATTTCCGGTTGTTTGAAAGTCGAACTGAGTCAAATTGGTTTTAAAATACTTCGAAGTCGGAAGTAGGTATTCACCCTACTACTTGAAAGTAGTATGCAAGCTTAACTCTACATTTTTATTTTGTTTCATACTTATATCGCGCAATGCATCGTCAGAACCTATCGGTGCTAATGCGAAATATTGTGTGTTAACTGGCGCAACTCAACGGCGCTCTTTTTCATGCCAGACAGGAAATGAATTAATTTAATCCCGTAGTCACTTCCACTTGAGACTGAAAAAAATGGGGATTCTTAATTTAAAGCAATAGACAATCACGGGGTGTGCCTATCTATGATTTTTGGTTCTCAATCCCATTCAGAGTGTTTTTTTTTTATTTCCCACACATATTTTAGAATCACAAAGTAATTATGTTTAATTATTTAAATAATTTAATTTAATTTTTTTTATTTAAATAATGTAAATATTGTATTTAGCTTATTACATTACTTTTAAAGTTTATTATATTTTTTTACTATAAAAAGTATAGCCAAATTATTCATTTAAATAGCAATGCAGTTAGCTTTGTTATTTTGGTGCCCCACGGGATATCCGCTTAAACATTAATTTTCCTATAATAATGACTACGTTTCCATATTTTGAGGTTATATTTCAAACCACACCAATACATAAAATATAAAATACTAGCGACCCACTCGCGGCTTCGCCCGCTTAAACTACTGAATTATTTATCTAATATACTGAATTGCGTTCCTTAAACAAACGACACAAACAACAGAATACTTAAATGGTAAAAATCATAAACAACGTAATAGGTAGTCTACCTATTATTCTTTTATGTAAAAATATTTAAACGAAAGATTGATGAACGAAAGATTGATGATTGATGATTATTTAAAGAGCTCCAAAATATATGCAATTGTTTCTAAACCTACTTTACTAAAGAGCATTAAAGCATTCTCTAGTCCAGCTCCTTTCTTCTGGCGCTGGGGAACGGCATCAAGGTCATCTGGCCGTGGTCTCGAGCGGCAACCATCAATATGGGCGCATCGTTAGAGGGCCCTTTGGCCCCAGGACTGTGTACCTGCCCTAAACCAGATACAGAGAGATTTTTTTGGTGGGAATGGAAGGATAATCAAATGTCACCTGAGCGGTAAGCTCAGCCAGTTGAGACACTCAGTCAGGAGGACCAACTTAAGGCCGTGCGTTGGGATGTCATCGGTATATAATTCGTAGAGGGCAGGTGATAAAATGCTGTCCTGGGGAATTCCGGCAGCGATCGAATGGCTGCTACACTCTCCACTCTCACGAAAAATGTCCTATCAGCTACCTGATAGGCTACCTACGTAGTCGGTACGAACATGCGCGACGTGATAGTGCCGGCCCTGAGCACTTAATGTGCTACGTCGAGCGAACGAACTATTACACTCTCCTTTCGGTTAATCGCTGCTGCACCGTAGTGACCCGCCCTGGCCACCTGCAGAGTGGTCGAGTGTCCGCTCGCCAAACTATTTGCTTCGTGGTGCTGGAGAAGTGGGAGGAATAACTTGTCGAATAACTTCGCCATCGCGCTGATGAGCCTTAGGTAACATGATCAGGCCCTCCTTCTATGCCCGGGGGAAAGGAGCCAGGCGGCCGTGGCGGATGCACTTTTATAAGCAAACGACGCGTGGCGGGCGTCGAGCCATATAGCGCAGCAAACATTTTTAGTAATGTAATTTTAAATCTGTGTTACAGCTTCAAAAGTACTTATTAAAATTAAAAACACTAAATGACAGTTTTTATGTACATTAAATGGTCAACATTAATTATGCTGTGAGTAAGGGATAAATGAAACATGAGTCGATACAGCTGTATATATCCGATATAGCCTGCGTTATACATTTATAATGACAATTAAAAACGGACAGACGGGCAACAAAGTGATCCTATAAGGATTCTGTTTTTTTCTTTTGAGGTACAGAACCCTCAAAATGAATTATTTTTTAGTTTGGTTATCCACGCTGTTGTGCACTAAATAATTGTAATTTTAAGTCTTTTGGAATTGATTTGATTGAGCTTGCAAGAATAGTCATATTTCTTTTAAATATGTTTATTTATTTCATATTTGTCTAGGTAAACTGTAATTGCGCGCACACTGCAAACGTAATTTTTCCCACATAAATTCCGGGTTAAAATATAGATTACATATTAGTACTAATACAATAACAAATCTATCATACACAAATTGCGAGAACTACGTGGCTGCTAGAGAAAGTCTCTACTTATATTGGAGAATATTAAATATTGAAATCTTTGTCGAGTTTTTTCTGTCATCACACAAACAATAATTGAAAACTTAAGATTTTCACTTTCTGCGCAATTTATGCTTTGAGTACAGGAGTCACGCCACTATGACGCGATTGCGTCATCAATTCTTATTATTCTACCCTGCAACTTATTTGTGAACGATGATATAAAAGGCTGCACGGGCGTTGTACGTTCAGTCCAGGCCCGGTCGACTTCCTAAGGGGCATGTGGGATACCTACGGGGGATTGTAAATAAGTCCCGAAAAATAAATAGTGTTGCTATATTAAAGTAAAACTACTAATTAGTAGTTTCTTGATAGGATTTTTTTAAGGATTTATTATAATGTTTTTATGATATAGTTATTTAATATTTAATAAATAACTTTCTTTATAATGTTTCATGTATGGAAGGTATCATGATAAAATGCAACTCCGAAAAAGGATGAAGTTTAATCATAAATTATAAATAAAAAATAGAAATTAAAAAATGACTTCGTATTTTAGCTATATAGAGTTTTCAATCGATATGAGAAACAATTTATGTAACCAATATTTAAAACACTGTAGTAGGATTATCTATCTTCTGATACGGTAACATTACAATTTGCAAATGGCGAACATACTGCTTGTTTTCGGCGGCAAGCAACCTGCTGATCTCATTTCTGTTGCATTTTATATTTTCATTTTTCATTTTATATTCTCATTACTTTTGTATTTTATATTCGCATTTCAGTTGTATTTTATATTCACATTTTTGTTGTATTTAATACTCACTTTTCTGTTGTATCCTATATGTTCCCTGATTTTATTACTTGTTTTCCTCATTAACATCTCTAAAATTTGTTAAATATTCACTATTTATTTTTAGATATTTGGAACTAAGCCATGGGAGACAACTTGAAACGTAGCTGCCTCAAATGTGGACGATCCCCTCGTGAAGACCCTGAGATAAAACTATATAGGTTCCCTAATCCTGGTCTTACCAATTCACACCGGTAAGTAATCCCTAAGTATTAATTACTCTAGATATATAAATTTAAGTTAATATTTCATCTCCTCGAGTGGGGATCGAACCCACAACCAGTCGGTTTTGCAGTCACACCTCGTGCCGCTGAGCCACGACCGGTCTCATATCTTAACAGTTGTATTTTAATTTCAGTTGTGATACTTGGGCCAAGTTTTGCTTCCCCGAAGGCCCATGGTATTCTCTCGATTTTCAGAAAAAAGTGTATGGTGAACATAGAATGTTATGTTGTCACCATTTTGCAAAGGCTTCATTTGTCAATTTTATTGAAAAAAAACTACATAGAAAAGCTGTTCCTGATACTGCAAATATTGAGGTTTTCATGGAATATCTATGCCAGTCAATTAGTAGAATGTAGAACTACTCAAAATATGTAGTCATAGTCACTATTTTATTTTATAGTTGATTATATAATACTTCACCTAAACTTTATCATGAGTGAACTCTATTATGTTGATAGCTTCACCAAAGCTATGTTCTATTGGATTATATATTTTGTTCACTTGTTTTTCTAGCGTCATGCTATTTTCTAAACATTAGAATCAATAAGTAGAATGTAGAAGTAGTCATAAATATATAGTTGTAGATACTGTTATAATGTATAGTTGATTATCTAACATGATGATGAGTGGACTCAATTATCTTAATAGCATCACCTAAGCTATAGTTATTAATTGAAATATAAAAAAGAGATGTTTCTTATTGATCATATTATGTGTCTTAAATACCCATATCTCTCTGCATTGCTATCATGCTAAGTAGTTACTTCTGATTACATATTAGTAATGATACATTGATAATGTATTTTTATCCTATAATATATTTTTTTCAGAATCAGCCAACCCTTGATTTAAGTTTTTCAACTGAACAGCCAGGGACATCACATTTTCCTGCAAATGTCAGATCTGGATCATTGCAAAGAAGGGTATTAGCAAGTATTCAAATGGTAATTCAAGTATATTATTAATTGATACTAGTACACTTGTAATGACATTATATTTAGATCAAAACAGAAGACTATTATAGGCCATGTCATGCAAATTATTTTCAGTATTAGTAAAAAGTATGCAACTATTATACTGTTATTTTTTTAGTTAAATGTTAGTGATGCGGATGATAATATTATATTGGATACATTAAAGGATGAACCTCAACCAGGCCCTTCTGGTGTGGTAAATAAGAAGACAACAGAACTAGACCAAAAAGTATGTAGATCATCTCTTAAGTATTTGTCCTAATCAACTATTCTAATTAAAAAGGGGCAATATTTTATTGCATTGTAAGACTTCTGATTTCTTTAAAATACATGCTATTTTTTTAGTTATTACCTGTTAATGATCAATCTACAATGTGTAATAAGGAAGATATTATATACAATAAATGCAAAAATTATGTTAAAAAGGTGTATAGGCTGAAAAAACAAATTAAAACCATCAAATTAAAGCATATGTTAAACATCCTAAATGACAATGAAGCAATACAAGGTTTAATAAAACACCTAACCCCATCATTAGCATTACTTCTACAAGGGGAATTAAGGAATGCGAAGAGAAAATATGTAGCTAGAAGATGGAACACTGAGCAAAAAATTATTGCACTAAGGCTTTACAAGAGATCACCATCTACTTATCAATTGTTGCGAAGACTTTGGTGTCTTCCAGCACCAACAACATTAAAAAATATCTTAAGAAAATTTTCCCTAAAAGTGGGCATAAATGAAAAAATTTTTCTAAACTTACATAAATATTCTAAAAAACAGGACCCAGTAAATAATGAATATGTTTTAATGTTTGATGAAATGTCGGTAAAAAAACATTTGTTATACAATGTTAAAGAAGATAAAATAGAGGGTTACCAAGACCATGGCAATCATGGTAGATCCCCACAAGAGGTTACACACGCACTTGTATTTATGGTGGGAGGCATAAGGAAAAAAATTAAGCAACCGGTTGCATACTATTTGTCAGGCTCCAATGTTACAGCAGATAGATTATCTGTTCTAATAAAAGAAGTAAGATCTTATGAGAACTTTTAGGCATATTTGTAAAGATTTATGAAATTAGTTGTTTTATTTATTATTTTTCTTTTCAGATTATCCAAAAATGTTTTGAGAATGGCCTAAATATTGCAGCCACAGTTTGTGATATGGGCGGTGTTAATAGAAGATCACTAAAGCTTTTGGGAGCTTCAAAAGAAGCTCCTTATTTTATGTTTCAGGGAAAAGAAGTCGTTACAATATTTGATCCACCTCATCTACTGAAATGCTTCAGAAATTTGTTTTTAAAATATAATATAAAATGCAATACTAATATTACATCAAACAATGTTGAAGGAACAGGTAATATTTTGTTATTTTAATTTATATTAAAATTACGCAATGCATAAATATGCATAGTCCACTTAAAAGTACAAGTTTCTGATTACTAATTATTAAATAAAATTTGTAAAAAATATTTTTAGCATAAATTGTTATATTTTACATTACAGGTCTTGCAAAATGGGAACACATAGAGCATTTCTTCCAAATAGACAATGGTGATGGAAATTTTGTTTTCGCACCAAAATTAAAACAAGACCATATATGTCCAAATGCCAAGCAGAAAATGAGAGTGAACCTTGCTGCTCAAGTGCTAAGTCACTCAGTTGCTGCAGGAATGTTTGCCAAAATATCTCAAGGTATTGTTTAATTTGTTAAACAAGAAGCATTGTTTTTTATCTAACAATAACATGTTGATTTTAGTTTCTGTAACATGACCTTTATTAGTTCTTGTACTTTTCAGGATTGCTATCTGGGGAGGCAGCAGTCACTGCAAATTTAATATCAAATATGGATAAATTATTTGACTGCTTAAATAGTGATTCCCCAGATCGAAAGAGAGGAAAACCGCACTGTACCAACATGACTGACAATTCACCCCATTTGGAACATTTGAAGAAAATGTATGACTTTTTTGAAAACTGTACATTTGTAGGATGTCATAGCTCGCCCCCATCTAAGGAAGGTTGGTTATGGACAATTAAAAGTATCCTAAGATTGTATAATAATTTAAAAATAAAACATAAAATAAAAGCTTTATGTACTCGCCGCCTTCAGCAAGATTCTCTAGAAAATTTGTTTGGTACTATTAGAGGAAACTGTGGATCAAATTATAATCCAACCTCTGGGCAATTTGTTGCTGGCCTGAAGACGGCGATTCTATCCAATCTTGCTCATTTGGGGTCAGGAAATTGTAAAGTAGATAATTGTAGTTCTATGTCAGATTATAAGGAATTTTTAACCACAACTTCTCCCACAGGCACATGCACAGAATCAGAAAGTCCACTAGTTTCAGACATGCTCTCATTGGTGGAGTCATCCTTTCAAGAAAGTGTTTCTGATGCACAAGAATTACAAGCCTGTGCATATGTCTGTGGATTTTTATTAAAGAGCCTTGGCAATAAATGCAGGCTTTGTGATTCAGTTTTAAAAGCTAAACATACTGACAATATTTTATTGTACACTTTTATGGACTTCAAAGAATATGATAATGTTAAAAAGAACTTAAACTATGTATCTGAAGATTTTATTAGATGTGTTGAGAACTGTGCTACAATTTGCAATAATTTATATGAAACATTATCATATTCTTTAAACCTCAAAAAACTGGTAATCTGTAAATTGGAAGAAGATGTAAATTTTAGTTTTCTTGCCCAGTGTGAGGATCATTTCAAAGAAAATGTTGATTTTATATGTAATAGTGTCTTCCACATAACAGTAAAAAGATTTTGTACAGTTAAAAATAGACAATTTGGAGATTATCAGAAGTCCTTAAAAAGGAAAATAGATATATTAAAAAATAAGTAATTGTATATTAATATTAGATTTAATTTAACCAACACTGTATTAAGTACATTATACCTACTTTATTATTTTTATAATTATTTGTAACAATCGGCTTCACGCAGTATCCCGCACAAAGTAGGGTAGGCAGTGGGAACTAGGGTTAAGACACTGCGTTCCCCATTTTCCGCCGAATTCTGGAGGCATTGCATGCTGAGTGGCGGAACTCAATACCACGCTTTGCCTTGACACCAGAACAGAGAAATGAAAATATAAACAACAATTCAGTAACGCAACACTTTATTAAAATATTTATTTAATTAAAATAGAATAATAAACAGCAATGATTTTGTTAATCCTTTATTCGTAATCCAAGTCAAATTTAAACAATGTAACAACAATGTTATGTAATAAGTGCCTACAATTGTATGTAATAAGTTAATAAATATATTTAAATTATGATTATGTTACAGATTACAATCTATTTAACTTATATAAATTTAAATTATTGTTTCTAACATAAGAGGGCAAGTTTGTCTTGCTGCAATAATATGGTCTTTATCACTATTTTATTTGATTTGCAAGAATACTATTTGTATAAATATAATTATAACAAATGTTTATAAGCAATAAAAAAGTATAAAGTGTTTATTTGTTTTATTTTTATAATTATAGAAGACTATTATTATACCAGAAATGATTCACTATTTCAAAATCATTTGGAAGTATTTTTCTTTAAAATTAAGTAGTAAACTTCCAATTGATTTTGAAAGAGTGAATCATTCTGGCTTTGAATATAAATCGATTTATTACCCAAATATTAGCCAAATTTTGAATTTCCCGCCCATATCTGAGGCGGTAAATTTTAAATATTGTTTCTGGTGGGCACACAAGAGATGGCAGCAGTGGCGTTTGGTCCCCCATTTTTTTGTATGAAGTGAACATTCTTCACTTTGGGTATATGTGTTCTGTGGTTCAGTCTTGGCTCTGGTGTGGGTCGGAGCACTACTCGTGCTCCACCACTGGCTAACCTCGACTATTTGGACAATTAATTATTTGATTAATTAATTGTTATTTTAATTATAAATGTGGTTAAGACCTATTTATAATCATCTACGTGAAGTCTTGGCTCTGGTGTGGTTCAGAGTACTACTAGTACTCTGCCACATAACCTCGACTATTCGGGTAATTGATTATTTAGTTAATCAATTATTATCGTAGTTATGAATGTGGTTAACACCTATTTGTAATTGCTTACTTCAGAAATCATTCAGTTATTTATGCCTTTAGTTACTATTTGAAACTACCTTGCTAAAAGTATTTATGTTAAAATTGCTTTTTGTACATATGTCATGTGTTCACATGTGAGTAGAACAAGTAGTGGCAACAATATGTCAATAAATACAAAATACATACATTTCGTAAAGAATTACGAATATCACTCACGTAAGAGCCAATGTTATGAATTACCTAAACCTTAAAAAAAATATTAATATAATTAAATAAAAAAAAAAAAAAAATAAAAAAAAATAAAAAAACATTTTATTTATTTATAACACGTTTTTATTTATAGCACGTTATTTATTTGTAGCACGTTATTTATTTATAGCACGTTATTTATTTATAGCACGTTATTTATTTATAGCACGTTATTTATTTATAGCACGTTATTTATTTATAGCACGTTATTTATTTATAGCACGTTATTTATTTATAGCACGTTATTTATTTATAGCACGTTATTTATTTATAGCACGTTATTTATTTATAGCACGTTATTTATTTATAGCACGTTATTTATTTATAGCACGTTATTTATTTATAGCACGTTATTTATTTATAGCACGTGATTTATTTATAGCACGTGATTTATTTATAGCACGTGATTTATTTATAGCACGTTATTTATTTATAGCACGTTATTTATTTATAGCACGTTATTTATTTATAGTGTAGTGAACATTATCTTTTAATAAAATTAATTAATAATAATACACACAAATACTACACTATATTCTATTTTCAAATTTAATTAAAACTAAAGTTAATATTTGTATTTATTATAATTATCCGCACGCAGCGCACTCGCATGACAAACTTGTTTCGAGTTTTTTTGCTGTGCGTGACGTAGCCTGCTTGCTAGCTACGGGTAAAGAGTCGGTTACTATCGCTTGCGACGTTCACTTGTTTAAATATTGTACTCATTGCTTGTATTCAATTTTAAGCCTTATCTTCTTGCTAATACGTATCTGTTTCGCTTATTTATTTCTTTTAGTATTTCTTTAAATTTCTTTATTTCCTTCTGTGAGTGTGTAAAATTATTTTCTTTGTATATCTTCTTAAGTGTAAATAAATTTGGACAATTATTCCACAAAATTTTGGAAATTTAATTTCACTTCATAATTAAAAATATAAAATATTATTAAATAGCGTATTTCACAAAAACCGCTATATTGGTGACCCCGAAATTAGTGAACGCTACATTAAATATCTACGTTTTCTGCTGGCGAGAAGATTAAAAACGGCAAGAGGCCATTTTGACGACCTTTGCAAGGTGACCTCTAGTACACGATGGAGGACGCGACTACATCCAACGTTTGTAGGATTGGCGTGCGTATTCCACCATTCTGGCCGGAAGAACCAGCCCTTTGGTTTTCACAAATTGAAGGTCAGTTTGCTTTATCTAATATAACAAGTGATGCTACAAAATTTTATTACGTTGCCGCTCAGTTGGACAATCAATTTGCTGTCGAGGTGAAGGATATAATAATTTCTCCTCCCGAGACGGATAAATACGTCACTCTTAAAACGCAGCTAATTAAAAGATTATCTGCGTCTCAAGAAAAGAAGGTGATGCAGTTGCTGAGGCATGAGCAACTAGGTGATCGCAAGCCATCGCAGTTTCTGCGATACATACAAGATCTTGCGGGTTTGTCTGTTCCCAAGGATTTTTTAAAAACATTATGGTCTAGTAGATTACCACAAAACATTCAAACTGTTATAGCTTCGCAGCCTGATCTACCTATTAAAAAATTTGCTGACCTGGCAGACAAGGTGCACGAAATAGCACCCTCTTCACCACAAGTCGCAAGCACGTCTGCGATGGCCACACCCCCTGCACCCTCCATGTTGGAAGAAATGGCCAAGCAGATCCAACTCCTGACCAAGCAGGTATCTGAACTCTCGACCCAGGTACGTCACAATTCGGTACCATTCAAGTTCAGAGAGCGTTCCCGGAGCCATTCCAGGCATCGTCGGAAGTTAACTTCCCACCAAAAATGTTGGTACCATTTTAAATTTGGTTCCAACGCAAAAAAATGTGTACAGCCATGTACTTACGGAGAGTCGGAAAACTCTCTGGGCAGCCGGAAGTAGCGGCCAACGTCTGCCCTTTACCTACAGGCCGTCTTTTCATTACCGACCGTATTTCAAAAATGCTTTTCCTCATAGATACTGGTTCTGATCTCTGTGTTTTTCCACGGTTGGCTACCAAGGCGCCCTGTACCAAGACGAAGTATGAACTTATGGCAGCCAACGGTACAGTCATTCATACTTACGGCCCTACATTATTGCAGTTGGACCTAGGACTGAGACGTACTTTCACCTGGAAATTTACCATCGCTGATGTTTCGAAACCGATTATCGGCGTAGATTTTCTGATATTTTACAATCTTCTTGTAGATTGCAGATATCAGCGCCTCGTCGATGGAACAACTACACTGTCAGTGCAAGCACTACAAGAAAATATCTCCGATGACCTTGCGTCAGTCAAAGCCATCTCGGGAGAATCAAAATACCATCAGCTGCTTCATGAGTTTCCAGAGGTAACGAGACCATCAGGTACGTCTTCCCTTCCTAAGCATAATACTGTACATTACATCAAAACCATTCCCGGACCACCAGTTACCAGCAGACCTCGTCGTTTAGACCCAGTTAGACTGAAGGCGGCCAAAAAAGAGTTTGATGATATGCTCTCACAGGGAACTGCCCGCTCGTCTAACAGTTCGTGGTCTTCTGCTCTGCACTTAGTTAAGAAGAAGGACGATGGATGGAGACCATGTGGTGATTATAGAGCACTCAATGCTCGCACAGTACCTGACAGGTATCCTATTCGCCATATTCAAGATTTTTCCTACCAACTCTCTGGTTGTTCAGTATTTTCAACTATCGACTTGGTTAAGGCGTACAATCAGATACCGGTACACGTCGATGATATCCACAAAACAGCCATTACAACTCCTTTTGGACTTTTTGAGTTCCCGTACATGACCTTCGGACTGCGCAATGCAGCACAAACATTTCAGAGGTTCATGGACGAAGTACTACGTGACTTTGATGAGTTTTGTTTTGGTTACTTAGACGACATTTTGGTATTTTCCAGTTCTGAAGAGCAACATCAGCGCCATATCAGACTACTCTTCACCAGGCTCAAGGAGTATGGTGTTTTGATAAACACATCCAAATGTGTCTTCGGGCAGCGACAGGTAAAATTTCTTGGTTACCTAGTGTCAGGTTCTGGGACTCAACCTTTAGAAACGAACGTAAAGAGCATACAGGAGTGCAGCGTGCCTAAAACTGCTAAGGAATTAAGACGTTTCCTTGGTATGTTTAACTTTTATCGTCGTTTTATTCCCGGCGCCGCAAACATTCAAGCACCATTAGACTCTGCGCTTTTAGGACCCAAGATGAAAGGAGCTAGGCCGATCACAATGACACCTGAGATGATGGAAGCTTTTGATAAATGTAAGACTTGTTTATCTCAAGCCACGTTATTGGCTCATCCAGATTCATCTGCAGAGCTAGCTATTGCCACTGATGCATCTGATGTCGGTATTGGAGCAGTACTTCAGCAACGTGTCAACAACGTATGGCAACCTCTTGGTTTCTTTTCTAAAAAACTAACATCTGCACAAAAGAAGTATAGTCCTTACGACCGAGAGCTTTTAGCTATTTATGAAGCCATTAAATATTTTCGACACATGGTTGAAGCTAGAAACTTTGTGATTCACACTGATCATAAACCTCTCACCTATGCATTCAACATTAATAGGGAGAAATGCTCACCGCGCCAATATCGGTACTTTGACTATATTTCACAGTTCACAACCAGCATTCAATACTTACCAGGACGTTTGAACGTAGTGGCTGATACACTGTCACGACTGGAAGAGGTGAGTCGTTCTATTGATTACCAGGCTCTGGCACTTGCTGAAGATACTGATCCTGAACTGCTAGGTCTGCTTCAAAAAGGCTCATCGTTAAAACTGGTTAAGGTAGACTTGCCAGACTCTAACCAGAAGATCTACTGTGACGTATCAATGTCTTCTCCACGCCCGTTCATTACTCAGAAATTTCGCCGACAAGTTTTTGAAGCGTTACACAGCTTGAGCCATCCTGGTAGGACAGCTACAGTGCGGCTGGTAACACAGAGATTCGTATGGCCAGGGATTCGCAAGGACTGTAGAGAGTGGACACGAGAGTGTATACTTTGTCAAAAGAGCAAAGTTCACCGTCATACCCTTGCTCCCTTATCCTCAATCCCAACTCCTACGTCGAGGTTTGCACACATCCACCTCGACATCGTCGGACCTTTAACCATTTCGTCTGATTTCAGGTATTGCCTTACAGTCATCGATCGTTTCACACGATGGCCTGAGGCATACCCACTCAAAGACATCACAGCTGATTCCTGTGCTGCCGCCCTTCTCTCTGGTTGGATAGCAAGATTTGGTTGCCCTCTTCGAATTACAACCGATAGGGGACGTCAATTCGAGTCGCATCTCTTCAAGGCACTCTCAGCCATGATTGGTGCACATCATTTTAGAACCACTTCATATCACCCAGCTTCCAACGGCTTGATCGAGAGACTCCATCGGCAGCTAAAAGCAGCTATCATGTGCCATCCCTCTTCAACCTGGACGGAAGCACTTCCGTTAGTGCTGCTGGGCATCCGTAGCGCCTGGAAGGACGACATTCAGGCTTCAGCAGCTGAGCTGGTCTACGGGGAGCCCCTTCGTCTTCCAGGACAATTTCTTGCACCCTCTGAAGATTATAAGACAGGTGATATCACAAATCTGGTTACTCGTCTTCGTGCTAGTATGGCACGACTCTCGCCGAAGCCCACGTCATGGCATAGGACAAGTCCTTTTCATATGCCGGCCGACCTTGCAGACTCGACACATGTTTTTTTACGGCAGGACCACGTCCGCAAGCCACTGGAACCACCATATGCAGGCCCGTACAAGGTTCTTAAAAGGACGCCTAAATATTTTCAGATAGACATATCTGGTAAGCCTAACAACGTGAGTGTAGACAGGCTCAAGCCCGCATATGTTACGCGAGAGGCCGTTCCTGTATTAAACCGACCAGTTACTGCACCAAAGGCAATCTCTCAGTCTGATGTGGAGCAGAAACCTGAAAGGCGGACACGGAGCGGCAGAACAGTCAGATTTCCAGACTACTATCGCCCTTAACCAGGTCTCTGGGGGGGAGTACTGTAGTGAACATTATCTTTTAATAAAATTAATTAATAATAATACACACAAATACTACACTATATTCTATTTTCAAATTTAATTAAAACTAAAGTTAATATTTGTATTTATTATAATTATCCGCACGCAGCGCACTCGCATGACAAACTTGTTTCGAGTTTTTTTGCTGTGCGTGACGTAGCCTGCTTGCTAGCTACGGGTAAAGAGTCGGTTACTATCGCTTGCGACGTTCACTTGTTTAAATATTGTACTCATTGCTTGTATTCAATTTTAAGCCTTATCTTCTTGCTAATACGTATCTGTTTCGCTTATTTATTTCTTTTAGTATTTCTTTAAATTTCTTTATTTCCTTCTGTGAGTGTGTAAAATTATTTTCTTTGAATATCTTCTTAAATGTAAATAAATTTGGACAATTATTCCACAAAATTTTGGAAATTTAATTTCACTTCATAATTAAAAATATAAAATATTATTAAATAGCGTATTTCACAAAAACCGCTATAATAGCACGTTATTTATTTATAGCACGTTATTTATTTATAGCACGTTATTTATTTATAGCACGTTATTTATTTATAGCACGTTATTTATTTATAGCACGTTATATTATTCTATATATTATAATATATATATTACCTTTTTTTATTAATAATAATTATTTTTTTATTAAAAAAGAATTTTACGTTATTTTTTAAAAAAATAAAATAAATATTTATAATAATAAATATAAAAAAAAAAAAGGGAAAAAAAGAGTTCGTAGAGTTCGTAGAGTTCGTAGAGTTCGTAGAGTTCGGAGAGTTCGGAGAGTTCGGAGAGTTCGGAGAGTTCGGAGAGTTCGGAGAGTTCGGAGAGTTCGGAGAGTTCGGAGAGTTCGGAGAGTTCGGAGAGTTCGGAGAGTTCGGAGAGTTCGGAGAGTTCGGAGAGTTCGGAGAGTTCGGAGAGTTGGGAGAGTTGGGAGAGTTCGGAGAGTTCGGAGAAGAGTTCGGAGAGTTCGGAGAGTTCGGAGAGTTCGGATAGTTCGGAGAGTTCGGAGAGTTCGGAGAGTTGGGAGAGTTGGGAGAGTTCGGAGAGTTGGGAGAGTTGGGAGAGTTGGGAGAGTTGGGAGAGTTGGGAGAGTTGGGAGAGTTGGGAGAGTTGGGAGAGTTGGGAGAGTTGGGAGAGTTGGGAGAGTTGGGAGAGTTGGGAGAGTTCGGAGAGTTCGGAGAGTTGGGAGAGTTGGGAGAGTTGGGAGAGTTGGGAGAGTTGGGAGAGTTGGGAGAGTTGGGAGAGTTGGGAGAGTTGGGAGAGTTGGGACAGTTGAGTGACTAATTGTAAAAGAATTTTCCAAATCGGCCCCGTAGTTTCAGGGCCTATTCAATTCAAATAAAGAAACAAAACACCTAATCGGTTGTCTTCATAATGTCAGTGATATCGATGCACTTCCCACCGCCCCGCATAGTTAGTTACTCGCTATGGTGCGCGAGGCTACACTCCGCATTTTTTTATTATTTCATGATTTTCTTTAGAGTGATATTTTTAAATTCGTTATATATTTTGAATGGATTGTCCGATTTTGTTAATGTGTACTTTACAAGTTTACACATACTGAAATTATCTTTAATCATTTCAGATCATTATCATTTAATAGAATAAGGATTAATGCAGAGGTATGAATAAAATGGTTTGATTATTGCCGGCACTTTCATCAACTTATAAAATATAAAAGTGTAGTTATATTGTCATAACTATAGTAGTTGGACATATGGTATCGCGGACTTTTTTATAGATATTGATGCGTTCTATAATACTGTAGAACATTATTTTGTTCTATCATCAATAGTTTTCGCAGCGCACGCGATGATAAAATTTTTTAGATCAATTTCTTCACACCTTGGGTTACATTATTGCATTTTTCTTAGGGATCCCTATTTTTTTTGAAAATGTAATATGTGCCTATGTGGAACGGTGAAGATGCAGCTTTCTAATAGCGAAAGAATTTTTGAAATCGGTCCGGTATTTTTTGTGTGAAAACAATACAAACATACATACATACATGCAGACATGCATTACAAAAATACAAATGTTACCTCTTTATAATATTAGTATAGAAGATAGCATCACGTGTGTTTAATATATCATTCTTAAAAGTATAATAAATCAAGGTATAATAATCTTCGCAGTACTAAAAGTAGCCTCATCCCATAATTTTTTTGTCATCTACTAGATACCACTTTTCCCGTTAAAGTTCTCAATATGCTGGGAGGGTTGACACTTGCTTCCTTAGGTTATATTATAAATGTTTCTGGTTATACGCTGTATCACGAATATAGCAGGGAAAGTAGAGACAACATAGTATTAAGACACTACGTTCTCTAATTTACACCCAAATATTAGGTATTGAGTGTCAATACGACGAGGGCGAGGAAATTAAATTAATGTAACGTATAAAAATGTGAACGTAGCGGGATTTGAACCCGCGCCTCTTGGAAATTCTCCAACATGCCTTTTAGACTGATTTCTAAAAGAGGCGGGTTAAAATCCCGTTACGTAATTTTTTTTGTGTTTTTAAAAAATTAATCCTTGAAATTAATTCATACTCCTTTCTTTCATTTCCGTTTCTCCTTAATTTATACCCAGTAAATATATCAAAAAGAGAAATAAATAAATATTTTTACTTATATTTTTATTGTAGTGCTCAAGGACCTTAATAAAATAAATCAGCTTCACGCTGTATCCCGCATACAGCAGAGGGAACCTAGTGTTAAGACACTCCGTTCCCCACTTTCTGCCGAATTCTGGAGGCATTGCGTGTTGAGTGGCGGAACTCAACGCCGCGCTTAACCTCGACACCAGAGCGAAGAAATGGAAATATAAATTTAAGTAAATATTTCATCTCCTCGAGTGGGATTCGAACCCACAACCAGTCGGTTTTGCAGTCACACCTCGTGCCGCTGCGCCACGACCGGCCTCAAACCAGTTTGGGTAAATGAACATCAATATTTGATTGAACTGTAGATAACAAAACTAAATATTAAATAACTATCTATTTCTAAAATAATGTTTACTTAATAGTGAATCATAAAAGTGAATTAATTCTTTTAATCACCTTTTCTTTTTTTTTCACTTCACGCAGTTTTCCGTACAAAGCAAAATACACAAAGGGGACCTAGGGACCTAGCATAAAGACAGTTCCGTTTCCATAAAAACTCTTCCGTTCCTCACTTTCCGCCAAATTCTGGAGGCATTGTGAACATTCGTTAATTTCATAAATAATGAATTTTGTATGCCCACTATTTTTTAAAAAAATAATAATAATTTGTAATAGTTTTTATCTGTGTTATAAATATAAATTTCATGAGGTTCAGAATTTCAAAAAAATATTAACCTTTAAAGGCTATATGGGTGTAAAAACACCCAGGTAGATTTGGTTTTTAGTCGCTTTGCTCTTTTCTTTATCTTCCTGACATGTGTATAGAACGCGCGAGTAAGGTGGTTAGTGGACATTCTTACGAATAATTTTTTACCACACGGTTGCCTCCCCGGTGTATCGTCACCCATAATAGTCATAGTGTTCTATTTATTAAAAACGTAAGTGTTGACCTTTCTTATGATTTTTATTGAATTACACATGGACATTGGAGATTTAACATGCATAATAGGGATTGTTTTTTGGATTATGAGTCCACGATTACTATCGTGGACTCATAATCCAACTAAAACTACAAACAAACAAAGACTACAGTAGTTACTACTACTGTAGTAACTATTATCTACAAAAATTTTAAATCAAAGCTGGACTAGCATCTGCCGACGAGCCAACTGATGAAGAGAACTTATTATTAAGAAGATATTCATCAAGATGATCTCCAAAGTGTTGACGATTCAGAAGAACTTCTGTCCCATCTCCACGAGAACACTTTGTTATTAAAAGTAGAAAAAAATATATTTGATAATGACTGAGAATGTAAAAGTCACCTAAGAATTTGAAGTTTTTTTTAATATAGGTATAATTTATTAAAGTTAGCCAGATTAATGACAACATATTGTACTTAACAGAAATAAAAGATTTATTTTGTATATTGGATTTCATTTTATTATAAAAACCACCATAAAGAAAACTTTATGGTCCCCTCTTATATAGTCAGCTGTTTAAGTCATATTTTCAAATTTTATTTTTTCCGAGGTATTAAAAAAAATATATACAAATAACTACATATATTAATAACATAGATCCAAATTAACTGGTAAAAGTAAGTTGTTTACAATTTCTTACGATTAATAAATAATTTCAAGCCAGTCGTAGCGCATGGACACAAAGTGTGACTGTAAAACCGACTGGTTGTGGGTTCGAACCCCACTTGAGGAGATGAAATATTTACTTAAATTTATATTTCCGTTTCTTCACTCTGGTGTCGAGAACAAGCGCGGCGTTGAGTTCTACCACTCAACACGCAAGGCTCCCAGAATTCGACAGAAATTGGGGAACGGAGTGTCTTAACACTAGGTTAGGCCCTCTGCTTACCCTGCAGTGCGAGATACAGCGTCAAGCTGAATGAATTACTTTTAAAAATAAGGTCTTTTCAAAAAAAAATGTAATTCATTATAAGGGTAAAAGCACGTTTAAAAGACCCCTCAATAATGACATCATTTAGATTTCCCCGCTCTATTGATGGCAATGCGTGACATTGCATCTATTATTATCAAACACCTAGCGTTTCAAAATTAGGCGGTAAATGGACAATAGTCCCATAATAGATTTTCGGAAAACTGTTAACCTATAATTTAATTAAGACATATATTTTATCAAAATTGTGATTAAATAGAAAAGTTGCAATAATAAATATTGAACTACATCAATATTATATTCGTGACCCGCACTCTGCCGAGCAGACTTAACGCTGCTTGCTTTTCAGCCTTCCTCGCTGAAGCTTTGTTGTTTCTCATCTATTTGATTAAACTTTTATATTAAATATAACATTTGTTTTTATAATGTACTAGCGACTCGCTTCTATTTTATTTATGTGTATTTAGTTGTTTATATGTATTAAAGTAAAATTGGGTGCTTACTTGAGTATAATATATGGCTTTTTATTATAGTTTACAATACAGATGTTGTGTTTTATAATAGAATAAAAATTTTAATAAATTATAGTAAATACAAAACCGATTTTCGGCATTTCGGGCAGTCTGAATGTTAACGCGTTGGATATGGGCTCGATGTCAACTCGGGGTTATGAACTATTTTCGTATTTCTAACGTTTTTTTTTTGCGGTATTGAGTTCCGCTACTCAACAAGAAATGCCAGAATTCGTTGGAAACTGAAGAAAGTAATAGGCTCAAAATGAAACATTTATAAAATCAAAATCAGCTTCACGCTGTATCCCGCACACAGCAAGGTAGGCAGAGGGAACTTAGTGAAAGAGACTCCGTTCCCCATTTTCTGCCGTGACATTGCATCTATTATTATCAAACACCTAGCGTTTCAAAATTAGGCGGTAAATGGACAATAGTCCCATAATAGATTTTCGGAAAACTGTTAACCTATAATTTAATTAAGACATATATTTTATCAAAATTGTGATTAAATAGAAAAGTTGCAATAATAAATATTGAACTACATCAATATTATATTCGTGACCCGCACTCTGCCGAGCAGACTTAACGCTGCTTGCTTTTCAGCCTTCCTCGCTGAAGCTTTGTTGTTTCTCATCTATTTGATTAAACTTTTATATTAAATATAACATTTGTTTTTATAATGTACTAGCGACTCGCTTCTATTTTATTTATGTGTATTTAGTTGTTTATATGTATTAAAGTAAAATTGGGTGCTTACTTGAGTATAATATATGGCTTTTTATTATAGTTTACAATACAGATGTTGTGTTTTATAATAGAATAAAAATTTTAATAAATTATAGTAAATACAAAACCGATTTTCGGCATTTCGGGCAGTCTGAATGTTAACGCGTTGGATATGGGCTCGATGTCAACTCGGGGTTATGAACTATTTTCGTATTTCTAACGTTTTTTTTTTGCGGTATTGAGTTCCGCTACTCAACAAGAAATGCCAGAATTCGTTGGAAACTGAAGAAAGTAATAGGCTCAAAATGAAACATTTATAAAATCAAAATCAGCTTCACGCTGTATCCCGCACACAGCAAGGTAGGCAGAGGGAACTTAGTGAAAGAGACTCCGTTCCCCATTTTCTGCCGAATTCTGGAGGTATTGCGTGTTAGGTGGCAGAACTCAACGCCGCGTTTTTGCCTCGACACCAGAGCGAAGAAATGGAAATATAAATTTAAGTAAATATTTCATTTCCTCGAGTGGGGATCGAACCCACATCCAGTCGGTTTTACAGTCACACTTTGTGCCCCTCCGCCACGGCCGGCCTCGAAACATTTATATATAAACAAAATATAAAACAAATAAAGAGAAATTAATTTCGTAGCTTAAATTCCGTTATCTCAGGCGAAATGGGTTAATAACTGTATTTCCGGCCATGACTGGGGATTGTCTAATGTTTCATATTCATTGTATGGTTTAAGCGAGAAGTTTGTTAAATTTGTATGAGCATTAGTAAAATTTTGAACTTATCATTTATTTCTATAAATTGAATTCATTTTATCTTTATTAATATAAGTATATAGAGAACGGGGTGTCATTAAACAAAAAAACTATAGGTTATGATTTCTGTATTGTGTGTTAATTTTGTTAAGAAAGATTCGTATTTTTTTCAATCACTATTATATGAATGTAAATAGATGCTACCTTTTTTGTTATCGCTACGGAGATACATATAGTTCAACATGAGCATAGATTAATTGTGTTTTATAAAGCTTCGTGCTTTTTCTGCAGCTTTTTATAGCAGGTTAAGAAGAAGCTGTCTAGTGTTGAGACACTTCTATCACATTTTCGATACATTGCGTGTTTGGTGACGGAATTGAATGGTGTTCTTTGTCCACCACTGTTACGCGTCTACAGTCAGAAGCTACCCCACTGCGCCGCAATGGTCTTAAACATGTAGTTTTAATCTTACATATAAACTAACAAACGGCTCAAAAGAAATACCCTAGGATATTTCTTTCGAGCGATAATGAACAACTAAAATATAAATATATAATGGTACATTTTTAAAGACTTTCATGAATTCTCTTTTTAGCATTCTTTTGTGTATAACAAGTGCTTATCTATATCTTTCCTCCATACTAATATTATAAATAGGTAAGATTTGTATTTTTGTATTGTTTTCACACATAAACTACCTAAACGATTTCAAAAATACTTTAACTATTAGAAAGCTGCATCTTCACTGACCAACATAGGCTCTATTACATTTTCAATGAAAATAGAGATCCCTAATAAAAATGCAATAATGCTACCCAAGGTGTGATGAAATTGATCTTATTCTATCATCGCGTGCGCTGTGAAAACTATTGATGATAGAACAAAATAATGTTCTACAGTATTATAGAACGCATCAATATCTATAAAAAAGTCCGTGATACCATATGTCCAACTACTGTAGTTATGAAAATATAACTACTTTTTATATTTTATAAGTTGACAAAAGTGCCGACAATAATCATATTATTCATACATCTGCATTAATCCTTATCCCATTAAATTATGTTTTATCAAAGATAATTCCAATACCTGTAAAATACGTTTTAAATTAATAAAATAAGACATTCCATTAACGAACTTAATAACGTAACGAAATTTAAAATATCAATCTAAAGAAAGTCAGGCCATAATAAAAAATCCTTTCAATCTGTACCAACAAGTAGTTTTCTAAGGCTATCTCTGTTTATTGTCTTATCTCGGGCTATGTTTTACTTTGTTTTATAAAATATTTACTTTTTTCTACAATTAATTATCCATTAAATCGATTGTTTCAAACGTAGCGTCTAGTCTTTACGTCGCTTTCCGAGTCTAATACCATAAAATATAATAATAACTGATAATGATTAACACAATATTAGTTACCTTAAACAGCAACATTATAAAACAAAGTCTGTTTATCTTTAGGGTCTGTCAATATAAAAAAAAAGTATTTCTACATTTACTTAAAAAAAACATATGGCCATTTATATCGCAAAAAAATCGTATTATAAAAGGTCGTCGACATTATAAAAGGAATCAAAATTAATACCTTGCTACCGGTTGATTTAGAATTATAAAATTTGGCATCTAGCATCTACAGGTACAGTAGTTCAGGAAAAAATACATTTATGATTAAATCCTAAAAAATAATAGCCTTAAAAGTTCCATTGAGGTATCAAATGAAAGGGCTAAAGGCTAAGCTAAGCTTGAATTTTAGAAAAACCTCGAGACGTCCAATTTTTGCACGGAACCCTCGGTGGACGAGCTTGACTCGCACTTGTCCAGTTTTTTTTTGTGATAATGGGGGCAATAAAAGGGGAGCTGGTAATAATATTTACTACGCCTTCATTTCTGAGCTATTTCTAAAAATAGGCACGTTTTAGGTATTTATAGTTGGAGACCGTCGTGGCAAAGCGGCACAGTGACTGACTGTAGCTGCAATGGTTGTGGTTTCCATTCCTACTCTGAGGCATTCTATTCTTACTGACTGAGAATCTCGTATAGTGTTTGATCATTGGACATAAAATACGCATTGCTTGTTACTATTTTAAACTATATATTTTTTTTAATTTGCATAAATAACATCGTGTGTTAAAACTAATATATAAAGTAAAATATATTAAAAACCATTACTAAAATTTTTGTCGACGTTTCACACTTTTCTTCTACAATATATTTGGAACCGCATTTATTACGGTATCGTATATTCAATCACCTTTTTCTTCATTTTCTTTCTACGTGTCTTAGATTGTTATAGCTCACACTATAACTATACACTATACTATCTAGGGAGAGATGAGTAACACACGTTGTTCCATATTCAAGAAGATTGCAAAAAAGATTCGGTACATTCTTTTTTGCTGACTATACACCCTTTCTTATTGTATGAAAGAGCAATGCCCAGAGCGTATTGTGTTTTAGATGCGTTGGTATTTTTTCAGGCGCAATATTAAAATTGTTAAACCACCGTATGTTTTTTATCTTTAGATATCTACCTGCAAGATGACTGGTTTTCACTAACAATATATAAATAATTGTTACTTTATCAAAACACTATCCATTTCGATTTCAACTACGTTAGACATACTCGCGTCTTTTTTTAATATAAATATTAAAAAAATAATTTATGGTTGTAATTAAATAGAAACCAGTCGTGGCGCAGAAATATATAGTGTGACTGTAAAATCAACTGGTTGTGGGTTCGATCCCCACTCGAGGAAGTGAAATATTTATTTACATTCATATTTTCATTTCTTCTCCCGCCACTCAACACGCAGTGCTTAATTCTGGAACTCGTAGGAAAGTGGAGAAGGGAGTGTCTCAACACTAGATTCTCTCTATCTACCCCGCTGAGTGCGGGATACATTGTATAGCTGTAATTAAATAAATATATAGGGCTACATAATATGAATTTATACAAAATATATTTTAAAATAAAAAAATATATATACATTAATTAAATAATTATAAAATAATTGAACTCATTTGCATTATTCCTTTTTGAAATGGTTCAAAAAGGATAAAAAAAATATTAACTTCATAGTATCACAAAGAACTTAAACTTATTATTTTCTTTGTTTTTTTATATGTGGAGAACATAGTACAATTGTCTGTATTTCAGCCCAGCAAATTACTAATTTATTTTTTACGAGAGTTCACATTATATAAACATAAAAAGATGGCTTCATCAACTGTTGTCTAAAATTCACACACATTTCGGCAGTTTTGAATTTTATTTAAAACATTTTTTGGAATGATTTATATTAATATTATTTCGGCATAAAAGTTCCCTTATTAAAATATATTTACTTCCTGACCTAATCTTTATAAGCAACCCGGTATTTAATTAACCTAATTGCCAAAATGTCGTCCTAACTTAATCTTTCTTATAAAAAAATAATTAAATCGTTATTTCTTATTTACATAATGTCCTGTAAATATATGGAAATTTTTATTATTTTCTCTTTATGTATATTTAGGGATCGTGTAAATGGTATTTAAGAATACCACTCAGTTTTTTAGAAAGGAAATTCACGACGTTATTATTTATTTAAGGTTATTTTTTTATTTCTTCGCTCTGATGTCAAGACAAAGCGCGACATTGAGTTCGGCAACTCAACACGCAATGCTTCCGGAGGAGACTTAGCACTAAGTTCCCTCTGCTAGTGAGAAGCTGATTTATTTGCTTATGCTGATTTTTTAAGAACTGATGACAAGGTCTGTAGTTATGTACTATTAAACGTCGAGGGAATACAAAAAAAAAATAAAACGAATTAATTTCATGTCTATATTCCGTTCTCTCTTCATTATTTTTTATCGATATTTTATCGATATAGATGTTTTCATTTAATAGTGTAGATAACCATATCGTAAATAGTAGTCAGAAGGAACCTAGTGGAAATATACTTTATTCTCCATTTTTCGCCGAATTCTGGAGGCGTTGTGTGTTGATTGGCGGAACTTAACGCCTCTACACCACATCGAAGAAATGAACATATTAAATATTTCATTTCCTCGAGTGGGAAACGAACACACAATCTGTCAGGTTTGCAGTCACACATTGTGCCCTATATGTAATATATGACTGATCTAGATAAACGTACAATATGCCTATATATTATATACGCACAGCAGGCACACAGCAAGGTAGGCAGAGGGAATCTAGTGTTAAGACACTCCGTTCTCCACTTTCTGCCGAATTCTGAAGGCATTGCGTGTTGAGTGGCAGAACTCAACGCCGCGCTTAACCTTGACACCAGAGCAAAGATATACCTATTGATAAATAAAAAGCAAATCTTGATAAAATAAATATTTGAAGGAAATGCGTGGGGTCAATTAAAAGTTCGATACCTTTCATTATTACCGGATATAGAAGTTAGTCTAGATAGAGTTAACGAACGCGGCGATCATCGTAATCTCTATAATCTGTGTCATGACTAGCCTAGACTTTCTGGCTTATATTGTAATTACTGAGTTGTCGTCTATAATTAAAGTAAATTGTAAATATTCATAATAATCTATACTTACATCTCGAAAAATTCGGCGGAAAGTGAAAAACGGAGTGTCTTAACATTAAGTACTCTCTGCCTACAATGCCGTATGCGTGATACAGCGTGAAGCTGTTTGGTTGAACGTGTTAATCTTAAGAACTATTGTCTTAGAATTCTTTTACTGTTGGGCAGTCCACTTGTCGGGGAATTGTCCGTCCGTCCGTCCGCCTTTATCTCAGGAACGCTTGGAGATGTCGAGTTGAAATTCAAACCATATACTCATATCTACGGTCCCTTGATTTCCTGATAAAATCGTATTTCTTTAATTACTTTAAAAGAAATATGGCCATTTATATCGCAATAATCACGTATTTCAAAACTGTAAAGGGAATCAAAATTGGTAGGGTACTTTTAGTTGACCTAGAATTATGAAATTTGGTTGCTTGTATCTACAGTTAATACCTATTAGTTAAGGTAAAAAAAACTATACATTTGTATTTAAATCCTAAAAAATAATAGCCTTAAAAGAAAAATAAAATTTAATATTAAAGACGCTAGTTTAAGTGTAACAGATGAAAGGGCTCTGGCTAAGATAAGCTTGAATTTCAGAAAAAGCTCAGGATCTGCAATTTTTGTACGGAACCCTCTGGGCGAGCCAGACTCGCGCTTATCTGTGTTTTTTTTGTAAAATAAGTATAAAGAATTCCAGGACTTACTGTAGAGTGCTATTTAAAAATGCTAAGTGGCGACTACATTTTTTTTAGAGCTATATAAAAATATCTTGTATTGAAATTATGTTCATAAATTATCATTATAATTTTATTTTATTATATATAAATATGTAATAAAAAAAAAAAAAATTAAATTAAATTAGCTTCACGCTGTATCCCGCACACAGCAGGGTAGGCAGAGGGAACCTAGTGTTAAGACACTCCGTTCCCCACTTTCTGCCGGATTCTGGAGGCATTGCGTGTTGAGTGGCAGAACTCAACGCCGCGCTTAACCTCGACACCAGAGCGAAGAAATGGAAATATAAATTTAAGTAAATATTTCATCTCCTCGAGTGGGGATCGAACCCACAACCAGTCGGTTTTGCAGTCACACCTCGTGCCGCTGCGCCACGACCGGCCTCAACACAAAGACTTAATATCATGGGTTCATTATTTCACTTGAAAAATAAGGATGATTTCATGTTTAAATAGTTTTTTGTATGTACTTAATATGATTAAAATCATAATTTAACAGTTGAACAGCTAGAATAAATATTAATTTTAAGATTGACCTTCTATTTTATAATATTTTACTTTAAAACATAAGGCAAATCGCATATTTCATCGTCTATTCTCAGTCGAACGGAATCAGAATAAAATATTTCAAATGATGGCAACCTTTGCTTGCGGCAGCCATTTTCCAGGCAACCATGTGTTTTAGTGATGACAAAAAAATAAGCTTTAATTTGATATATAATTCATTAAAAAAGCACATGAGTGCAAATATTCACATTAAGTAACCTCTTTAAACCAGGCAACCCTGGACTTGCGGCAGACTGAGAGCTGGCAACCATTGTTTTTCCAATTCCTTATGCGATTTTCTTTCAAATGATGTGCGATTCACATAAAAAACATATGAGTGCAATTTTCTCCAAAAACGAGTTACGAAAAACATTAATTAAAGGTGATTGCGGCAGGATTTTTTTGGGCAACCCTAGTGTAATCTATTCTACTATCATGTATCATTCTTAAATATAAGTTTCATTAGAAAATCTAATCCCTACAGTTTTAAACGATGGGATCTCCACCTATAACCAGAACAGGATATTCATCGCCGAGTTTAGCTTGCAACGTGATACAGCTACTATACGAGATTGCATTAAGCAAAGAGAATAGAATATTATAAGAATAATTTAAAGAAAATAAAGTCTACTCCCTCTAGGTGTTTTTGTAATATTATATTTTGTTCAAAACAAACGTAGTGGTGTGAGTTGTAATCCCACTAGACTCTAGAAGGAAAGTTTCATATTTAAATCACTAAAAAGGATAAAGACAGAACGTAGCGAATCGCTTTTTTAACTTCAAGTACATATATCACATATTTAGCAGGATAAGTAATTCGTTTTATTATTTTTTTTATTGCATCCCGTCTATGTTTAAGACTGCGTAATTACAGAGTGTTGTCATCAGTTCTTAAAAAAACAGTATAAGCAAATAAATCAACTTCACTGTGTATCCCGCACACGCAGGCAGAGGAACTTATAAGACACTCCGTTCCTCATTTTCTGTGGTTTTTTTTGAATATTGAGTTTTGGAACTCAACGCCGCGCTTCATTTTGGCACTAGAGCGAAGAAATGAAAATATAAGTTTAAATAAATATTTAATTTCCTCGAGCAGTGATTGAACCTACAACCAGTCGCGTTTACAGTCACACACTTGTGTATCTGCGCCACGACCAGTCAATCAGTCATCAGTTTTAGTACTAAAATTAGCTTCTGCTTTGGCACACTTATAAATGTCATTTCTAAAAAATCTAATGGTAATTCTAAATACCACTCACACGATCTCTATATATAAAGATATAATTATTAAAATTTCCATATCTTTATAGGGCATTATTTTTTATAAAATAAAGACTTAAGTTGGGCAACATTTAGGCAATTAGGTTAATACCGGGTCGCTTATTAAGTCAGGAAGTAAATATATTTTAATAAGGGAACTTTTATGCCGAAATAATATTAATATGAATCATTGCAAAAAATGTTTTTAATAAAATTCAAAACTGCCGAAGCTGTGGATCTTCAATAATTTTTGTAAAAAGAAAAAAAAAAGTGCAATTGTTTATGCTGTTTAAAAAAGTTTTTATGCCATATGTGAGCTTTTTGTAGTTTATAAATGTGCTGTGAATTTTAGACAACCGTTGATGAAGCCAACTTTATACGCTTATATAATGTGAACTCTCGTAAAAAACAAGGTTTTTCCTGGGCTTAATATACAGACAAATGTACTGTGTTCTTTCTCCATATATAAAAAAACAAGAAAATAATAAGTTCAAGTCTGTTATTATACTATGAAATTCATATTTTTTTATCCTTTTTTAAAAGGCAAGGCTTCAGGCTTTTTTAAAAATTTTTTTAAATACTTTAATTAATGTATATATGTTTTTATTTTAAAATATATTTTGTATAAATTCATATTATGTAGCCCTATCTATTTATTTAATTACAGCTTCACGATGTATCCCGCACTCAGCAGGGTAGACAGAGAGAATCTAGTGTTGAGCTTGAGACACTCTGTTAACCACTTACTACTGGATAAGAAATGAAAATATAAATGTAAATGAATATTTCCTCGAGTATTCACTTCCTCGAGTGGGGATCGAACCCACAACCAGTTGATTTTACAGTCACACTTTATATTTCTGCGCCACAACTGGCCTAAATTTAATTACAACCATAATAGTTAGAAGAACCATAAATATATATTTTTATTGAAAAAAGGGGCGAGTATGTCTGATGTAGTTGAAACCGAAATGGATAAATGTTGATAAAGTAACAATTATTTATATATTGTTAGTGAAAGTCAGTCATCTTGCAGGTAGATATCTAAAGATGAAAAAAAAGCTGAACTTACGGTGGTTTAACAATTTTAATATTGCGCCTGAAAAAAAACCAACGCATCTAAAACACAATACGCTCTGGGCATTGCTCTTTCATACAACAAGAAAGGGTATATAGTCAGCAAAAAAGAATGTACCGAATCTTTTTTGCAATCTTCTTGAATGTGGAACAACGTGTGTTACTCATCTCTGCGCAGATAGTAGTGTGAGCTATAACAATCTAAGACACGTAGAAAGAAAATGAAGAAAAAGGTGATTGAATATACGATACCGTAATAAATGCGGTTCCAAATATATTGTAGAAGAAAAATGTGAAACGTCAACAAAAAATTTAGTAATGGTTTTTAATATATTTTACTTTATATATTAGTTTGAACACCCGATGTTATCTATGCAAATTTAAAAATTAAATAATTTAAAAGAGTAACAAACAATGCTTATTTTATGTCCAATGATCAATCACTATATGAAATTCTCAGTAAGTAAGAATAGAATGCCTCAAAGTAAGAATCGAACACACAACCGTTGCGGCTATAGTCAGACACTGTGCTTCTGCGCCACGACGACCTCCAACTAGAAATACTTAAAATATCCCTATTTTCAGAAATAGCGCAGAAATTAAGACGGAATAAATATTATTATCAGCTTCCCTTTCATTGCCCCCATTATAATAAAAAAAAACTGGAAAAGCGCGACTTGGGCTCGCCCACCGAAGGTTCCGTGCAAAAATCGAAAGCCTCGATTTTTTTCGGAAATTCAAGTCAATTAGCCAGAGCCATTTGATACTTCACATAAACTAGCAGCTTTAACACCAAATTTTGCCACTCTTCCTATTTTTTAGAATTTAAACACAAATGTATAGTTTTTAGATTTTTTCCCTAATTAGTACTACCCGAAGATGCTAGCTGCCAAATTTCATAGTTCTAAATAAATCCGGAAGTACTCCTACTAATTTTGATTCCCTTTAGAGTGTCGAAATACGCGTTTTTTGCGATATAAATGGCCATACTTTTTTTAGGTAAATGTAGAAATATGTTTTTTTCAGGAAATCATGGGGCCGTAGTCTGAGTTATATATGGTTTGAATTTTAAATCGATATCTCCATGTGTTTCTGAGATAAAACCTCTTGATAGACAGGCGGACAAACGTGATCTTACAAGGTTTCCTTTTTCCTTAAAAGATACCCTAAAAATTATATGTACTATTTACTAATTATCAGTAATTATTTTTTGGTATAAGACTCGTAAAGCAACGTTAAGAGTAGACTTACGTTTTAAAGAATCGATTTACTTGACAATTATTTGTAGAAAATAGTCATTATTTTTTATAATACAGAGTACAACTGTTAGCATAAGTTACGTATAGTGTAGTAATAGGTGTCACTGTAATTATGAATACGTCATTTGATATTGTTTCCATTATCGATTGTATTAGGTGGCGGTAGTGTGCTGCGTCTTTTCCGGTGGATTTCCAATATAAGCACAAACGACACGGCACTCGTGTTCATTACGTTCTAAGATATTGTCAAGACAACTTGTCATTACAATTCATATTTCAATATTGTGACTACGAGAGTATATATGTATATACAAGTGTAAATAAATTTATTGTAAAAGCTGGATTTTGTGTCTGATTTGTTGGTTCGCCTAACAGTTCAGAAGCGGGATTACGAAAGGATATACAAAATTTCCTGCCACGCTCATAAAGTGTAAGTAGACCATATATATATTCTATTTTTTTTTTCTTTTCTCTCATTTTTCTTACTCCTTAAAGATTAGCTGAATAATTTGTATGTAAATTGAGTTCTCTATAATTTTTAATTTTTCTATTCTGAATATAAGCAGAGTCTTGCTATTCTAATTATAGTTTTTAGTTACTCTTATTTCTTTTACATCAAACAAACAACAAACGGATAAATGAAAGATCTTCAATGGAAATTTAATAAATAGTTTTAACAGTTAAAGTTTACTGATGACGATACATAGAAATGTTGTACTTCGAACTTTTCGTTGTGTGGTGATTGATAACCTTTATAACAGCCAGAGTGGTTTTTTTTTATGAAGGGAATTATTGGATAAATTTGGAAGGTTGGATAATTTGAGAATACACTGGATGTGCATACCTAAACATTTTCCATTTTATAGTACTTACGTAACGTTTCAGTTTTGAGGGTAGTTGATAAATTTAGAATTTGAGATTGTTTAAGATATACTTTAAAAGAAGTATACAATTGCTTATAGCATCTACGTTGGTAGACGTGATCGATAGGATATTAGTTCTTCCAATAGAGTATTTACTTATACGGGTGATAATTTAAAGATATTTGACACCATGATATTTCACACGTTTAAAGATATATGACATTCATTGGTCATGAATAATTTCAGTTATCAAGACTTTCTGGAATACTTATTTTGAAATATTTATAATGGGTATATTCAAATTTATTTATTACATATCTGGAATATTTCTTTCGTTGTTTTTGTCATTCTTTGGAAAGCTTTTACATCGTATAGAGGATATTGTATTTCGCTATCTATTGGTTAACTATAAATGATATTAGAATTGTTTTTGTGATGATAATATTATTAGTGAAGTAATTATTTTGTAGTCTTAAAAACGTCAATATGATTTTGTTTTATCATCATGCGGAATTGTTCTACATATATTCTTTATGTGTAGTATGTTTAGAATTGATGAATTATCTGAATTGAAATTTGTAAATATTTTCATTGGTTTATACTTCCGGCTTTGTCACTTTATTGAGAACTGTCGTCTTGTCGTTTCCTATTTCTGTAAGAGCTATAAAGCTATTCTCGTAATGTCTCTTTTTGAATGTATCATTTTTGAATTAGATTGTTCTATGGTATACGAATTTATTAACACGTATAATAGACACAAACATAGAAAATATATTCGTAATAGCTATGGCATCTAATATTCCAATGAAATTAAAGTACATGTGTTCTTATCTCAATTTATTAGTATCTCATTTTATTTGTGTTATGACATATGGTAAAAATTCCTTTCTTTTACGGGATAAATATATTGTGATTTGATAATTATTCCTGGTTTTGGATAATTGTTGTTAATGTAGATATTACAGTGTAATTCTCTTTATCCCGTGAGGACCAGCCAGCTTAGGGAACTTTGATGGCATTCATTATTTGTTCAATTGACTTTCTTTTCCGTTTGCTATTTGTTTGTTGTTAACATGATGTCAAAGTATTGGCCCTGTTTCACGTAATTGTAGACAAATCTAGATTTTATTTGTTTATTGGTCCATTATTGTCGATCGAGTGTTTTGATTTGTAATTTTTCTGGAGCGTTAATATTCTTGGTTATTATTACTTTATAACGATTAAAAGTCGTGTAATTGTAAAAATAAAATATCATTTATGTGCATTTATGGCCAGATTATACAGTGTCGGTTAACTTATGAATTTTTATGAATTTCGAATGTCAAAGTTATTTGAATAGATTTTCAAATTGATAAATTTGAAGGAATTTTATGTTAATGTAATTAGGTTGATAAAAAAGTTATTATGATGTGTGCAAGTCTAAGCTTATATTGTTTGAGTTTCAGGAACATGGAAAATAATATTGCCCGAGGATAGGGCTTGAGATTGAATGATGCCCGAGGATAGGGCTTGAGATTGAATGATGCCCGAGGATAGGGCTTGAGATTGAATGATGCCCGAGGATAGGGCTTGAGATTGAATGATGCCCGAGGATAGGGCTTGAGAATGAATGATGCCCGAGGATAGGGTTTGGGATGATGATGCCCGAGGATAGGGTTTATGGGGCGGATGGTGCCCGAGGATAGGGTTTGGGGTTGAGTGATGCCCGAGGATAGGGTTTAGGGATGATGATGCCCGAGGAAAGGGTTTGAGGATGGATGCCACCCGAGGTTAAGGAGTTAAGCATTCATCCTTCATCATTCGTCCCTCGTCATTCATCCCTCATCATTCGTCCCTCATCATTCGTCCCATATCATTCGTCTTTAATCATTTTAATCGTACCCGAGGTTAAGGGTAATGGATGGATTATACCCGAGGTTAAGGGTGATGGATGGATTATATTTCAGGTTAAGGATAATGGATGGATTATACCCGAGGTTAAGGGTGATGGATGGATTATATTTCAGGTTAAGGATAATGGATGGATTATATTTCAGGTTAAGGATAATGGATGGATGATACCCGAGGTTAAGGGCAATGGATAGATAACATTTCAGGTTAAGGATAATGGATGGATGTTACCCGTGGTTAATGATAATGGATGGATAATAACAGAGGTTAAGGGTAATGGATGCAAAATACTCGAGTTTAAGGATAAAGGGAGCTTAAGAATCAGGTTAGTGAAGTCATTTTTGAGCTCATTAAAGAAAAGGATGAATAAGAATTGATTGATTTTTCGAAATTTGAATTGATATTAAAGTATTTCTTTTAACTTGTTGTAATTGACCAGAATGGAATTAATTCATAGCGAGTAGTTCCCAAACGAGAATGGTTATAGTCATTTTAACAAATATTAGTATAAATGTGAATCCTAAAAAAATGTTTGAAATATTTTTTAACCGAAAATAAAAAAAAACATACATAAAGGGGAAAATAATGATAATGGTAACTATAAAAAAATACAATGTATAGCTGAATGAAGTGAATCGAATTCAAATTATTCTTTTTATTTTTATTTTTGTAGCAAAATTACAAAAAAAATGCTAGCTAGTGAATCTATGGTGTAAGTCTTACCATTGGCTCAGAAATATATTTAGATTTATTTTGGCTGAGAAGAGCCGACAAAATACTCAAGAAAACAGTATTTGAAGATAAAATTTACAATAAAAGTACAATAATCGTTACTTTCCAGTTTTAACATCGACATCCTTTAAGTCTATATATTAACATCGTTATAGTAATATAGGATACAAGCTTTGCCTATTAATTGAAAAATTGGCTGTGGAATTTTATAATGCATACGAACATGGAAATTTAGTATAATGTATGCTTATGTTATATCATATTAACTTGTTGTTATTTGTTTGTTTTTGTATATTATTAATTTCTTGTTTATTACAATTTGACTTTCAAATTATTAGATTACGCGTACAGCTGACATTTGTTAAGGAAAGTAAAAGTAAACCTTAAAATCTGAATTAAAAAAAAAATAACCAAAAAAACCAATCAAATTCGACACGATTTTCCCCACCAACCTCCTTATGTTGATTGAGAAGACCAATTTTCCATAGATTTAGTGTATTGTTAATCGGGATGTTTCGTATTAATTT
The DNA here is from genome assembly GCA_021202915.1 of Heliconius himera. NCBI lineage: Eukaryota > Metazoa > Arthropoda > Insecta > Lepidoptera > Nymphalidae > Heliconius > Heliconius himera. Next base: position 202,009 of record JAJHJA010000024.1, on the reverse strand, counting down.
TAGCTTGATATTTCCATGTCTTCTTTGGATAATTAGTCCTGAGAGATAGACAAACAGACGTACGTAAGGACAGGACTTAATGCATAAGCGTTTGTAGATATTAAGCACTTATTATTTTTTACATGTGACTGGCAACGGCTGTACGTAAGAGCTGATGGTCAATCTTCGCGGCATATCATTGAAGAGACCTTTGTCCAGTAATGGACGAGGACAGGCTAATAATCATGGTTGTGTTGAGGATGATGGTTATGAGGACCATGGTGATGATATGGATCGTGATGATGATGAGGGTCATGGTCATGATGAGGATCATGGTCATGATGAGGATCATTGTGATGATGAGGATCATTGTGATGATGAGGATCATTGTGATGATGAGGATCATTGTGATGATGAGGATCATTGTGATGATGAGGTCCATGGTGGGTGGGTGAAGATGGCAGTCATTATGGTTGTGATAATGTGGTTTGAATATGGGAGTAATGAGGCGAGCGGTGTCACGTTCTTTTATTGTATTTGACTGATCATGTCACAAATTGTGTTGAACATTTTTTTCAAATGAGCTGATTTTATATGTAAGATTTGTACAATGTATAAAGTAAATGTGTGTCATTAATTATTAGCTGTGGTTGAATTGAAAATAACTTTGATAATATATATGGGGCTTTAATAGGAAATAGAATAATTCTATACAGTTTTGCTGGTGCTATTTAGCAGTACTTTTTATATGTTAAGCTTATAAACTATATAAAAGTTAATGAATGAGACCAGTCGTGGCGCAAGGGCACAAAGTGTGACTGTAAAACCGACTGGTTGTGGGTTCGATCCCCATTCGAGGTAATGAAATATTTACTTAAATTTATATTTCCATTTCTTCGCTCTGGTATCGGTCGAAGCTAAGCGCGAGAACTCGACGGTTCTGCCATTCAGCGCGCAGTGCCTCCAGAATTCGGTATAAAGTGGGGAACTGAATGTCTTGAACACTAGGTTCACTCTGCCTACCCTGCACTGTGCGGGGATACAGCGTGAAACTGATTTATTTTATTTTAAGTTAATGAATCTGCTCAGTTTACGAATTTAATAATAACATGCTCTTTTAATGTACTAAAATAAGTGTTCGATATGAAAAAGGAATATTCCATGTAGCGTTGTTGGTGTTGTTTAGCCAAATTCTTGTAATAAAAAAAAATAATAATAATATGTAATAATTAAATTATAACATGAATGTATATGAACACTGATGGCTCATTGTGTTAATGAGAATTATTGAGATTGTATAAATCTACATAATTATATATAATGTAATATACATAATTATATGGTTGTTGTATAAATCTAAAATCAAAAAACTAGAAATGTCTAAATCCAAAAAATGTTTGCAATGTAAAACATAATTTATAAGTATTTTGTATAATCAATTTAATGACGTAATGAATTCAGTGTAGTTAAGATTTATTTTATTTAATTTTAGTTAAAGAATAACAGGACTCTTTTACGGACGTCACATGAGTCTAGTTTTATGTAATAATTATTTTGATTTTAAAAATTACTAATTAAGATAATGTATTTCAAATTGTATAATTTACATATTATGACATGTGAATATCTAATTTAATAGTTTTTGTAAATATCCTCACTTGTACTAAAAATATAATTATATTTTGTAACTGTTGGCACAAAACTAAAGCTATGTAAATTAGGACATTTAAAAATTTTGAACTATTCTTAAATCGCGAAGGGACTCGCGATTAGCAGGATGGCCGAGCTGTTAGCATAAGTTACGTATAGTGTAGTAATAGGTGTCACTGTAATTATGAATACGTCATTTGATATTGTTTCCATTATCGATTGTATTAGGTGGCGGTAGTGTGCTGCGTCTTTTCCGGTGGATTTCCAATATAAGCACAAACGACACGGCACTCGTGTTCATTACGTTCTAAGATATTGTCAAGACAACTTGTCATTACAATTCATATTTCAATATTGTGACTACGAGAGTATATATGTATATACAAGTGTAAATAAATTTATTGTAAAAGCTGGATTTTGTGTCTGATTTGTTGGTTCGCCTAACACAACATAGCCTGAGACAAGACAATGAACAGAGATAGCCTTGGACGGATGGATGATCGCTACATTTTTAACTTCTAAATTAGCAAAACTACTTGTTGGTACAGATTGAACGGATGTCCTTGCAACTTAAATAAAAAAATGAATAGTGGCCATATTTAATAATGAGTAAATTATGACTGTCCATTTGCAAGTTATTAAAAAAATATATAATAAATCAACTTTATGACGAAGATGAGTGTAAAAAAATGTACTCTTAAAGTCAAATTTATTTTTTATCGGAGTGTCTTAGCACTAAGTTGCTTCTTCTTAATCTGCCATAAAAAGCTGCAAGAAGAGCGCGAAGCCTAAAAAAACAATTATTAAAAAATAATAAATATAAAATGAATTCAATTTATAGAAATAAATGTAAAGTTCAAAATTCTACTATTGCCCGTACAAATTTCCCAAACTTCTCGCTTAAACTATACAATGAATGTGAAACATTAGACAACCCCTAAACATGATCGGAAAGACAGTTATCAACCCTTTTCGCTTGAAATAACCGAATTTGAGTTACGAAATTAGTTTCTCTCTATTCGTTTTATATTTTGTTTATATATAAATGTTACATTTTGAGCCTATTTAGAAGTTTTATTAAATTTCATAGTAGAAATTAGTAGAAGTACCCTACGTAGTCGAATAACAGACAATGCTTATTGACTAATCTGTGACAGTTCTGTGTTAACATAGTAAACGATTTTTTTAGTATAAAAGGGGAAATATAGAAATGATACGACAAACATACATGAAAAATCGCATAACAGCGTAAGCAGAGGTGATCCAATAATCAAACACTTTCTTTCTCAAGCTTCTTTCTGTTTTCTTTCAGTTACAAACGAAAATATTTCATTACATCGAGTGGAAATCGATCCCACATCCGACGCTTTAACTATCAAACATTGTAGCGCTACGCTACGACTGCCCGGAATGCCGTAAATTTGTATTTACTATAATTTATTGAAATATTTTTTGTTACTTGATAAAACACATTATTTTTATATGGTTTTTTATATATAGAAAACAATACAATCTATACATATAAATTGTCAGTGTCTGTCTATGTTTTTCGAAATTCGAAATAGCCATATTTTTTAATTACACAGTTATTTACAAAATACTAAAACACAAATAAAGAATTTTAAAATTTTTGTGTCTTTTTTTTACAACCTAATGTCCAGAACAGCTGAACTGACTTTTATGCTGATTTTCACTGACTGAAAGAGTAGGTTATGGAGAAACAGGCTACTTTTTTCCCAGTTCGGCATTGAAATTTGAGAGAGAAATACCGTCCAGAAAACCACGACCGGTATTTTCTGTGAAAAAAGACAGCAATTTTTTGTTTGAGAGAATAAATAATATCTCAAAATATTGAAACCATAAATTATTAATTGTGTACCAGTATAAATAAATATAAACTATACTAATATATCCACCCAATTTTGCTTTAATACATATAAATAACTAAATACACATAAATAAAAAAGAAGCGGGTCGCTCGTACATTATAAAAAACAAATGTTACATTTAATATAAAAGTTTAATCAAATAGATGAGAAACAACAAAGCTTCAGCGAGGAAGGCTGAAAGCAAGCAGCGTTAAGTCTGCTCGGCAGAGTGCGGGTCACGAATATAATATTGATGTAGTTCAATATTTCTTATTGCAGCTTTTCTATTTAATTACAATTTTGATAAAATATATGTCTTAATTAAGTTATAGCAAAGATAATGCTAGTTATACTTTCAAAGTAAGTATAAGGGTTAACGGTTTTCCGAAAATCTATTGTACAACTATTGTCCATTTACCGCCTAATTTTAAAACGCTAGGTGTTTGATAATAATAGATGCAATGTCACGCATTGTCATGAATAGAGAGGGGAAATCTAAATGATATCATTATTGAGGGTCAATCAAATGTACGTCAACCCTTAAGAGCTATAATGAATTGCATAACCCACTAAGATTATAATGGGTCCTCAAAGACCTTATTTTTGAAAGTAATGAAATTATTTATTAATTGTAAGAAATTGTAAGCAACTTACTTTTACCAGTTAATTTGGAACTATGTAAATAAATATATGTAGTTATTTGTAAAAAACTCGAAAAAAATAAAATTTGGAAACATGACTTAAACAGCTGACTATATAAGAAAGGGACCATAATGTTTCCTTTTTTATAACAAAATCAAATCCAATATACGAAACAAATCTTTTAATTTTGTTAAATACAATTTGTTGCCCATAACCTGGCTAACTTTAATAAATTATACTTATATTAAAAAAACTTTAAATTCTTAGGTGACTTTTACTTTCTCAGTCATTTTCAAATATATATTTTTTTTCTACTTTTATTAACAAAGTGTTATCGTGGATATGGGGCAGAAGTTCTTCTGAATCATCAATACTTTGGAGATCATCTTGATTAATATTTTCTTTTAATAAGTTTTCTTCATCAGCTGGCTCGTCGGCAGATGCTAGTCCAGCTTTGATTTAAAAATTTTGTAGATACTAGTTACTACTACTATCGTGGACTCATAATCCAAAAAACAATCCCTATTATGCATGTTAAATTTCCAATGTCCATGCGGTAATTCAATAAAAATCATAAGAAAGATCAACACTTACTTTGTTAATAAATAGGGCACTACGATTATGGGTGACAATACACCCAAGAGGCAATCGTGTGGTAAAAATTACACGTGAAAACGACCACTTCACTCGCGCGTTCGATACACATGTCAGGAAGATACCGTGTACCGATAAATGTACCTCTTGAAATTAATATTTATAACACAGATAAAAACTATTACTTTTTTTTTTAAATAGTAAATAAATATCATTTATGAAATTAACAAATGTTCGCAATGCCTCCAGAATTTGGCGCAAAGCGAGGAACGGAAGTGTTTTTATGGAAACGGAGTATCTTTACACTAGGTCTTTAGGTTCCCTCTGTGTATTTTGCTTTGTGCGGAATACAGCGTGAAGCGAAAAAAAAGAAAAAGTAATTAAAAGAATTAGTAAAGTAAGTAGTAAGTAATTTAAGATTTACTGTTAAGTAAACATTATTTTAGAAATAGATAGTTACTTAATATTTAGTTTTGTTATTTACAGTTCAATCAAATATTGATGTTCATTTACCCAAACAAAATGGGATTATGTTATACACAAATTGGCTTTACGTATTCATGGATTTATAAGTATTACCTACTTCGTATTTTTCATTAATCATGAGATTAACTGTAGTTAATATCAAATTTCAAAGTTTTTAGTCAAAAGCTGTCAATTACCATTTTTTGGCGTAACAGTACCTGCTTGTATTTATTATCATTAAAAAATAAGGTTGCTAAATGTCAAATTAAATATTTAAAATGATATGTTTCGCTTTTGGTTACGGTTTCTATCAATTTCAACAAATTATGTTATTGATCGAGGCTTCAGCAGTGACGAAACTCAGTACTGGTAATGTATTACTCAGTAATGGACCACTCAATATTTAAATTAATATTAAGGTCCTTAATACAATAAATTAATACAAAATGTAGGTAAAAATATGTATTTATTTCTATTCCTCTCTTTTTAATGTATTTACTGGGTGTAAACTAAGGAGAAACGGAAATGAAAGAAAGGAGTATGAATTAATTTCAAGGATTTATTTTTAAATCAGTCCAAAAGGCATGTTGGAGGATTTCCAAGAGGCGCGGGTTCAAATCCCGCTACGTTTACATTTTTATACATTAATTTAACTTCCTCCTTGTTAAATTTAACTTCCTTCCTTGTTACATTAATTTAACTTCCTCGCTCTCGTCGTTTTAAAACTCAATATCTAATATTTGGGTGTAAATTAGAGAACGTAGTGTCTTAATACCATGTTGCCTCTGCTTTCCCTGCTATATTCGAGAAACAGCGTATAACCAGAAACATTTATAATGTAACCTAAGGAAGCAGGTGTCAACCCTCCCAGCATATTGAGAACTTTAACGGGAAAAGTGGTATCTAGTTGATGACAAAAAAATTATGGGATGAGGCTACTTTTAGTACTGCAAAGATCATTATACCTTAATTTATTAAGCTATTACGAATGATATATTAAACACACGTCATGCTATCTTATTTTATATTTTATGTCATGACGTGGTTTGAAATATAACCTCAAAATATGGAAACGTGGTCATTATTATAGGAAAATTAATGTTTAAGCGGATATCCTGTGGGGCACCAAAATGGCAAAGCTAACTGCATTGCTATTTAAATGAATAATTTGGCTATACTTTTTATAGTAAAAAAATATAATAAACTTTAAAAGTAATGTAATAAACTAAATACTATTTTTATATTATTTAAGTAATTAAACATAATTATTTTGGTAGGTGACAAAGTGTGGGGTTGAGTTCCGCTAGTTAACACACAATATTTCCCATTAGCACCGATAGGTTCTGACGATGCATTGCGGCATAAAAGTGTGAAACAAAATATAAATGTAGAGTTAAGCTTTCATACTACTTTCATAAGTAGGTACCCACCCCGCTTCCGATTTCGAAGTATTTTAAAACCAATTTGACGCAGTTCAAGTTTCAAACAACCAACAAAAAAAACAACAAAAAAAAATAAAATGTAATAGGATATCGTAATGGGAAGCGTTTGAACGCGACAATCCAATCGGATATAGAACTGCTTGAAGTACTGTAACGACGGGTGCATAGCGAATCATGTATTTTTCAAGATCATTTATGTCAATTTTTATTGTAATTTTATTTATATTTATAAAAATTATTGTTTGAAAAATGTTTCTTAGATAAATATAAGCTTATAAGCTATATAAGCTTGTAAAATAGTTTTCTTTACTATATCTTTTATTAGAATTAAAATAAAACTTGTTCTTACTTAGTAGAGAGGTTCTCTGCCTGCTCGCTTCACTCGTTACAACATACGTAATTTAGCGTAAAAGATATAAAAACAATAAATAAATAAATCAGCTTCTGTATCCCGCACACAGCAGGGTAGGCAGAGGGAACCCAGTGTTAAGACACTAGATTCCCCACTTTCTGCCGAATTCTGGAGGCATTGCGTGTTGAGTGGCAGAACTCAACGCCGCGCTTAACCTCGACACCAGAGCAAAAATATGGACATATAAATTTAAGTAAATATTTCATCTCCTCGAGTGGGGATCGAACCCACAACCAGTCGGTTTTACAGTCACACCTCGTGCCGCTGCGTCACGACCGGCTTCAATGCATTTGAGTTGTCCTCTTTTTCACCTATTAAAGTAATAATTGTGAATTAAAATCAAAATTGTTGTTTAGATTTATATAATTATAAGACAACAACATATTATATCATCGTGTTGCATCAATATAATTGATCTACTATTAAAAGAGAGGAAAACTAACCAGTTTTACATTATATGCAATTAATTTTTGCAAGCCAGCGATATACACGAAACACATTCATTTTAATTGTTGCTGAAGTTACTGAATTAACATTTTTGTTAAAGAAATAATTAGAGGAGATCGAGTTTCGTCACTGCTGAAGATTCAATCAATAATTGAATATTTAATTTGACATTTTGCAACCTTATTTTTTAATGATAATAAATACAAGCAGGTAATGTTACACCAAAAAATGGTAATTGACAGCTTTTCACTTAAAAAACTTTGCAATTTGATATTAACTACAATTAATCTCATCATCAATGAAAAATACGAAACGACAGTTTCATATTTCAATGGTATGTAAATATTATAAAATATGTATATAATAGTTTTATTCCTAAAATAATATTTTACACTTGATGTCGCGGTCGTGGTGCAGGGGCACAGCAGACGAGCGTTGTGGATTCGAATGGAAAGCCATTCGATATAATCAAATGTTTAATATTTTCATTTCCTTTTTCTAGTAACGAGGCAAACAGAATTCGCTGGAAACTTAATGAGATCGGAGTGTCTTAATGCTAGGTTTCCTGGTTCCGTCTTTCACGCTGTATCCCGCAGATAGCAGGGTAGAACCCTGCTATCTGCGGGATACAGCGTGAAAAAAATATCTACACTTCATTCATTTCTATCATAATTATTAGATGCTAAGCTAAGTTTAAGAATTTCGATGTAGCTCGATGAGAACGTATGGCTTAGTGGTCAGAGCGCTTGGACGTTTTCCAAAAAGCGTGACTTCGAATCCAACTACGTTCAAATTTTATACGTTTCTAAAAAAAAGTAAAATATGGAATAATACTTTCAAAATGATAAATATTAAGAAATTGATTTATTTTATTATATCATATAGCATAAACAAGACATGACACATTTTCATATAATTTTGGAATGTGTGTAAATCCCAAGCTTAAAAATATGTTTCATGATCATTCACAAATTTTAAAACTAGAACAAGCACATAAAACACTTTATGGTGCAGTAGTTGAAGCTTTCAGACTGTAGAATACATTAGAATGTAGAATACATAGAATACATTTAATGATGGAAATTAAGTTCTTGGTAATCTTTAGCTCTTACATCTTCTCATTAGTTAAGCTAGAGACAGATACCTTTTTTAAAAATTCACACTTAATAATAAATCCGTACCTTTCAAGGAAAAAAGAAAAAAAAGAAAAAGAAACAAGAACCCTTAAACGATCAGGTCTGTCAAGAGCCTATCTCAGGAACGCTTAGAGATATCGAGTTGAATTTCAAACCATGTATTCAGTGCAGGAAAAAGTCTGAAAAAATCTATATATTTGTGGTTGAATCCTAAAAAAATAAAAGCTTTAAAAGAATAGAATAAAGCAAAATTTGGTATTAAAGCTAGTTCAAGAGAGGCTTTAGTCAAGCTAAACTTAAATTTCAGAAAAATCTCGAGACCTTCAATTTTTGTAAGGAACCTTCGGTGGGCACTACGACTCGCGCTTGTCTGGTTTTTTCTTTCATACCATCAAATAGAGATCAGTAAGAATTATTTAATTTTAATGGTTGATTTATAAATTGTAAAGATAAAATTCTAGTGCTCAAAAATATTTTTTTTTTGTAATTCAATCTAAATTTTGACATCTAATAAATTTTATTACTTATATTTTTAACGCAATTATTTAACATAATGTATTCTATAATTTCCAAATAACTATTGATATAAATTAAAAGTAAATCAGCTTCACGCTGTCTCCTGTGAAGCAAGTATCTTAACACTAGGTTCCCTTTGTCTACCCTGCTGTGTGCGGGATACAGCGTGAAGCAAATAATATTTTTAGATTTACAAATGTAGCTTAGCTGTAAATGAATTGGGGTGAAAAATTACAACAATAAAGTATTGCTCCATAACATTAGCATAACGTGACGCGCGCACAGGACTGGCTGAGGTCGTAAATTAATTATTTTACGTTCTGGGTACGCGCCCTAAGCCATCAATAGGACATTTTGCAGGCAAAGTGAGCCCACAAATCATATTATTAACACATGTTTGAGACGGTCGTGGCGCAGTGGCAAAACTAACTATAAACGCAACTGGTTGTGGGTTCGATCCCCAAAAGAGGAAAGAAAAAAATATTTGAATTTATAATTTAATTTCTTCGCTCTGGTGTCAAGGTAAAGCACGGAGTTGAGTTCCACCACACAACAAGCACTGTATAGAAAAGATCAGTGGACAATAGAGAAGGGAGTGTCTTAATACTAGGTTCCCTCTGCCTACTCTGCTGTGTAGTTGATTTAAACCAACAATAATGTTCATATAATATGTATATTATTAAATGCTAGGCTTTACGTTTTTCTGGGAAGGTCGTCTATTATTTATATATAGAGTTAAACAGTTTGCTCTGCTTTCGTCGGTCAGATGTGAGATGAATGTCAATAAACTTCTCTGTATTACTTTGGAGGCCACATATATGTAGCAGTAAGCCTTGGATCATTCGCAATCTACAAAGATTAATTATTAGAAATAAGCATAAGCATATTTACAAAAATATGCTTATGCTTATTTCTTAATACTATCTATATATTGTGGTAAGAAAAATTCACCCTATCCTTACTTCTTTCGCCATGGGCCATTCGTTTCGCTCTTTATAAGGATCACAAAGAAAGACGGACTTCCTTTTTGAAGCAGTCCCGCTGAATTTTTTTAAGTCGCTTTAGGTCTCAGTCATTACTCTAGAGAATCGGTGATTATTGAACACACACAATTATTGAACGTTAAAAATATTAAGAAGTTATATGACTTCTTATTTTGAATAAAATTGTTCGAGTATGATACAATACTCATGATTTTACACTGCTATATGAACTATAAAAAATGCTTGTACTGAACTTTTATATAACACAGAGAAAAGATTATAGAAAAAATGAAAAATAAAAAACACTTTCAGATTGTGGATATATGTATGAGGTTTGTTTTTATCTGTCCATCCATCCGTCGAATGTCAATTGTCATCCGTCTCCTCTATCTGTCGTCAGTTATTGGATTGGCGTTCGATCATCATTTATTTTTTATAAAAAAAATACCTGAGATTCGGATTTAGAGCCTCAAACAAAGAAAACTTACATCAACATAAATATTCACATCAATATAAATATTCTTTTATACTGCCAAGTTGTATTATGTTAATTAAAAAAAAATCATAACACCTCCAGTCTGTATCCCGCACACATCAGGGTAGGCAGAGGGAACCTAGTTTTAAGAACTTCGTACCCCGTTTTCTGCTGAATTCAAGGCATTCCATGTTCAGTGTCGGAAACTCAACGCCAGGCCTTGGTGCCAGAGCGAAGAATGGGGATCGAACCCCACAAACGTCGCGTTACCGTTAGACCCTCGTGCCCCAGCGAGCGCCACGACGGCTATTGTTAATTAAACCATAATTTCATCCACGCAGCTTCATTACTTCCGCTCTCGACGTCGCAAGTTCTCAGATATCCGCAAGCACTCGATGAATAATAGCTTTTCAGAGACTGAATTGCAAATCTACCTTCGACCTAGAATCTCTTTCAGTGTCATTAAAGCAAATTCTTAAAAGGTATCTATTGATTGATAGTAATCTATACTGTTTTTTGTTCTTATGAAGATTGTACATATATTGTCTTGCTTTTTTTTTCTCGCTTATATTTCGTCTTGCTTTCTATCTCGCTTATATTTCGCTTTAAAACACTACGTTCTCCACTTTTCGCCAATTTTTTTAAAGCATTGTGTGTCAAGTGGCGGATCTCAACACCGCATCTTTCCTTGGTACGAAAGCGAAGAAATTAAACTATAAATAATAAAACAAAGCATTAAAATTTATTTTGTTGTTATTAGTAACAACAAAATACATTATATTAGGTAGTATAAAACACCAAAGTTTGTGATTTTGTGTGAAATTATTTAACTTACACAATAACAAAATATCATCGTCCATCTTTTCTTTTCTACATAAGGAAGTGACAGGGTAAAAGAGTAAAAGATGTATATTTTACTACCATGATCCATTATCCATATTATATTTGTATATGTACAAGTATATAGTTTTAGCTTATTCCTATAGTTATATGCTGTACTTATTTATATATGGCCAATTTGTTTTACTTAGTGTCAATACACTCCGCTGCCCACTTTCCGCCGAATTGTGGAGGCATTGTGTGTTGAGTGGCGGAACTAACCGCCGCGCTTTGCCTCGACAAAAAAAATGAAAATATTGAATGTTTCATTTACTCGAGTGAGAATCGTATCCACAACCTGTCCTGTTTACAGTCACGCACTTTTGCTCTAGCGCCACGATTGGCCTCAATGGTGATTTTGTCTATACTAATATTATAAAGAGGTAACATTTGTATTTTTGTATATATGTATGTATGTATGTATGTATGTATGTTTGTATTGTTTTCACACAAAAACTACCGGACCGATTTCAAAAATTCTTTCGCTATTAGAAAGCTGCATCTTCACCGTCCCACATAGGCTATATTACATTTTCAAAAAAAATAGGGATCCCTAAGAAAAATGCAATAATGTAACCCAAGGTGTGAAGAAATTGATCTAAAAAATTTTATCATGCGTGCGCTGCGAAAACTATTGATGATAGAACAAAATAATGTTCTACAGTATTATAGAACGCATCAATATCTATAAAAAAGTCCGCGATACCATATGTCCAACTACTATAGTTATGACAATATAACTACATTTTTATATTTTATAAGTTGATGAAAGTGCCGGCAATAATCATACCATTTTATTCATACCTCTGCATTAATCCTTATTCTATTAAATGATATTTTATTAAAGATAATTTCAGTATGTGTAAAGTACTTTTTACATTAACTTTTGTTAATGTAAAAGTAGTTTTGTTCGGACAATCCATTCAAAATATATAACGAATTTAAAAATATCACTCTAAAGAAAATCATGAAATAATAAAAAAATGTGGAGTGTAGCCTCGCGCACCATAGCGAGTAATTAACTATGCGGGGTGGGGGGAAGTGCATCGATATCACTGACATTATGAAGACAACCGATTAGGTGTTTTGTTTCTTTATTTGAATTGAATAGGCCCTGAAACTGCGGGGCCGATTTGGAAAATTCTTTTACAATTAGTCACTCAACTCTCCCAACTCTCCGAACTCTCCCAACTCTCCCAACTCTCCCAACTCTCCCAACTCTCCCAACTCTCCCAACTCTCCCAACTCTCCCAACTCTCCCAACTCTCCCAACTCTCCCAACTCTCCGAACTCTCCCAACTCTCCCAACTCTCCGAACTCTCCCAACTCTCCGAACTCTCCGAACTCTCCGAACTATCCCAACTCTCCGAACTCTCCGAACTCTCCCAACTCTCCGAACTATCCCAACTCTCCCAACTCTCCCAACTCTCCCAACTCTCCGAACTATCCCAACTCTCCCAACTCTCCGAACTCTCCCAACTCTCCGAACTCTCCGAACTCTCCGAACTCTCCCAACTCTCCCAACTCTCCCAACTCTCCCAACTCTCCCAACTCTCCCAACTCTCCCAACTCTCCGAACTCTCCGAACTCTCCCAACTCTCCGAACTCTCCCAACTCTCCCAACTCTCCCAACTCTCCCAACTCTCCCAACTCTCCCAACTCTCCCAACTCTCCCAACTCTCCCAACTCTCCCAACTCTCCCAACTCTCCCAACTCTCCCAACTCTCCCAACTCTCCCAACTCTCCCAACTCTCCCAACTCTCCCAACTCTCCCAACTCTCCCAACTCTCCCAACTCTCCCAACTCTCCCAACTCTCCCAACTCTCCGAACTCTCCGAACTCTCCGAACTCTCCGAACTCTCCGAACTCTCCGAACTCTCCGAACTCTCCGAACTCTCCGAACTCTCCGAACTCTCCGAACTCTCCGAACTCTCCGAACTCTCCGAACTCTCCGAACTCTCCGAACTCTCCGAACTCTCCGAACTCTCCGAACTCTCCGAACTCTCCGAACTCTCCGAACTCTCCGAACTCTCCGAACTCTCCGAACTCTCCGAACTCTCCGAACTCTCCGAACTCTCCGAACTCTCCGAACTCTCCGAACTCTCCGAACTCTCCGAACTCTCCGAACTCTCCGAACTCTCCGAACTCTCCGAACTCCTTTTTTATATTATATTATTTTGTATATTTTTTATATTTTTATTGTTTTTTTTATATTTATTGATTTTTTATATTTATTTATTTTTTAATTTAATTAAATAAATATTATGTTTAATAAAACTACTTTTAATATATTATTATAATAGATTTAATCTATACATGGATTTTAGTACCTACCTGTCCTGGCCTTTGGTTCTACTCACATGTGAGCACAGGACATATGTACAAAAAGCAATTTTAACATAAATACTTTTAGCAAGGTAGTTTCAAATAGGTGTTAACCACATTCATAACTGCGTTAATAATTGATTAACTAAATAATCAATTACCCGAATAGTCGAGGTTATGTGGCAGAGTACGAGTAGTACTCTGAACCACACCAGAGCCAAGACTTCACGTAGATAATTATAAATAGGTCTTAACCACATTTATAATTCAAATAACAATTAATTAATCAAATAATTAATTGTCCAAATAGTCGAGGTTAGCCAGTGGTGGAGCACGAGTAGTGCTCCGACCCACACCAGAGCCAAGACTGCGTGTACAACACCCGTGCAGCCTTTTATATTATAGTTCACATATAAATTGCAGGGTAGAAAATAATAAGAATTGATGACGCAATCGCGTCATAGTGGCGTGACTCCTGTACTCAAAGTATAAATTGCGCAGAAAGTGAAAATCTTAAGTTTTCAATTATTGTTTGTGTGATGACAGAAAAAACTCGACAAAGATTTTAATATTTAATATTCTCCAATATAAGTTGAAACTTTCTCAAGCAGCTACGTAGTTCTTGCAATTTGTGTATGATAGATTTGTTATTGTATTAGTACTAATATGTAATCTATATTTTAACCCGGAATTTATGTGGGAAAAATTACGTTTGCAGTATGCGCGCAATTACAGTTTACCTAGACAAATATGAAATAAATAAACATATTTAAAAGAAATATGACTATTCTTGCAAGCTCAATCAAATCAATTCCAAAAGACTTAAAATTACAATTATTTAGTGCACAACAGCGTGGATAACCAAACTAAAAAATAATTCATTTTGAGGGTTCTGTACCTCAAAAGAAAAAAACAGAATCCTTATAGGATCACTTTGTTGCCCGTCTGTCCGTTTTTAATTGTCATTATAAATGTATAACGCAGGCTATATCGGATATATACAGCTGTATCGACTCATGTTTCATTTATCCCTTACTCACAGCATAATTAATGTTGACCATTTAATGTACATAAAAACTGTCATTTAGTGTTTTTAATTTTAATAAGTACTTTTGAAGCTGTAACACAGATTTAAAATTACATTACTAAAAATGTTTGCTGCGCTATATGGCTCGACGCCCGCCACGCGTCGTTTGCTTATAAAAGTGCATCCGCCACGGCCGCCTGGCTCCTTTCCCCCGGGCATAGAAGGAGGGCCTGATCATGTTACCTAAGGCTCATCAGCGCGATGGTGTAGTTATTCGACAAGTTATTCCTCCCACTTCTCCAGCACCACGAAGCAAATAGTTTGGCGGACACTCAACCACTCTGCAGGTGGCCAGGGCGGGTCACTACGGTGCAGCAGCGATTAACCGAAAGGAGAGTGTAATAGTTCGTTCGCTCGACGTAGCACATAAAGTGCTCAGGGCCGGCACTATCACGTCGCGCATGTTCGTACCGACTACGTAGGTAGCCTATCAGGTAGCTGATAGGACATTTTTCGTGAGAGTGGAGAGTGTAGCAGCCATTCGATCGCTGCCGGAATTCCCCAGGGCAGCATTTTATCACCTGCCCTCTACGAATTATATACCGATGACATCCCAACGCACGGCCTTAAGTTGGTCCTCCTGACTGAGTGTCTCAACTGGCT
This sequence comes from Heliconius himera, assembly GCA_021202915.1. Classification (NCBI taxonomy): domain Eukaryota; kingdom Metazoa; phylum Arthropoda; class Insecta; order Lepidoptera; family Nymphalidae; genus Heliconius; species Heliconius himera. The sequence continues at coordinate 186,506 of JAJHJA010000024.1, read as the reverse complement.
GAGCTTACCACTCAGGTGACATTTGATTATCCTTCCATTCCCACCAAAAAACTCTCTTTGTATCTGGTCTAGGGCAGGTACACAGTCCTGGGGCCAAAGGGCCCTCTAACAATGCGCCCATATTGATGGTTGCCGCTCGAGACCACGGCCAGATGACCTTGATACCGTTTCCCAGCGCCAGAAGAAAGGAGCTGGACTAGAGAATGCTTCAATGCTAGCTCTTTAGTAAAGTAGATTTAGAAACAATTGCATATATTTTGGAGCTTTAAATAATCATCAATCATCAATCTTTCGTTCATCAATCTTTCGTTTAAATATTTTTACATAAAAGAATAATAGGTACACTACCTATTACGTTGTTTATGATTTTTACCATTTAAGTATTCTGTTGTTTGTGTCGTTTGTTTAAGGAACGCAATTCAGTATATTAGATAAATACTTCAGTAGTTTAAGAGGGCGAAGCCGCGAGTGGGTCGCTAGTTTAAATAATAAATATATACAAGAATTTCTGTATAAGTGTTTTTTTTAATACTTGTAATATCGCCATTTCAACCGCCAAGTTTCTATAGTTTGAAACTGGAATAAGACAATATAGTTTTTTTTGTGCCGGTCCTTCAACATTTCTTACCATCCTTACTATTTAAGATTTTTTACACCCGTATAGCTTATTCCTGTAGTTATAGCCTATTTATATAAAAGTATTTAAGTAAATATGTAAAAATCAGATATAGTTTTATAATAAAACAAGAAACATAAACAATATGTTCCATACGGTATCCAAATAAAACGCCGTACTGCGACGTGAGAGGGAGGCTCCGTACGACGCTGGTTCTTTTAGAGCTATTACATTTTATTAAAAAAAAATGAATGTATTTGTATATTGTTAGGCGTGTTCCATTTTCTGCCCGATTTTGAGACCTTAAGCATTGAGCGGCGGAACTAAATGCCGCGTGCTGCGAATTGTTTTACAACAAATAATTCATTTCCCTGAGAGAAGAGGAAGGTAGGAATACCCACATTCATTCAATTCAATTCAATTTTTTTACTGTTTCATTTAACAGTTAAAAACTGCTTTTTTTTTACAAAAACTCGTTTACCTGGTGACAATATGGCGGTCCAGATGAACGAGGTTGAAAGTTTGCGGACGTCTATATAACGGATAAAACACAAGCTTCGTCTGACAACCCTCATCAACTCCGTGACGTTTTACTATAAAATTCGTTTGCATATATTCTTCTTGGTCTTCTTGTCGTTAAGAGAAATATTGACATTTTTACCTTCATCCGCAGTGTTATAATATTTTTTAAAAATAATGACCTTTATAAAAGGGTCCGTTCAAGTATTACGTAAGCACTGTAGGGGGGCGGGGGGGTCTTGGGTTTGCTTATTTTTGCCGTTTTCAATGAAATATTTTTAAGAAGATTGCTTATTTTTGATGACATAGGGGAGGGGGGGGGGGGGGCGGGTCAATAATTGCAAAAAAACTGCTTACGTAATTCTTGAACGGCCCCAAAGGTACAAAATTTTTTTTTCAGCTTCACGCTGCATTTTGCATGTAGAAATGTAGGCAGAAGGAGCATAGTGTTAGGACACTCCGCTCACCACTTCATGGTGAATTATGGAGGCATTGCGTGTTGAGTGGCGGAACTCAACGCCTCGCTTTGCCTCGACACTGGAGCGAAGAAATGAAAATATAAATTTAAAAAATATTTCATTTTCTCGAGTGTGGATCGAACCCACAAGTTGGTTTTGTTGTAGGTTTCACGGTCACACTTTGTGCCCCTGCTCCACGACTGGCCTCGCCTAAAAAATATATTATTGCTATATTCCGCAATTTCATATCATAAAATAAAAAATATTTTTTTTTATTAAATAATTTTATTTCACTAAAATATCATTAAAACGCTCATTTAATGAGGCATCTATTCCACTAATTTATTTATTAATTTATCACTTATTAAAAATGGATAATGAGATTTGAAAGACTGCATGGCCACAATCACACACGATTTCGAGCCCCCATAACTCCTAAACTAAACACTGTATTATCAAAATATTATGTAATAGTGTTCAGAACCTATATATGTAGGTCTAACATATTAAAAAAAATAACCAAAATCGTATACCTCAACCCTTTGAACCTGTCCGCTTCGCGTGGAATGCCCTATATATTTATTGTATTTATACAGAGGTGTTTATTATATAAACAACACATGTATATTGATAAAGTTTCAGTCCCTTGAGATACTAAATATAGTGACAAAATAAGATAAAAATAAAAGATAATTACAGAACTCTTTCCGAATAATTTGTTAGATTATTATATAAGAAAATCGTTATTACGGGAGAAGCCAGAAATAAAATTCTACATGTAGGTTTTGGGAGGCCGTCGTGTCGCAGGGATACAAGTGAGTCACTGTAAAAGCGACGGTTATGGGTTCGATTCCCACTTAAGGGAATAAATTATTATTTATTAATGTTTTTATTTTTTTCACTCCTGTATCAATGTTAAGCGCGGCATTGAGTTACGCCAACGGTCAACCTGTAATGTCTTAAGAAATCAGCGAATAGTGTGAGTCTGTCCATACTGCCTACCTTGCTAAATGCGGGATAGAGCGTGCAGCTGAAAAAAAATTTAGGATATAGATACAAAAAGTGATTGGATTAATTTAGTATATTTTTTTAGGTACAACACCCCACAACAACACACAAAAAAAATATTATTTCAATGAAACTCTCGGGGCATATACGAGCCCTTATAATTCGTGAAATAACAATATAGTATATGGTATGTAAAATCTCTCTCGACCTGAAAACAACGGACGAATCTCATCTAAATATATTTATTTTTACGCTATAAAAACGTATTCAAAGTAATAGCAATGTAAATATTAATAAACTTATTAAAACAATTGTCTTTCTTAATATTTATAAAGCTCAAAAGGCAAAGTTAAATAAATTAAAATATTAGCTATAATTTGACCAATACAATAAAAGTGTTTATGTACAGTGATGCCAGTCACGGCGCATGCCAGTCACGGCGACACAAGTGGGTGTTGTGGATTCGATTGCCACTCTAGGAAATCTAATAATTTCTTTTCTTTTTACGTCGATGCAACGCGTGGCGTTGAATTCCGCCACTCAACACTCAATGCCTCCAGAATGCGGCGGAAAATAAGGTACGAAGTGTCTCACTGAGCCCTCTGCTTACCCTCCAACATCAGAATACAGCGACTAAACGAAAAAAAAAACTTTATAAAAACGTACATTACATACAAAGTAGCTATAAAATACTGACGCACTTAATATCAGACAAAAAAATTATAATAAAAAAAATACTTGAGTCCACAAATATCATCTATAGTCAAACCGTGCAGCAATGGCCTCTTTTCAACGTAAGAGTTAGGCACGCACTTATTACATAAAAAATAAATATTGGGAAGTACCTGTTGCTCATATGAAGGAAATATATAAGATTAATTTCAAATTCTGCAACAATATTAACAGTTACTTTGAGAAACACTTTGATAGTTTAAACGTAAACACAAATCTACCAAAGTGGTCTTATTTATCGATCGATACATATTAAATTTAGCTGTGTTTAGTTATTATGTGGTGGTAAATTCCATATATAATATTTTTTTGTAATTTTTTAGGTATTATAATGTTAATGTTAATACAAAAATAAAGACAAATATTTTATAATAAAATTATAATTATTAATTATTTATGAACATAATTTCAATTCAAGATATTTTTATATAGCTCATTAAAAAATGTAGACGCCACTTACCCCACTTACGCCACCGTAGCATTTCCAAGTAGCACTCTACTCAAGTAAATCCTGGAATTATTTATATTTATTACTAGCGTCCCATTCGCGGCTTCGCCCGCAAACCACTTATATTTTTTTTATTATGCTACATTTGCCATAGGATAATCAATCTAAAGTATGTAATCAATATAATTTATACATTGAATAATTTTGAGAAAGTGCAAGCACTACATGGCTGCTTGCAAGGACGAAATCGGCGGCAAAGGCGCCCCCAGCAGGACTCCTGCCTGTGCTTGCGTCCATAAAAAGAATTATTGCTGAATTATTTTAAATTTACATTTTCTTAAAAAATATACGTTCAAATTACATGCTATAAAAGACAAATCATATCTTCATAAAATTTCCTTGATGATGGAATAACTTTCGCTCGTAATTTTCAATATCTTTATCAAATAAAAAACGTTAAAATATCACCTTTTTTCAAATATTTTTTTCTCACAAAGTACCTTATTGTGTCTTATTTATAAGAAATAGATATACCGTATTGGTGACTTTTTTATAGAACTAATAAAATAGAAAATTTATTTCATACAATGGACTGATATATATATTACTATTTTTGCAACGCTCGCGCTTAAAGAAATCGGATTGAAAGATGGCGTTCATCATTATTGCTATGTAGCCTATAGCACTCCTGAAGAACGAAGCTTTTAAACAAAATCAAAAATAAGGAAATCGGACCACACATCCAGAGATAGTGCTTAAACAAACAAACTCTTCCGCTTTATTATATTAAAGTATAGATTACAAAAAAAAACAATAGTTTACCACCTACTTAATAACGACCCTTTATTAAGTGCGGAGCCTGTGTTTCAATATTTCTGTTGGCTCTAACTACGAGTTCTGACATCTAGTCGTAGGTATGGGAGGTTACATGTAAACAAAGAACTTGATATAGTACAGCCTAGCCCTTCCCTATAGATATTCCTGAGATTTACGCGTTCAACCAACCAAACGCTTTATAATATTATAATATTAGATCAAGATCAGCTTCATGCTGTATCCCGCATACAGCAAGGTAGGCAGAGCCTAATGTTAAGACACCCCGTTCTTTCAAAGCAAATTCATTTGCAATCCTTAAAGATTTAAATTAAGATTTATTAAGTGTACATAAAACAGTATAGCTAACCATACTAAAATAGCCAACCAATAAATTTAAAAAGCTATAATAATAAAAAACAAACACAAACTTTATACTTCATTTTATGTGGAGATAATGTTGTCATGAATATTAGAACATGAATATGATAACCAGAACAGGATATTCATAGCCGAGTTTAGCTTGCAACGTGACGTGAACAGCTACTATACGAGACTGCATTAAGCAAAGAGAATAGAATATTATAAGAATAATTTAGAGAAAATAATAAAGTCAACGTTTTCTTGGTGTATTTGAAATATTATGTTTAAACGGTTGCAGTGATTTGAGTTCTTATCCCATTTGAAGGAAAATTTTATATTTATATGGAATCGATAAAAAATAATGAAGAGGGAATGGAGAGAATCGCTTTTTTAACTTCACGTTTCTTGTGTTTTTAGCAGAATAAGTAGAGAAAACCGATCCCGGACCATACAAATGATATTATTTTTCCCTGAGACCTGAAAGACTACGTAACTACAGAAACTTGTCCTCAGTTTTGGTATTAAAATTAGTTCCCGTTTTTTCACATTTATGTATTTCAATTCTAAAACAACGAGTGGTACATAAATACTATAATTATTTATAAAACATACACATACTAAAATAAAGACATAATTATTTATAAAGGATAAGAAACAACGACTTAATTGTTTTTTATAAGAAAGTTTAAGTTAGGAAAACATTTTGGAAATTAGGTTAATTAAATACCGGGTTGCTTATAAAGATTAGGTCAGGACGTACATATATTTTAAGAGAGAGGGGGAGCTGAGAGGGAGGTGGGGCCGGGAGAGGGGGGCCTTAATGAAATATAAATAAAATAAAATTAATATGAATCATTGCACAAAAATATTTTAAATTTCAAAATTGCTAAAATTAACAGCTTTAACAAATTCTAGTGAAAGAATTATTTAAAAAAAAAGAACTGACTTCAAACAATAGCAGGCACATATAGCAGGGAAGAAGGTACACAATATCACACACTCCGTTTTCCTTGTGAATTCAAGACTTTTGATTTTTAACGCTAAGGATTTTTATGTCAGAATGTAGAATTGAAAATAATTTATAGCTTCGAGTAAGAATCGAACCCGCGCATCCATCACGCGTGCAATCAGACGCCGCGCCGTGCGACTTCATGGCTTTTAATGTATTCTAGTCCGTCTAGGTACCACAAAATTTGTAGTTTTTTATCGCTTAACTTTTGAAATGACATTTCATGCAAGTCGTTTTATAATATTTTAATTAATGTAGAAAAAATGTTTATTTTTTTGCAGCTTAACGCTGTATTTCGCACACAGTATGCGGAGGGAACCTAGTGTTAAGACAAACCGTTCCCCACTTTCCACCGAGCTCTGGAGACCTTGGGTTTTGAGTGGCGGAACTCAACGCCGCGCTTTGCCTCGACACCAGAGCGAAGAAATGAAACTATAAATGTAAATTATAATTAACTATATATTCATTTCCTCGAAGCTTTCCTTTCGTTTAAAGCACATTCCAAGAGCGTTTTTATTTTATGACTGCTCTCAACATACTTTTCACCCATAGACATTCACTAAACCTTTTAAACTACATCAGTATACAGTCAATCTGGGTAGCTTTGACAGATACAAGCGATTTTTATATTATATTTTAAAATTAAGACCACATTGCAAGTAACGTGGTAGTAGTGTTTTTGCTTTATTGTCATTGTTTTAGTGCCCTTATAATGTTTTTTACCCATAGACATTCACATAAGCCCTTTAAAATACATCAGCATACCTTTGACACACAAAGAAGCATTAATAAAAAATAGGTATAATATTCTTAATAATCTAGGTAACATTACTTCATGATTTTATTAAATAATGGATGTAACTGATGTAGTAAAACAATCATTTCACAGATACATCTTATATTTAAAAAAAATGCAGAATCAGTCTAGTGCGTTTGGTATTTGTATACTATATATTTTTAGTCAGCATCAAAAAATACTTAAAAACACGTCAAATAGAAAACTTTTAGGCTAATTAAAAAGAAAACAAGTGAAAATAATTTTAGCAAACAAACAAATTGTAAGTATTAATTGTCTATTCCCCATCCTCCCCATAATCTCCCCCAAAATCCCCATCAATTATGTAGAACGCAGGCTCTCTTATACAAATTTTACTGGTATCTACTTTTTCAATGTCAGACAGCAATTAATTTAGCAAGTTTGATGTTAATAGTGCTAAAGTAACATTATCTTTATCTATATTTGTTTTCCTTCCGGTGAGCCTTAAGTTACTTTTCATTTTTAAAATTAACATTTTTAATTATAGCATACATATAAAATAAAAATAGTCAATAGTATTGTACCATACGAGCTTAAATAAGTTGTAACAAGCATATAAAAATTTCGACGTAGCTTGATGAGAACGTATGGCTTAGTGGTCAGAGCGCCTGGTCGGTTTCCAGGACGCGCGGATTCGAATCCCGCTACGTAAAAATTTTTATACGTTTTCTAAATAAGTATTTTTCTTTCCTAAGTGTGGATTAACACTTAAAAAATGTTAAAAATAATCAAATTTATTTACAAAAAATACAGACTTTAAATATCTGTCAACACAGATAATTAATTTATATTGTAAATATCATTGCTACCATAGAAATACATGACTACCTATACTACCTTTTTATAAGCAGAATGTCCTTTTATATATTGGATACAGCAAAGCACTAAAGCGAAACACAATGTACGTTATACACATATACACTAAACTCAAAAAGTCAAAGTCAAATAATTTTATTCAAAATAAGAAGTTACATGCTTCATTTTTTGAACGTCAAATAATTTACCACCAGTTCAATAAAGTTAATGCCTCAGACCTGAGAAAAACCGGCGCAAAAAACTCAGCGGGACTTATTTTTTTAAAATCAATTATACAAAATCACATTTTAACGTTTCTGACAATGATACTTTGAACTATTATACCTAATCAAATTTAAGTATGCTGTGTATTTGAAAAATAAAATAATCTATAGGGAGTACCTATAACCAACCTATTTTATTAATATTTCAGTCCAAATAAATAATATTAAAGTGCTAAACAAGCATAACATATGGGCAGATGCGGTAATTGACATCACTTACAATTTGCACCTTACACGTCATATATTTATCAAAGCGATACTAATATATAGGCCAGTCGTGGCGCAGGGGCACAAGTGTGTGGCTCAAGGAAATTATATGTTTATTTATATTTTCATTTCTTCACTCTGGTGTCGAGGTGCAAAGCGCGGCGTTGAGTTCCGCTACGCAACACGCAAAGCCTCATGAATTCTGCTGGAAATAGAGAATGAAATGTCTTAACACTAGGTTCCCTACGTCTACCATGCTGTGGGCAGAATACAGCGTGAAGCTGAAGTTGATAATAATAAATACATTTGCACCGACTTAATGTTAGTTAAACTTAATGACACTTCTCTTATGGACTTCAATTAAAAATAATTTTATTTATAGTAATAACTATTAAAATCCATTTTGCTTGTAATGTATAATGACGAAATAATTCCCTCTCTTTATACTCACTTACAAACGAAGATTTACTAAGATATGATAGCACTTTAGTCGATCAACACTTTTTTTATTAGCAATCACTCGTCATATTAACTCAATCATAGACACTGTTCCCGCACTAAGTGTGTCTGCAGGACCCGCCCTCACGGTACCGATGTTTTTGCACTGAAACAAAATAAAATATAATTTTTTTCTCCTTTTTAAGCTACGATTAAGAAATATTTTTAAAAATTTTACTTTTTGTTGTATTTGTTATCTCTTAATAATAAAAAAAAAACAAAAAAAATCGATTGTGTAATTTTGAAACTGTTCTACATAAAATAATAAATAATGCCAACTACAGAATAGTATGAACTATGTAGATACATAAATCTTATTAAAAATATTCCCTTCTTAATCCGTTTAACCAAAACCGCTATTAAAATAATAAGATTGTAATATCGTATATATAACAATTGGCTGTAAAAGTCAAAGCCTTAGAGCTTTTATGGAACTTGATAATAAATAGCAAGGGATGGAACTTCCAGAACGTTCATTCACTAAGGAAATTTCGCAAAGTTGCCAAAACCTTTAAAGATCAAGTTACTTTTATTATTTTATGTAGAATATTTTGACATGCAACAAAGGGGCCATTCACGAGAAAGATGAGTAAGGAGGGTAGGGAGAAGACCTTCCCTTCATTCAGTTAGATTGTGATAGATGGGTAGAAATATACGGCAACATGTTACAATTACGAGGACCGCTTTATGAATATTTCATAGTTCTAGCAAAAATAGCATATAATATTAAAAAAATATATAAATTATTACAATTTTTTTTCTGATTGATTATGATATATGCGCATGTCTTTTAATTTGTCGCGTCCATTTCCATTAAGACATTTCCCCACTAACTGCAAAATTTTGGAGTTATTGCGTATGGAGTGGCAGAACTCAACGGCAATATCATTCCTTTAACATTTATGATTTCAGCAAACTTAGTTGTTGTTAGGTCATTTAGCTCATAAGTTGTTATTTGAAAACCACAAATGAATTTTTATATATTATTTTACTTATTTACTTAAATTTATATTTCCATTTCTTCGTTCTGGTGTCGAGGTTAAGCGCGGCGTTGAGTTCCGCAACACGCAAAGACTCCATAATATAGCGGCAGTAAACAATTTACGCAGAACTAGGTCAAAGTCAGTGCTAAAACCGCCAATTTTATTTGCGACAAAACGTCGAGAATGTTTAGAGTTTACGATTTTTAAGAGAGAATTAAGTACGGTGGCAGCGTAGGTTCCAAAAAAAACCGATTTAATTAAAATACTTTATTAAAATTAACTTATTACTAAACAGGTGAGACTTGCTCAAAGTTGGAGACAAGAATGATTTATTTTATTACATTTATTTTTAATGTTAATTAATACAATGGGTGTAAAATGAAGCGAGGATTCAAATAACAGATTATTACAATTCTAAGATCTCTATGCTAAGTGTGGGAAACAAGTGTGGGAACGTTGTGGAAACCTAAGTCAGCGATTCCCGGGTTGTGTGGGAACGTAACACCTCCCTCCTGAAGAACAGCACCTATTCAGTGTCCTTGGATCTCGAATAGTGCTGAAGAATATGCTCTACTGGATCTCGAGCGCAGGCCTCTTCCCTTGGCGAATTTTCTTCACTCGATAGCTTAGGCTTTTTATTTTTCTTAATGTTCTTGGCAACTATAAAGATGATACATAATATAATTGCCATTAGAATAATTCCATAAAATGGGATTGTTGTATGATAAAGACTGTTAGATTCCGTAGATATTTTCGAAATAGGTTGCTGTGCGGAAATTTTCTTATTTGCTTCGAAGATTTCAGTTAAATTTATCGAATTTAATTTTAGTGTTATTTCAGAATTTCCTCCCTTTGTCATATTAATATTACTTAGGTCGATAATTTCCAATGCTTGTCCTTTTATATTATCATTATTATTAATTATAGTAAATAACGAAGTTTTAATTGAACATCCCCGTGGTACGGTTACGAGATGACTCCCTTGTATCTTTAAATATTTATGCTGTTCACATAACAATTCTACTCTGGTTGGTTTTGGAATAGTGATAATGTAGTGTCTATCATCTAGCTGTTCCATTGCTTCTGTAGTAAGAATAATCGATGCGTATAGACAGGAACTTTGCAGCTGCTGAGTTGTGATAAGATGCTCTATACAATCCGGCTGTTTTCCTTGTGGATAATTAACATTAAGATCACATAAATATGATTCACCGATCTTCGGGCATTCAGCCTCTATGTACATAAAATCTTTTTCGTGAATTGCTAGGTAAGGGTGAGGGGGAATGAGGATGTGGCGATTTATATTAGGTACAGAGTATAAATGATATAGGATATAATTCTTAGGAAAAACAATTGGAAACTTAAAAATTAAAATAATATCTCTAGCGTTATAATAATAGCCTACCTTTATTACGTCAAAATAGTCTCTAAAACTAATGTTTAAAAGTTCATTTTTCTTATATAACGTATTTAATTTGCTTAACATATCTTGATACATACTAAAAGTGAACATAGAATGATGATTACTCTTGGCACGAATAAATGCAAGTAAGTTTTCTAATCGAAATAATTCGTCGAAAATCGTTTCTATGTTATCTCCTAAAATTAAAAATATTTGAGTTAAATGTGTGAAAGTTACAAAATTAGCTTCCAATTTCATATTAATATTTGTTAAATTATTCATTAAATTTTCTAATTCCCTCTGATTATTAACTATTTTATTTATAATGTCATTATTTTTGGACATCCAATTTTTACTCAAACTAATGTGGTTATTAAATTCATTAATTATTTTATCATTATTTTGTTCTAGCAAGTTAATGGCTCTATCATACTTTATGGCGTCCGTGTAGTCGAGATTTCCCGAAATACTTTTTATTACAGACCCTAATCCGTCAATGAGTCCTCTCTTAACACGGTTAAACTCAAAAGTTTTAAGCTGCTGTGAAGCGGTTTCTAATTTTACTTTAAGATATTGAATATGCAATTGAAAAAGGGAAAGCGTTTTATTCTTTAAAATCGGCTCAATATTATTTATTTGTAACTTAACAGAGTCGAGACTATTACGAACTTTACTTATATCTACTCGTTGAACGAAGGAATGGTAATGGGATATGATTTGGGTAGATCCCAATTTAAATGGTAAAATTCCGGGTCCATTGTTCAAATTACTAAAGTTAACTTCCTCCGCTCGGGTCAAGGTCCTCAACAGGATCGTCAGTCTGTAACAATCGAGCACTATTAGGTACTCTTTTTAGTCTTGTTTTCGCAATAGGTAATCGTTTTTTCTTTGTGTAAATGTGTATTGGTAAATCAGCTAAAACATTATCGTGAGTAAAGCGAGGGGCTAATTTTTGTCGAGATGATTTAGGGTTTCGTATGAATATCTGTTGGTCGGGTAAGTAAATAGTCTCAGGTTCCCTATTTTTATTTAAATTTTCAATTATTTGGGTTCGTTGGTGTAAAGAAGAGTCGTTAATAATGTCATAAACCTTTTTCATTCGATCACGATGATCGGTTATATATAATTGTAATAATTGTTCGGTCAAGTCAATGTCTACAGGGTCGCGGGGATCGAAATGTCCAGTTATTATATCTAAAGGTCTACATTTAGTAAAACTATGAATAGAACTATTGTAAGCTAAGAGAGCATAAGACATGAGATTAATAACTGATTCTCCATTTTGTTTTAATTTTAAAATTCTTAAATGTTCTAATAATGTAGAGTGGAGCCTTTCCACTATTCCATTTTCATTAGGCGAACAAGGTAAAATCTTATGGTGGATTATTTTATGTAATCTAAGGAACTCTAAAAATAATTGGTTTGAAAATTCGGGACCTCTATCAGTTACGACCGTCAAGGGCATACCGTGATGAGTGCAAAACTTTAATAGCGCTTGTATGACACTAATGGCAGTAGCATCCCTCAAATGATAAGCTTGTGCGTATTTCGAAAATGCATCAATTATTGTTAAGTATTTTTGATTTTCTATACTAAATAAATCTAAATGAACTATAGTGAAAGGTTTAGTTGGGGGAGGAACGATTTGAAATTTTTGTTTAATAGGGTTACGGTCGTACTTCGCTTGCCCGCAAATAGAACATTCGTTAATATATTTCGTAACCTGTTCCTTTAATTTCGGCCAAAAATATCGTTTCGATAACGAGAGATAACTTTCATTTATTCCACGGTGGTTCGTTTTACCTTCATGATAGTTTTTAATTATTTCCTGTTGTTTTAAATAATCTTTTACATTTTCTAAGTTATTTTTACAAAGAAGAAGATCCATTGAAGAATTTTTAAAGTTATTTTGAATTATTGGAATTATCTTATACATACCTAATGGGGGATTAATTAAAATACCAGTTTTTACCTTTGGATTTATGTATTCTTTTACCGCATTAACTACGTCATTTTCTAAATTTGAACTTGAAATCGAAACCGTAGTTTTTATATAGTTTTCGAATATTTTCGATACTACAGGCCTACTTTTAATATCGCCAACTATGTTAAAAATAATCTGCCTATGAAATTTATTTAACGGGTCGTCGGTTATAGGAATTTCCAAAATGGGGTTTTCCGAGTCAGTATGTACAGTTGCTGTATTTGAGTCTGAAAGGGATTTTTCTGAGCAATTTACTGCAATTGAATTCGCTTCTTCATTATGAATCTCTATACGGGATAAAGCATCGGCATTGCAATTATATTTACCTTGTTTGTATATTACAGAAAAGTCATATTCACTTAATTTTAACCTCCATCGAGTCAGTCGGGAATTGGGTTCTTTAATGTTCATAATCCACTGAAGTGGTCTATGGTCAGTCATAATTTTAAATTTTCTTCCAAACAAGTAGGGGCGGAAATACTTTGTAGCCCAAACTATCGCTAATAATTCCTTTTCAATTGTGCTATAGTTAATTTCGCTCGTATTTAAAGTTCTAGAGGCATATGCAATGGGTTTATCTGAACCAATAGGTCCCTGTGAAAGTACAGCGCCTATAGCTAAATTTGAAGCGTCCGTAGTCAATATAAATTCTTTAGAAAAGTCGGGGTATTGTAGAATGGGATCATTAGTCAATAATTTCTTACATTTTTCGAAACAGTCGGTGTAATCTTGGTTTAAAATAATTTTATAACCTTTTTTTAAGCATTGAGTCATTGGTTTTGTAATTCTAGCAAAATTAGGAATGAATTTTCTATAATAACCTACGAGTCCTAAAAATCGTTTTATCTCCGTAGCTGTTTTCGGAATAGGATAATTTTGAATAGCGGATATCTTGTCGGGATTTGGTTTTATTCCATCGCGCGTTATAACATGACCTAAATATGCTGTTTCCTTTTTCAAAAATTCCGACTTACTCATTTGTATTCTAAAATTTGATTCTCGTAACCTATTAAAGACTTTTTCCAAATTTACAATGTGTTCTTGAAGTGAAGTGCTAAAAACTATAATGTCGTCTAAATATACTAAACATATTTTATTTTGTAAACCACGTAAAACATTATCCATGACCCTTTGAAAGGTCGAGGGTGCGTTTTTTAAGCCCATGGGCATTCTTAAGAACTCAAAATGCCCATGCTCTACATTAAAAGCTGTTTTAGAGATGTCGGCGGGGTTCATTTCAATTTGATGAAACCCGCTAGCAAGGTCTAATGTACTAAAATATTGGCAATTACCTAATTTATCCAATATGTCCGTTATATTCGGTATAGGGTACTTATCATCAATAGTTTTTTCATTAACTTTACGAAAATCTATGACAATGCGCCACTTGGTTTTTCCTGAAGCGTCGCTTTTCTTTGGAACGATCCATATGGGAGAGCTCCAAGCTGAGTCTGAGGGTCTAATGATTCCTTGGTCTAACATACACTGAATTTGCTCCCTAACTTCCTGCCTATGTATAAATGGATATCTATAACTTTTGGTATATACGGGTATTTCATCTGTAGTCTTAATCGAATGTTTAATTGTATTGCTAAACGTTAAAGTTTCGCCTTCTAAATAAAATATGTCCGCATAGCGACCGCAAAGCGTTTCTAAATTAATTCTTTCTTCCTCATTTAAATGGCTAGTCCGTAAACGAGAGAGAACATCTTTTTCGCGTACTATCATTCGCTCGGTATGCTTATATTCGGTGTTATTCAATTCGGCCTGGATAGGTTTATCGATAGAGAAAATTATGTCATTGCGCGTGGGGTTATAAATTTCTAAAATAGCTCTATTATTTTTCGCGCAAGTTAAACATTCTTTTATAATACAACTAGAGATAATTTGCTCTGGGATAAAAATTTCACCTTCACGAATATTAATTGGTAATTTTATTAATTTCGAGGTACCTGCCGGTATAATATTTTCGTATAAATTTAAATTACATGAATTATAAATTTGAATAGGGTTCGATGCGTTTGAAGTTAAAAATAATTTTCTTTTATAATCAATAGTTGCTTCCCATTTATCTAATAAATCCGTACCTATTAAACCGTCGAAATAATTATGGAACTTATAAATAAAAAGTGTAATGCTATCTTTACTATTAAATTCAGAAAAACTGGGAATCGTTACGGAATACTTATGTCTACTTACAGCGTGTACGTTACTTACTTCGAAAGGATCATATTTTAAAGAAAATTTATTAAAGTATTTTTCTACTGCGTCTGGACTTATGAAAGATTGATTTGCACCGGTATCTATAAGTAATTTTAGTGGGGGATTTTTAATCTGAATATAGGGAAGTTGACGTTGAGTTTGGAGATTAAGTTCTATTTTGGTTTGTCTAAAATTTTGACTTGCTGAAAATCCTCTTTATTTTTTGATGAGGGTTCCTCTATAATGGGTTCGCAATTTTGAGAAGGTTCTTGGGGTGGTTCGCTATCATAATATGGATTTCCGTAATAATAATCGTTATAATTATAATACTCATTATCGTCATAATAGTCATAATACGAGTTGTCGTAGTACTGGTCATAGTAGTCACTGTCGTGGAAATTCATTTCCCTAGTTTTAAAATAATTAGACGGTGGTGGGTTTCCGTGCTTACTCCAATCATGTCCTGGGATATATCTAGTGGGTGGTAAATTTCTAGGTACAAAATGACTAACACCGCTCATAGGGCGAGCTGTTTGCGATGTCGAGTTAAATTGTGGGGGTGCGTTACGTGGGGTAATTTTAAATGCGTTATGAGGATTATAATTTGGGGGTTGTGCTCTAAATATTTGTTGGGTACGTGATGGACCTAGGTGTTGTCTATGCAATGTCTGTGGGTTAGTTATGAAATTACTGCGATATGGATAATTACTTTGTAAATGTGGCTTTAATTGTGGAATATTGTTATTAAAGTTATTTACCTTAAAAGGCTGAGAAGAAAAGATCTGGGGGTGCTTAGTCCTATCGGGTTCATTTCGAGCCTGTAAATACATAGTATTTAATTCGTCTTGTACGAATTCTAACGCTTTTTCTATAGTATCGGGCCTCATGCATCGTATGCGTGAGCCTAAGGGGTCTTTTAAACCTCTTAAAAAGGCTTGTAAGGTTAATTTTTGATATAATTTTCTTTTTGCTTCGATTGTTGTACCAATTTCCTCATGCAATGTAATATATGTCATTATTGTACTAAATAAATTTTGGCAGCGTTCGTAAAACTCCTGAGGGGTATTAGATCCCTGTGTTAAAAGAGAGAGATCATTGTACAACGCGGTTTCATCGCGCTGATCTGAAAAATTATTTATAAGCGACTTACGAATGCCACTCCAGTCTGATGGAATACCACTAGTATTTATTAAACGTGCTGCTGAGCCTGTTACCTTATTTAAAATGCCATTTGCAAGAGCAATATTAATTAAATTACTGTCGGGGTTGTTACTAATAAATTCCTGTACCAATTGATCGCATAAGCTAATAAACCTGGGTAAAACATTTGAATTTCCGTCAAATTCAGGCACTAGACGTAAAGCTTTAAAAATGTTATCTAATTCAGTCATTTTGATTAATTATTATTTTATTAAATTATATTTAAAAAAAAAATGAAATTAATTACTAATTATTAAAACTATATATCTTAGATTACCGCAAAAGGGAATTTAAGAATTATTTTTTATTAAATATAAGTGTCTCCAATTGCCACAGAAGGGAAACGGATAAGGAAACTTAAAAATACGGATAAGCAATCACTAGAAAGATTCTAATGCACTTACTGAGTTAAATCTGGTCTTCTCTGGTGCATCAATGTCTGGATACTCCTCGCTGCGCCGCCTCGTAGATTCTGGATACTCGTGCTGGTGCTTGAGAGCCACCCGGGTGGACCGCGGAGACGTTAATCTCGATGTTGCCGAAATTTAAGTTACGTTGCTCGCGACCCGGCCCGCGAGTATCCTACCGACTGCGCCAATTAAGTACGGTGGCAGCGTAGGTTCCAAAAAAAACCGATTTAATTAAAATACTTTATTAAAATTAACTTATTACTAAACAGGTGAGACTTGCTCAAAGTTGGAGACAAGAATGATTTATTTTATTACATTTATTTTTAATGTTAATTAATACAATGGGTGTAAAATGAAGCGAGGATTCAAATAACAGATTATTACAATTCTAAGATCTCTATGCTAAGTGTGGGAAACAAGTGTGGGAACGTTGTGGAAACCTAAGTCAGCGATTCCCGGGTTGTGTGGGAACGTAACAAGAGCCAAATTGAACTGTAAACAAGTAGTCGTATAAAAAATGTTAAGAAACGACGTCCGACTATGGTGTGGCCTCGATTTGTAGTATTTATTAAGAGTTTTTTGTAAATTGAAATATATCTCTGGAGAATCCTTGTGTTGTATTTAGCTTTTAACGGCCGTTAGCGTTATATTAATTATTACACGACAATGCTTTGGCGCAACATTTCTTTGATCAATTTAATTTATCCAAACGTTTCAGTAGATAGAGACATTTTTAATAAAAAAACTTAGCTATAATTAATGAATACAAATAAAAGAGAAAAAATATTTATCGATATCTATCATAAGCTTAATAACATTAGTGAGATTTTCATTACTTTTTTTATGAGGCTAGAAAATATTCAAATAAATAAAAATACTTTCTTTATTTTGGCGTAGTGGGGGGAACTCAAAGCCGCGCTCCTTGATACCAGAACGAAGAAATTAAATATTTCATTACCTCGAGTGGGAATCGAACCCACAACAGGTCGCGTTTACAGTCACACTTTGTGCCCCTGCGGCACGACTGGCCTCCTTAAACGTTATTTTACTCAATATAATGTTTTTAACATATCTACTTTATCAGTTTGATCACACTTCTACACTAGTTCTAAGTTTCTAACTAAAAGAAAAATCTCAGACATCATGATTTAATGATTATTTCACAATTTAGTAACATTGCATTATATTATAAATTAGCGTCACGCTGTATCCCGTACACAGCAGGGTAGGCAGAGAGTACCCAGTGTTAAGACACTCCGTTCCCCACTTTTTGCCGAATTCTGGAGGCATTGCGTGTTGAGTGGCAGAACTCAACGCCGCTCTTTGCCTCGACACCAGAGCGAAGCAATGGAAATATAAATTTGAGTAAATATTTAATCTCCTCGAGTGGGGATCGAACCCACTACCGTTGCATTTACAATGAAATGCTTGTGTCACTACGCCACGACGGCCTCGTTCATCATTTTTATATTCTTTTACTAGGAGTTACTAGGAGATGTAAAAGGTCAATAAAATAGGGTGTACTCACTTTATTGCCACGTATCTCCATATGGCCAACGACAGTGTGAGACAGATCGACGCCGTGTGCAATATTTGAGCAAAATGCATGTGAAATAGCAAATACATAGCCCAGGAATATGGGAAGTCCAACTTCTCAGGTAACACCTACAACAATTTATAATAATGTTTACATAAATATTATTCAATATTGCTACATTTAATATTATTGTAAATAAACTGTAATACAAATAAAATAAAAATAAATCAGCTTCACGCTATATTCCGCACACAGCAGAGAAAATAGAGGGAAAACAGTGTTAAAATCTGCCCTATCTTACGCCGAATTCTGGAGGTATGGCGTATTGAGTGTAGGAAATCAATGCCACGATTTGCCTCGACACCAAACCTAAACATTTCATTTCCTCGAGTAGGAATCGAACCCACAACCTGTCACTCATACAGTCATACATAGTTATTTAAGAGAATTTAAGTATTATTAATTCTGCTTCACATCGCAAATATGTACATCTGGATGTTCCAATTCGTTAGTTAAACATTTGAAGATTGAAAATGAAATAATTACACGAACACTGTTTATGGAGAATGTATAATATACTGTAACATGATGAAGCTGATTGATTAATTTTATAAGTAAGTCGTGTTCAAAATTGAAAAGTTACACTTTTTTTGCGGCGTTGAGTTCCGCCACCCCACACGTAATGCCTCCAGAACTCGGCGGAAAGTGGGGAACGGTGTGTGGGAAGTGTCTGTGCCTTAACTCTAGGTTCCCTCTGCCTACCCTGCAGTATGCGGGATACAGCGTGAAGCTGACATATATATATTTTTAACAATATTTCATCTTAAATCAGGCATCATCTTTACTTTAGTCCTCAAACAATAAACTTGGCTATTCATAAATATTACATATATAGAATATTAATATGCAAACAGAGTTCATATTCATGTTTTTCTTATAATATTTGCCTTCTATATCATTCAATGTAAGGCCAACAATATAGTTCACAAACAAAAGCCTTATTTATTTAAAAATGGCAGAATATTCGATATTTATAGCTTTTTGATTAATATTATTTGGAAGCTACTCGCAGTGACATAATATAATTAATCAACATAAATTATATTATAAAATAAATTTCTTTCTAAAGATCTAGAAGAGTGGTTAAATTTGTTCGAACTTAAGGGACACCCAATACCCTTAGTAATTAATGAAATGAATAGATTTCGTCCAACCTCATAAAAAGTTGAAAAATGTACGCCTGATTAAGTTTAAGTTGGCTGTCGCCGAGCAATTAAACTTTTTAAAAGATATCTATTCAAATTTGAAAAGACTTAAGAGAATATAATATTAAGAACCAAACTTTTTTTTTAAATATTTGACGTGCCATCTAATTCTGAAACCAGTAAATATCTTTCTTAAATATCTTTCTTTACTTTTTTCACGAATATAGCAGAGCAGGCAGAGAGAACCTATTGTTAAGACATTCCATTCCCCAGTTTCCGATGAATTTTCGAGACATTGTGTGTTGAGTAGAGGAACTCGACCAACCTATTTGTCACCAAGCGAAAAAACGAAAATATTAAATATTTCATTTCTCGAGTAAGAGTCGAACCCACAACCGCGTTTCAAGTTACTTGCGTTTACTACTGCATCACTACGGCTACATCTTTTACGGCTACATTTATTTAAACAAACATAAAAAAATAGTAAAAATAAAATATTTATAGGTGGACAGTAATACAAAATCAGTCATGAAGTTAACTGCTTGAAATCTTTTTTTTTGCCCATGGAAAAGAGTATGTAAATTTCTCAAGTTGATCCCAGTCGTGCCACAAATACATAAATGTGTGACTAGAAACACGAAAGGTTGTGGGTTCGATCACCACTCGAGGAGACGATAAAATTAATATTTTTATTTCCTCGCTCTGGTATCAAGGTAAAGCGCAGCGTTGAGTTCCGCTACTCAAAACGCAAGGCCTCCAGATTTCAGCGGAAAGTGGACAATGGAAATGTCTTAACACTAGATTTCCAGCAGGTTTCTTTTGGCTACCCAGATATATAGCGTGAAGCTAACATAAAAAAAATACAAAACTGCTGACTTACCAAATATTTATATATGGCGAAAGGCACGTATTCTAGCATAACGAACACATCAGCGACCGCTAGCCACTTCAGAAGGCGATTGATCGGCGCCGCGGCCATGTCGCGCCTCGTCAGCACCGCCACGTTCATGGCGTTCGCCAGCACGCCGATCGTGCAAACCTGTACAGAGAGGTAAACATTTGGGAACCTAGTGTCGAGACACTTTTTTCGCTTTTATTGAGAATATAAGATATTAGACCATCCCACCCACCACCGTTTGAGGCCGTCGTGGCGCAATGGCACCAGTCGACTGTAACGCGACGGTTGTAAGATTTTGCGATCTCAACTCGAAGGAATTATTTATTATTATTTTATTTTTTCCGCTTTGTTACTCTACACGCAAAGCCTCGAAAAATTCGACGGAAAGTGGAGAACAGGGAGTGTTCACTTAACAAATAAAATATCAAACTACTAAACAGGAAGAACAAATAATAAGTCAACGTAACCAAAGAACATTAATAATAATAACGAAACAAACCCACCTATATTATTAATATTATCAACGTAAAATCAGGTCTTTACTTCCCACTGTTGAGGTTATTCGTAAAGTCATGGGTCACTTTAAATATTCATTCGCAATGACTCAGGTACTGACGGGACATGGGTACCACTTAGAATATCTATATCGTTTTAAGATAAAAACCACAGACAAGTGCCCATGCGATGGCGTTTCCACCCAAAGTTTGAACCACCTTATTAAAAATTGTCCTAAATTTACCCGCTCAAGACTTCAACACTGTATGACATGTAATGCAACAAATATTCAAGATCCATACGACGTAATAGAAATTTGCAATAGCCCGGATACTATAAATTCTTTCAAAATATTTGTAGAAGAAATAATAGGCAAATTAAAAGACTTCAATGTATCTGTAACTTAAAATAAAACAACTATTAAATAGCTCAAGAGTAAACCAGTCAATTATATTAAAATAGCGATAACTTAATATCTCATTACTAATTACATAAACAAGAATTAAATAATTCAAATGTATTATCTAAATCTATCTGTCGCCCGTACCAAATCGCGAGGACATTTAGTTGATGACGAAGTAGAGGAAAAAAAAGGTTGATATGTTCAACGTAAAATGAATATTTAAAAGTATTAAATATTTATTTTACGCTATTATCATTACCGAAAAACCGAAGAGATGGAAAGAACAATGTGAATCTATATATATAAAAGGAAATTATTTGAATTTGATAAGTTGCTGAGGCCGGTCGTGGCGCAGCGGCACGATGTGTGACTGCAAAACCGACTGGTTGTGGGTTCGATCCCCACTCGATGAGATGAAATATTTACTTAAATTTATATTTCCATTTCTTTGTTCTGGTGTCGAGGTTAAGCGCGGCGTTGAGTTCTGCCACTCAACACGCAATGCCTCCAGAATTCGGCAGAAAGTGGGGAACTGAGTGTCTTAACCCTAGGTTCCCTCTGCCTACCCTGCTGTGTGCTGGGGATACAGCGTGAAGCTAAAAAAAAAAAGATAAGTATTTTTATTTCAAACATTCAATTGAAGATTCTTATCTGAGGTACGAAAATGTGACCTAAGGTTTTAATAATTTTCACATTAGAAATCTTAAGTGCGTTGCAAACATACATTATAGATATATTAAAATATGAACATAAATCAGTGTATTAAGTAAATAGTTCTGTGGCTTAAGCGGGCGAAGCCGCGAGCGGATCGCTAGTTAATAATATATTATAACGCAAAAAGTAGATATTGTAACACTTATTCACTTCCAATAGCTATATTTCTTACAACATTGTTAATTATAACTCACTGTACTGCTCACTACAACCAGAATATTTTCCCGCCCAAATTTGACATTACAAGCGCGCGTCACTCCTTTCCCGCCAAGCCCCTCTCCGACCGCTCCCGAGAGTTGCCGACGAGCCGGGTGACGCGTAATAATTAGTGTTGGGCGTTGTTGTATTTTTATAATGAATTATTGCTGCTTTAATGCTGAACTGCTGTAATATATATTATATTATTTCAACGTTAATATAATACAATGACAAAATAAACGAAGTTCAGACTAATCAAACAAAAAAATATAATTTTCGTTATTAGCTATATTTTAATGTAAGGGGCCGTTCAAGTATTACGTAAGCACTGTAGGGGGGCGGGGGGGTCTTGGGTTTGCTTATTTTTGACGTTTTCAATGAAATATTTGTAAGAGGATTGCTTATTTTTGATGACATAGGGGGGGGGGGGGTGGGGTCAATAATTGCAAAAAAACTGCTTACGTAATACTTGAACGGCCCCTAATATCTGGCCTTTCTGCCATTGAGTTAATGCTCATATTTGTGCGAGGTTATGCGATGTGAAGTTCGCCATCATTATTTTATTTGACCTTGGCTGGACTCGATGTAGGCCGAATAACTACTAAATATTTCCGATCATTACCGAACCGAGGCGCCACACGCCATTTTCATAGCAGATAATTAATATTATAAATAACAGTCAGTATTGAAAATAAATAATGATTAGAACATTAGAAATTTATAATGAATTATATTATCTGCTGTTGCACGCCCAACTTTACTAATAATATATAGAGCAAATAAAAAAATAACAATAGATCGAAACTATATGAAAATTTACAAAATCGTCAACATCGTCTGCCCGTTCGGGTCGGTCACACCGTGCGGCTCGTAGTCGGTGCGGTCGTATTATACTTTATTGACATTATTGTCAATCTAGATGAAATATTTATATATATATATATATATATATATATATATATATATATATATATATATATATATATATATATATATATATATATATATAAATTTTATATATATATATATTTTAAATCAGCTTCACACTGTATCTCGCACACAGCAGGGTAGGCAGAAGGAACCTAGTATTAAGACACTCCGTTCCCTAAATTCTGCCGAATTCTAGAGGCATTGCGAAGAAATGGAAATATAAATTTAAGTAATCTCCTCGAGTGGGGATCGAACCCACAACCAGTCGGTTTTACAGTCACACGTTGTGCCCCTGCGCCACGACTGGCCACAAATTTTTCATTTTATTTTACAATTAATATAAATATTTCTCCAATTATTGATGACATTTATACATCACAGAGGCAAATGAAAAACTATGTTATGTAAACAACGTAAAGAGAATTCTAGGTGTGAAATATTAGCACAAAATTACTTTGGCACTATGATATTAGTATTAGTGTGACCTACCGTAGCGTAATCCCGAAAGGGCGAGTATGGTCTGCCAAAAAGTTATAAATATAAAATATTTGGAAGAAATTCAAGAAAAATAATATTCCTATATGTTTGTTAAAAATATTTTTATGTTGATATGTCTGTATTTATATATGTATTATTTAGTATCAATCCGTGCTTTAATTTAGTAGATAACGATAAAATTACGACTTACATTACAAAATTAAATAAAAATGCACACAAAATGTATTTTGTATAGATGTTTAGTTTGGATGACAATAAAAATCCAACATGGCGGAACACCTAAGATGGCTGACTAAATATTTTCAATGCACTCCCACAATACGAGTGTTAAATACTTGCTGAGAATCACCTAAAAAATAACGACGACGTCTAAAACCAACATGGAACATCCAAAATGATGAAATATAATTTTTCAATACATTCATTCATTCATTCATTTATAATATGCATTTCTATTTCTCAATATTTCAATTATTCTTTTTTATTGATGGCATTTTTCCAGTGTTGCCATACTGAAATGGTCAAATAAATGGTCTTAAATTGTAATAACCAAATCCAGCTATAAGTGTAATGCCGCCACAAGATTACTTATAAACAAATATTATTGCCTTAATTTAAGGACTTCGTTGTATAGGTTAATAATTAAGGTTGACTATTTTTTTTCTAATGCTAATGTTAATTTTTATGAAATGTTTTTTTTAATTTATTTTAACTGAAATAACCGTATCTGTTTTAATATTATGATTTTTAGTGACCTGATTATAAAGTACCTAGTGTTTTATAAAAATAATTATTCCTATATATTTCATTAAATATGAGTAAAATTCACGAAAAGTATTTATAATAAAAAAAAAGATGAACTACAAATAACATTTACAGCTATACAAACACGATCAATCAGTCACAGGAGACGTGATTTTTACTATATACATATAAGTAATGTCGTAGTATACGACTGTAAAATATAAACAAGCTAAAAATATACATAAACTTCGTTTTACTTTTTGTATAATATTAAACTCATTCTTTAAGGAGGGAAACTCGACACCTCGTTCATCAAAATTGTAAATTGAAACCACGAATGCCTTTATCTTTGTTGTTTGCAAAAATCATTCCAAAAAAATTGTATTTGAAATTAATTTTGAGAAGCAATAAGAATGTTGAGGACAGTCTTGGTGCAGGGGCACAATCATGCGACAGGTTGTGGGTTCAAAGATATATTAAATATTTTAATTGTCAAAAAGGCAAAGCACGGCGTTATATTCCGCCACTCAACACACAATGCGTCTAGAATTCGGCGGCGTCGGAAAATTCTGAAACCAAACGGTTTTAATCGAAACGGAGTGCCTTAACACTACCTTCTAAGGTTCCCTCAGCCTCCGCGCAAAACTATATCCCAATACATTGTGAATCTAAGAAAATGCGATTTAACGTAACGTAGCTATCGGTGCTGACAAAGAAGAATACAGAAGTGTCACCCTAAGAAAGCTTGAGTTCCCAATATTTAATACCTCCTATGAAAAATCTTTCACAGTACAGGCAGCGCGCTTATGGAACTCGCTTCCTAACTCTATAATGGCTGGCAATCCATCTCTTAATACTTTTAAAAGCAGATTAAAACAATATTTTCTTAACCTCGATTAGAATTTTTATATTTCTTTATTATTTTAATATTATTTTTCAATGTCTCTATATTATTGTATATATTTATGTTTTGTATGTTTATATAGTGTTTATATATTTATGTAAGTATTGTTATATTGACTAATATTAAGTATATTTGTATGTAGGTTTATTATTATTATTACCATAATATCTAAATACCGCACCCGAATCATTTCTTTTAACATCTCCTACATTCAATGGTTTCTGGTAGAGATCTCTATTAGAGATAAGTTATCCTTTGTACACATTGTTTCTGTTTGTTATATGATTTCTGTACTTTCTTTCTTGTGTGGTACATAAATAAATGAAAAAAAAAAAAAAAAGATAAATACAGAAGAATAAGGAATGTTACAGGCTCAAGTATTATAAAAAAATATTGAGTTTGATCTGATAAAAAAAAATAAGCCATTGATTTTTGATTTTCTCCTCTTTCCATAAAAGAGCCCTGAAAATAAATAATAAGATATGAAGTAAAGCAAAAGTCTTATATTTATTGATTAGAGCAACACTACTTGTAAACGAGAATTTGATTTGTACCATTGACTTTGATCTTTTATTCAAATTAACATATGGTCTTTTGTTTCACACGTTCGTGGCGTAATTGGAGGATGTATTACGTACGATGATAGTTATGGATTCAAATAAAACTTTATGACATATTTATATTTTATTAAAGATTTTTTTTTAATAATGGATAACGTGCAAATACGTCTAATACTCTACGCCTTTAAGTGATAGTATAGCATTACATAAGCATAACTAGTTGATATTGTACATAACAACAAAATTAAACCAAAAAATTCTGTATTTTGTAACTGTAAACTTGAAAAAGACACGCAAAAGAAATAAAATGTAATAAAATCACCCTTCACGTATCTCGATCTAATGATATATAGCTTAACGTTATATTGAAAACTTTTACATGTAACACGCACACGATACATCAATCAGACAGTAGTGACACGTTATAAAAAATACAACATTGACTTTTAAACTTTAGCTTCAAAACCCAATGAAAAAAGAAACCTATCTAATATGTATATTGAAATTGATTTTTAAAATGACGTGAAAAATAACACGACAAAGAGCTATTTCTAAAATATAGCTGATGAAAAAACAACAACTAGCTATAGTACGAGATCCCACTACAAAAATCTGCAGGCATCTGATTTTTATTGACACTTTATTTTAATTAATTATATTAGATAAGATAATAGATTACCCCATATGTGTGCCCCAGTGAGGCAATTTCTGATTTTTTTGCCGTAATAACATTTAGTAAAAATTTTAATTATTACTTTTTGGTATTAATTTTTAGGTACATTTCTTAGTGAACCCAATATCATTTAAAAGCGAGTAATGTAAGGAATTCACAAAATAATGATTCCCCACTCTCATACAGCCGCAAGTTACAGTTGTCCGGGGCTATGTAGGTTATTGTTAATTATTTGTACTTACGTGTTTTATACTTTATAGGAAAATATTGATTTATTCAATTTTACAAGACTATGAAGAAGATAGTAATAATGAACATGATTAAAAAAAGAGAAAATTAAGAAGATCAGTTTAAAAAAAAACTGATGCATGGCACGTTGGTACAAGAATTTGACTGTAAAAGCGAAAGTTTTGAGACTTCCTCTGTGCCGGATATAGCGTAAAGCTAAAAATATTATAAAAAAAATATATCATTATAAAACATGTTGTAACTGACAGTGATATGTTTAATTACTTATTTAATTAAACAATTTTCAAATGGTATCAACTTCAGCTTGCTGCACTTTTTTAAGACAACCATGAGAGAAGAATAAACTGTAATTTGATATGAGGCGTTCAGAACCAGAGTGGACTATCCCACATTATTGTGAAAATTGAGTTTTAAAAGTCAAATCATAGTATGCCATGCTATCTGTCGGCTGTATTAAGAACTATACTAATTTCTAAACGAATTCAGAGATAGAGCCACTTAACAGATAGTCCAATGTGTCTTTTATATTTAGTTGGCAGTTTTTCAAAATCACAGCTGATGAGGTTGGTCCACTCTGGTCCTCAACGCCTCATATATATATAATTAACTTAAAAACACCTAAGTAATTTACAGTAAAACACCTGCTTATTACACCTGACAATCCACATTTTTTTCGATTTATATTACATAATTCTTCTTCAAACGATATTGGGCTCACTAAGAAAACATGTAACCTAGATTTAATAAACAAAAACCAATTACCAAAAATTTTATTAAAGTTTCAAATTTTACGAGGCGACCATGGTGTAATCTATTCTACTACTTTGTATCATTCATAAAAAATATTCAATATATAAATACTAAATAGATGTTTGCAAATTTTTACAGCGGGATCTTAGTCCACTATGTTTCATAGGTTTTATTTATAGTTAGAGCTATTAAAACTGAGTACAAACTAAAATGCTATTAATATTTTTATTCACAGTTATTTTTTATTTTCGCATCTGGAAACCTGACTTGCTCCGTTCTCCATTCTATGCTTATTTTAGAACTATTGAGTTTTATTAGGTCTAGAAACAAAAAAATCCAGAGAAACATACATTTTTTTTTTCATGGAAAAGCATAAGGCAAACGAGCGTGCGGTTCCCCTGATGGTAAGTGATCACCGCCGCCCACGACCCCTTGCAACACCAGAGGAGCTACAGGTGCGTTGCCGGCCTTTAAGGTGGTTTGGGCGCCGGAGCCCGGCATTACCTGATGCGAAACGCAGTGGCATAAAGCCACTATTTAACGCCGGTTTTAAATTCCGGGGGTGGTAATGATCCGGTCTAGTCTGCCCATGCGTGTTGCCATTGCTGGCGACGTGACTCTACCACACGTAATTTAGTCGCCTCTTACGACACTACCAGTACCAGGATGATCCTATTCTAGGCCGGGATCACACGGCAAATATTATAAATATACGTATATTCTTGAATGGAAATTCTAATTGCTTTCTTTGCAATATATGTATCAACATAACCGAACCTTAACTGCATTGAGATAATAAAAACTTTCATATTCTGTAATATAAGTTTTCATATTATTCTATGTGTCCAATATTTTTTGTATTATCATTATTATCAGCTTCACGCTGTATCCCGCACACAGCAGGAAAGGCAGAGGGAAACTAGTATTTAGACACTCCTTTCCCCACTTTCCGCCGATTTCTGGAGGCATTGGGTGTCGAGTGGCGGAACTCAACGCTGCGCTTTGCCTCTACACCAGAGCGAAGAAATGGAAATATTTGTACATATCTAGTAGAAATTGCTAATATAATATATAGAAATTGCTATATATTAGCAATTTCTACTAGATCAACGCCAGAATCTCTGGGTTTTCAAATATGAAGTGTCTTTTTTATCTAATAATTCGTCAATAATTTAAAATAATGGATACAGAACCTACGGAAGAAAATTCAAAAGTGTAGTAGAAATATGCGAGAAGCTCGCAAAATATGATATAATTTATTCATCATATATAAATGAAGTATGGAAATCGGTGCGTACTCACTGAGAAAGAAAAAAACTTATTTAGAAAACGTATAAAAATCCTGATCGGTTTCCAGGAGGCGCGGGTTCGAGTGCCGCTACGTTCAAATTTTTATACGTTTTCTAAAAAAAAATTAAATTAGCTTCACGCTGTATCCCGCGCACAGCAGTAGGCAGAGGGAACATGGTGTTAAGACACTCCGTTCCCCACTTTCTGCCGAATTCTGGAGGTATTGCGTGATGAGTGGCAGAACTCAACGCCGCGCTTTGCTTCGACACCAGAGCGAAGAAATGGAAATATAAATTTAAGTAAATATTTCATATTTTAAAAAAATCTATATAAATGATTCTGCTTAAAAACCTATTAATGGTAAAGTATGAAAGAACTGCCACAAGAAAATTAAATGCATAAAATGGTGTATTGACCTACGGTTTCAAATTATAGTAATTTGGCATTTGAAATAGCGACCTTTCAAATTGTATAAATAATAAACTTATATGATATTCGTAACCAACTTTTTTTATCTATATGAAATAGATGTGCGTTTTTTTTTTTATTAAAATAAATTCATCCTTGCCGTGGTGCAAAGGCCAGTGCTTGACTGTAAATGCGACATTTTGTAGGTTCGATTCCCACTCGAGGAAATTAAATATTTAATATCTTTATTTCTTTGCTCTAGTGCCGAGGAAAAGCGCGGTATTGAGTTCTGCTATTCAACACGCAATACCTCCAGAACTCGGCGAATAGTCTTAACACTAGGCTGCTCCATGCGGGATACAACGTGAAGCTGAAAAAAGTCATATGTAAATAAATATTTATAACTTGTATACAAAAGTAATATAGATTTTTTTTTTCTAATCTGAGGGAGTGTAAAAAATAAACGAGGATAGATAACATATTTTTATTGTATAAGTTAAATAATTTCAGATAGAAGTGTAAATATTACGTTTCACTTTGCATTTGTAGATATTTTATTCATCTATGGTATTTTAGTAATAAATTATATAGTGCTTAAATTATGAAAATAGATTAAGATTTGAATAATTAATTGAATTTTGAAACAGATGGAATCATGCTTTGAGATCTTCAAAGGAGTTACATTCTAATCAAGAATAGGGACATAACTGTAAAGTTTATAATATATTTTTAATAAATTATGATGAAATATTATTTTCATATACAGGGTGGAAGAGGCAGCGCTCCATTTACGGAAACAGCATATAGGGTAAAATATTTCAAACCTATACCTAAAGAAATTAGTCAAGATGCCTCAACAGTTTGGACGTAGGATTTTTTTTTCATTTCACGATGTTTATCCATACTGTATTTCGTGTGACGCGAATACAAACAAATACCAATAATGTAAACACCTATTACTACTAAAATACTACTAAGCGTTGCTGATGTGCCACTTTTCTTTCTCTAAAAACATACTAGAACGAGAAAAGGATATCCTTCTTTCCTTTTTACGCAATTGAACATCGCCGCCCATTACCTACGACTCAATTTCGTGAATGAGGCGTGTGCGGCCTTATAGCTTTGATAGATTTGTGTCTGTGTGCGTCATTCTTAAAATATTTATTAGTCTAAGTAAGGCCTAAATTAATTAAACGTGTGTATATTTTAAACTTTTAGTATTACACATAGTTTAAAAATATACTTATTTATTTTACATAATACAATTAAATGTAATAAACAAAATTGCTAAAGTATATGACTTGTAAACGTCTTTATTATTTTATAAATAAAAATGTAATTGTAGTTTGAATTATTAAATGTGTTAAAAACTACTTAGTCTTTAAGCATAAGCTAATGTGCGTTCACAAGCAAATCAAAAACAAGTTTTATATTGTATTGATAATTGATATTAACATATTTATATTGTAGGTACTAAACATATTTCATAGAAGGAATAAAAACTATATAATTTGCATTAAACAATAAACTTGACAAAATGTTGAATTATAAAATGTTAATAGAAATGTTCTGTTTTAATGTAAATTTTGTTTTTTTTTGTTTACATTTTGGATACACTTACTCTATTAAAAGATATGTCTTTAAATTTTTTAAACATTTGATTCTCACTCGGAAGAACGATTATATCTCAATTATGTTTATTTCCCGTTCTTGAGTTCCACCACTCATCTTTCGTTTCTAAAAGTAGGTGGAAAGTGGGGACTGGTATTTCTTGACACTAGGTTCCCTCTGTCTGTTTAGTTCACCATTCAAAATGTTGAGTAATGTATTTCCACATGGAGGTAGTAATGTATACAAATTATGTTTGCGTTAATACCTATACCTATTGTAAGTATCATATTAAATATTTTGTCATTTATAATTATAATATTCTTTACCTCCTAAAGAAAATTGTTAAATTTAATAAGTTCGTATTATGTAAAAAAATAAAAATATTTAATTTTTGTAAATTATATATTAAAAAAACCACAATTCATTTGACGTGTTCGCAAAACGTATTGTTAATAATTTGATGTATATTTAATTATTAATTTGGTATTGTTGATAATTTGCGCTTATTAATGAAGTTATAATATAATGTGAAAATGACGTAATATAACAATATGTTTTATAAAATATATAATAATATATAGAAATATTTGGCAATATCTTTGATTTCAATATCATAACAGTCAGTGGCACAGTGGCTAACTGTTAACGTGAAGGCTGTGGGCTCGATCCCCCCAAACTTGGAAAAATTATCTCTTTTTATTTCTGCTCGGATGAAATGATATAGCCTGCAAACTTAGTGTCAAGACAGCTCTGTTCCCACTAAGACACTTTCGTCTTCCCTTCCCTATTTTATTTCTCGAGTAGGAATTGAACCCACAACCGTTGCGTTTACATTCATACGCATGACCCTGCGTCACGACCGTCTCTGTATTTTCTTAGCTTATAAAAATAAACGTGCGTTTTAATATAAGCCGATTTTTACAATACAGAACAAAAACTATCCCATGTAATACTTAATGTCAGTATCTTTTAAATTTTATCTTAATTAGTTTATTAAAATAAGCTTTTTTCAGTAGATTTTTCAAAGCAAAACTACACAAAAAATAAAATTTTGATGTTTTACATATATCAGCAGCAAGAAAAAAAAATTGGGTTTAGTTGTGGCGCAGGGAAGGATGTATAACAGTAAACTGGTTCGATGCCCACTCGAGAAAATAAATATTTAATATTTTCATTTCTTTGCTGTCGTGCCGAGGAAAAGCGCGGCGTTGAGTTCTGCTACTCAACACGCAATGCCGCCAGAATTCGGCGGAAAGTGGAGAACGTAATGTCTAGGTTTCCTCTATCCTAAAGCTGCTGCTGAAGCTAAAAAAAAAACACTAAAAAAGTGACGTATATAAATCATGTAAAATACACACATAAATAAATAAAACTATAGATAACCATCGATCATCGACAGATTCTACGGGTTTGATTTAATGTCATTGTAAGAGATTGTAGGTCGGAGGTAGATTTGCAATTCAGTCTCTGAAAAGCTATTATTCATCGAGTGCTTGCGGATATCTGAGAACTTGCGACGTCGAGAGCGGAAGTAATAAAGCTGCGCGGATGAAATTATGGCTTAATTAACAATAGCCGTCGTGGCGCGGGGGTACAAGGGTGTGACTGTAACGCGACGGTTGTGGGTTCGATCCTTATTCGAGGGAATGAATTATTATTTATTAATATTTTCATTAATTTGCTCTGGCACCACTCAACACGAAATGCCTCGAAAAATTCAGTGGAAAATGAAGAACTTAGTGTCTAGGTTCCCTCTGAGTACTCTGCTGTGTGCTTGATTTAGCGGGAAGCTGCTTAGATTTTTTTTAACTACAACTTGGCAGTATAAAAGAATGTTTGTAGCTACGAGAATCTACAATACCTACCTATATGTGTGTATGTGTAATTTGAATAGTACAATAATATCATATACTAAATGACTTATGTTAAATTGATTATCAGTTTACCTTTTTTGAGGCTCTAAATTCGAATCTCAGGATTTTTATAATAATAAATATTGATTTAGAAATTATGAACAAACGGCAAGCCAATAAGCTAATAGCCAAGTGATGACGGATAGAAGAGACGAATTGACGTATATGACGGATGGATGGATAGATAAAAAAACCTCCACATATCCACAATCCTATAACATACCTAATCTATGATCTTATTTTTCCGTTATATAGATATACACTTTTTTTAGTACAAGCGATTTTTATAGTTTCTTCAACAGTGTGAAGTTTCAAATAAAATTATTCAAAATAAGAAATGACATGTTTAATTTTTTGAATGTTTGATAATTTACCACCGTGTCACTGATAAGAATCGGTGCAAGAAATGCAATAGGACTCCTTCAAAGGGAGTTCTACCTTTCTTATTAAGTTACATTGATCCTTATAGAGAACGTAGCGCATGGACGTTGACGAGCAAAGAAAACATCAGGTGAAGTTTCTTTCCATAACGTTTAGATCATATTAAGAAATACGCTTTAGCATATTTACAAATTAATTCGTATATTTGCAAATGATCCAAGGCTCACAGCTATATGTGGCCTCCAAAGTAATACAGAGAGGTTTATTGACATTCATCTCACATCTGACCGACGAAAGCAGAGCAAACTGTTTAACCCAATATATAAACAATAGACGACCTTTCGACGTTTTGACGACAAAACGCAAAGCCTAAACATTTTAATATTGTTAACTTAACTTAAATTTAACGAAAGCCAGTCGTGCCGCAGGGACACAAAGTGTGACTTTAAACACAACTGATTGTGGGTTCGATCTCTTCTTAAAATAAAATAAATAAATTAGCTTCACGCTGTATACCGCGCACAGCAGGGTAGGCAGAGGGAACCTACTGTTAAGACACTCCGTTCCCCACTTTCTGCCGAATTCTGGAGGCATTGCGTGTCGAGTGGCAGAATTCAACGCCGCGCTTGTCCTCGACACCAGAGCGAAGAAATGGAAATATAAATTTAAGTAAATATTTAATCTCCTCGAGTAGTCGATCTCTTCTTGAGGAAATGAAATATTTATTTAAATTTATATTTTCATTTCTTGGTTCTGGTGTGGAGGCAAAGCGCGGCGTTGAGTTCCACCACTCAACACGCAATGCCTCCAGAATTCAGCGGAAAATGGAAAACGGAATGTCTTAACCCTGTTGTGTGCGGGATACAGCGTGAAGCTGATTATTGTTAGCTTAATTAATTCAACAAAGAGTGCTTGTAATACGATTTGTGGGCTCACTGTGCCTACAAAATGTCCTATTGATGGCTTAGGGCGCGTACCCAGAACGTAAAATAATTAATCTACGACCTCAGTCAGTCTTGCGCGCGTCACGTTATGCTAATTTTATGGAGCAATACTTTATTTCTGTAATTTTTAACCCCAATTCATTTACAGCTAAGCTACATTTATAAATCTAAAAATATGATATGAACAATATTATTTTTCTTATCTATACTTAGGACATATTCTTGTTTCACTTTGAGCCAATAAAAAGCTTGACTTGTAAAATCGAGAATGATTTTTGAACATATCTATATATATTTATTTAGCACATATTTATTATAAGCAAGATAGCAAGTATGTGACTGCAACGCGACGATTTTGGGCTATTTTAAAATATTTTTAAACATAACAAAAGAATTGTTTGAGGTTTTAAAAAAATACTGATGTAAATCTATATTATGTAAACTTTACGTATCTAGTATTTTTTTTAACTTGCACGTAGCAAGGTAAGTAGAGGGAACCTAGGAACCTAGTCTCAAGTCACTCCATTCTGCATTGCAATAATATTACCTATATTCCTCAAATTAATCAATGTTCTAAATGCTAATATTTATTGTAATTGTAAAATACACTTTAAAAAACTTTAGGTCCAGGTCTTTTTCGAAGAGATTGTTTTAAAATACTACTTGTAAATTTTATATTTTGTTAATAGTCATATAATAAATATAATTACGTACAAAGTCAGAAATCATATAACTTATATTCATAACCTGAAAATAATTTATTATGAAAGATTTACTTTTGGAAAATTTTACTATCTAAGGCAAATGTAAATCAGAAGATTTATTACATATAACAAATAATAAAAAATAATAGAGGCGTAGGGGCGCAAGCGTGTGGCTGTAAACGCAGGTCGTGGGTGCGATACCCACTCGAGGAAATGTTATATTTAATACTAGCTTTACTCTGCGCGTGTTGCTTTGCCACCAACTAAAATAAATTTAAAGGTAAGATATTATACAAATATTCAGTTCATTTTAAGTATTTTTTTGTTTTTGTTAATTTCGAAAAAAATGTGTCATCGTTTTGCCCTAATTCGATATTTATTGAAGTGCTGTGGGATATACAATATTTCTTGTTATCAAAAGGTTTTCCGACGCGTGAGTAGGTCACCTGTCGTCACGGCAATGTACGAAATTCACTTAGAATTGGAATGAC
This sequence comes from Heliconius himera, assembly GCA_021202915.1. Taxonomy (NCBI): domain Eukaryota; kingdom Metazoa; phylum Arthropoda; class Insecta; order Lepidoptera; family Nymphalidae; genus Heliconius; species Heliconius himera. The sequence goes on along the minus strand of JAJHJA010000024.1, from coordinate 151,258 downwards.
AGTGGCGCCATCTGTCGAAACGTACCGGTCGTACCAACTTTGAAACCTTCGTGGGCTCATGTCCAATAAATTTGCTTAAGGTTATCATATTATGGTCAAATCCATAGTTTACGTTCTATAAAAGGCATACAGAGAAACATATTTTTTTTATATATAATGATTTTCATTTCTTTGCTTTGGTGTCGAAGCAGACTCTAGAATTCGGCGGAAAGTAAGGAGCAAAGTGCCTTAACACTAGTCTCTTTTTGCCTACTCTGCTACATGTAGGATATAGCGTGAAACTGGAAAAAAATCATATTTATTATTTTATGCTTATATTCATCTTTCATTTTCAAAAATAAAAATAGTTAATTAATCTCAAAGCTCATCGGAATACTTGTAGTTAAAATATTTATTAAAATATTTCTATGATTTCGATTTATTTCATAAATAGTGCGACTTTAATACATCAAGTTGTTCCCATGAAGTAACTGCCAACTTTAAATTCCGTACTAGACATTTGAATATGTTGTTGTATGTTTTATTCTAATTTTCTTAAACTTTCTACGAGTCCTGTGAGTTAGTTAAAAGGCATGCTCCTACCATATTTTTCACTTTTTTTTACCAAAAAATATACATACATGGTAAATTATTTTTAATAAGAGATTTTCAACGTAGTGTAGCTGGATGGTAACGTATGGCTTAGTGATTAGACCGCTTGGACGGTTCGGTTACCAAGGGTTAAATTTCTTATATTTTTTTTTTCCTGAATGTGCAATAACCCTTATAAGCAATTAAACTGTTCGCTGGTATGTTATGCGTTCAATGGTAAGTCTTCGGAAATCTTTAAAGCCTGAATAAGTCTAGAAAACTGTGAATGCTTATTTAAAAAAAAACTATGTATTTTAAATTTTTTTTATTCATGTTTTCTTAAAGTAAGTAAATGTATGTACATGCTAAAATTTTGAAAAAATGAAAATATATATACAGGATGGATGGCGTTTGCGCTCCTTTAACGGGAATAGCATATATGCTAATATATTTCAAACACATACCTAAAATTAATAAAGATACCTCAGCAGTCTAGACGTAGGATATTTTTTCCAAATAACGTAAACACCTACTACTACAAAATAACTAGTAAGCGATGCCGATCTGCCACCTTTCATTCTCAAAAAACATACTAGAACGAGAAAAGATTATCTCTCATTCTATTTTATGCAATTCAACATCGCCGCCATTACCTACAACTCGATTTCGTGGATGAGGCGTGTGCGGCGTTATCGCTTGATAGGGTAGTGTCTGTGTGCGTCATTACTATAAATTTAAATATTCCTTACTAATATCTTATGTTATGATATAAAAAAAAAACGGTTAGGTGCGAGACTGACTTACCCACTAAAGCTTTCGTACCAATTTCAGGACTGTAGGTCAATGGGAACCTACCGTCGGTAAATATAACTTATAAATTTTGCGGGCATATGCACTCATTTAATATGAAATGAACTACAAATATGATATGATAATTATAATGAATACAATCAATGCATAAATGTCTTTTGATTGCGTTAACTTACAGGCTTGATTTTTTTTAACTCGAAAGGACCATACGAGACCTATACTTGTGGACCTATAGATTATTCTCTAGATTATTTTGACACCTCCACGCAATCTCGATATAAACGGTCTTGACAGACGGACAACACGGTGCTACTATAAGGGTTTCGTTTTTACCTTTTGACGTACCGGTGATGTGATGTGTGATGACGTGACGGCGATGTTGATTAATAGCAAAAAATGATTTAAACGATACGATTTATAAAGTGTGAATTTTTAAAAGATATATCTATCTGTTTCTACTTTAAATAATGAGAACATGTAAGATTTTCATGCACTTAATTTCCATTATTAAATGAATCGTGTACTTTGGCATTGCGCCTAATGTATTTATTCTACAGACTGAAAGTTTCAACTACTGTACCATAAAGTGTTTTATATGATTGTTGTAGTCTTAAAAGCATTTCGTAAATCTCAAGCAAAACTTAAAGAAGCTTAGACAAAAATATATTTCATGTATGCATTTATTATTATTTTCTTCATATTTTTAATCTTATTTTTAATTTCACGCTGTATCAAGCACATATTAGGGTAAGTAGAGGGATCCTGTGAATTTAGTATTAAGACACTACGATTTCATTAAGACACTACCGTTTCCAACTTTCTATCCAATTCTAGAGGCATTGCGGATTAAGTGACGGAACACAACGCCGCGTTTTGCCTCGTTACTAGAGCAAGGAAATGAAAATATTAAATATTGCATTTTAAGTGTCTTAAGTGGAAATCGAACACATAATCCTGCACCACGACTGATTACATCAAATGTAAAATATTATTTTAAGTATAAAATTATTATGCAAATAGTTTATAATATTTACATACTACTTAAATATCCAACTTTCTACCAAATACTTTAATAAAAATGTTAATTTAGTAAGTTCAGCAACAATTAAAATGAATGTGCTCTTTGCATACCGCTGGCTTGCAAAAATTAATTGGACATCAAGAAGTGTAATGCAAGTTAGTTAGTTAAACAAAATACTTATTTAGAAAACGGTTTCCAGGAGGCGCGGGTTCGAGTCCCGGTACGTTCAAATTTTTATACGTTTTCTAAATAAGTATTTTTCTTTACTAAGTGTGGAATAACACTTTAAAAAAATGTTTAAAAAAGTTAGTTAAACGTTATACGCTTGTTACAACTTATTTATGTTGTTAGCATCTCTGTAGGGAGATTTTAACAAATTTCCGCTACCCAAAGATAATTAATTCCTAAATTAATTATCGACTGGCAAGAGTAAATGGTATTTATTAAATATTTTTAAATCCTGCTACGTTCAATTTTTTATACTTTTTCTAAAAAGTATTTTTCTTTCCTAAATAACATTCTAATAATGATAAAAATATTTAGTTAAACGCTTTTAATAGTAGACCTGATTATACTGATTCAATACGAAGATATAATATATTGTTGTCTTATTACTGTATAATTTTTAACATAATACGGTTACACGATGTATCACAGGGAACGTAGTGTAAGGATACTCCGTTCTCCATTTTCCGACGAATTCTGGAGGCATTTTGTGTTGAGTGGCGGAACTCAACACTGCGCTTTGTTTTAATATCAGAACTAAGAAATGAAAATATTAAATATTTAATTTCCTCGAGTGAAGATCGAGCCCGCAACTTGTGCTTCTGCGCCAAGACTGGTCTTTTATATATTTCATACTGATGCAGTTCAATGATATATGTTATTGTCTAGTTACTATTAACTTTAACAAATATATAAATTTTAGATAACGTTAGCTTAATAGGTAAAGAGGCTTAAGAGACACTTTTCAAATAATTTATTTAAGAAACACAAATTAAATATTTATATTAATATAAATAAAAACATAATTAAAATTTAACTAAAAGATAAGAAAAAGTTTGATTCGCTAATCGTTACACTTCTAAACTTACGAACAATTCTATATCCGATTGGATTCAAATGCTTCCCATTACGATATCCTATTAGATTTTATTTCACCTTGTTTCAAACTTGAGCTGAGTCACATTGGTTTTAAACACAAGAAAATTGAAATACTTCGAATTTGGTTGTAGGTATGAGTGGTAGTTGCAGCATGAAAGTTTATTAGGTTTACACCGTGTCCCGCATACAGCAGGGTATCTATCAGCAGCAGGGAACCTAGTGTTAAGACACTATGTTCCCCATTTCCCGCCTAATTCTGCAGGCATCGCGTCTTAAGTGGGGTAACTCAACGCCGCCTTTTTCCTCGACACGAGAGTGAAAATACTGAATTTTTCATTTTTTCATTTCCTTTCATTTCCTCAAGATTCATCGCGTTTACTCGCTTATGCGCCCTGCGGCATGAAAGGTTAACTCTAGATTTTAATTTCTTTGACTTTATATCCCGCAACGCATTGTACAAAACCTTTCAGCACTAATATGAAATATTGTGTGCTAACTTTCGGAATTCAACTCCACTCTTTGTCATGTCAACCAGGAAAGGTTATTACGAAAGAGACAAACCAAATGAGCGTACGGGTGACCGACGCCCACGACACCGTGTATTACCATATTATTGATTGATATATTCTCAAAGGGGATTATTAATATAAATCAATAGACGGTCATGGAGTGTGCCTGTACATTACTATTTTCTCAAATCCATTCAGGACTTCAAATATACCCCATAATAATTATTTTGTGATTCTAAAATATTTATTTATATGTATATTTTACAATCACAAAATAATTATGTATAATTATTGAAGCAACGTAAAAGTAGTATTTAATTTAGATTATTACATTACATTTAAAGGTTCAATTTTTACTATATATTATAGCCAAATTAATCTTTTACAACTGTATCGTTATTTTTATTGCCCCACGGGATATCCGTTTAAATATTAATTTTCCTATAATAATGACCACATTTGCATACATTGTGGTTATATTTCAAACCACATCATTACATAAAATATAAAGCAAGATAGCATGACGAGTGTTTAATATATCATTCGTAATAATAGTTCAACAAATCAAGGTAAAATGCTCTTTGCGATACTAAACTTAACCTCACTTTTTGTATCATCAACTAGATTCCACTCTGCACGTTAGAGAACGCTAATTCAAGAGATGCTGGGAGGGTTGACACCGCTTCCGTAAGGTTAAATTATAAACATTTTGGCTGGCGGCAGGGAAGGTAGAGGGAACTTAATATCAAGAAACTTTCAACAATTAGCAATTTTTGCCCAATTTTAGTAATATTGCGTGTTAAGCCCAAATTGTAAGCCCAACCATGCGCTTTATTTTGTTATCAGACCGAGGAAAATAAATCAATTCCCCTCAGTATTCGAATTCACAACTGTTGCGTTTACAGTTTACACTCAATAAACACTTAACAAAGATAGGAGTAGACATAAATACTTTAATATAACAATTTTATTATAATGTAAAGTAAATTCTTCATTGTACACCGATTATTACATTACAAGGATGTCGTAATTATTGATATGACAGCCTCAATCTTCCAGGCAACCTTGGGGTAGAGAAATAGTGAATTAAATGGATCTTTCCGTTTAAGTCATTATCGGTGCACTGAGTATGTCATCACTTGACTGACTGACTGACTGACCGACCGACTGACTGACTAACTAACGTTTAATTACTATTGTCTGAAATGGACAAAATTAAAATGTGGGACCACACGGGAAATACTAGTCTTGAAATAAAAAAAAACATCAAAATCGGTTCAGTCAAAATTTTTGAGATAATAAACATAAACAAATACTGTCGAATTGATAAACTCAGGAGGAGGTTACAGAAGGTTAAAAGGGGTTTTTTAATTGTTTGTAGCTGAAATTTTAGTTTTCAGTGTATCAATATTGTCTGTGCAAATAAAGTTAATAACCTGTTTGTCTGTATTTCTCACTCATTTGCATTTGTATGAAATTAATAACAACTTATACCTAATAAAAAATCACGAGATATATATCTTACATCCTATATATATAAGTCCACGACGTAGGTTTTGTTTGTGCAGCAAATTTTATATAAGATGCAGTAAAAACGATGTCGGAAACACTCTTATGTTTTGATTGCGATGACTAAGAAGCTTAATTTTTTCACTGCTCCAAACGACCGTACTGAATATTGGATATTACTTTTATAGGCGGATAGGAAATTGATACTATAAGCTCTGTTTTTTCCTTTTGAGGTACGGAACCCCAAAAAAATATATAACTGCACATATGATCAAACCCGCAACCACAATAATAACATTATTCTGATTTCCCCATTCTATTGATAACAAAACGTGACATTGCATCTACTATCAAACCTAAATTGTAATTAAATGGACAAGTTGACAATAACAAATATTGAACTATATGAATACTATATACTAGCGACCCACTCGCGGCTTCGCCCGCTTATACTACTGAATTATTTATCTAATATACTGAATTGCGTTACTTAAACAAACGACACAAACAACAGAATACTTAAATGGTAAAAATCATAAACAACGTAATAGGTAGTGTACCTATTCTTCTTTTATGTAAAAATATTTAAACGAAAGGCTGACGAACGAAAGATTGATGATTGATGATTATTTAAAGAGCTCCAAAATATGTGCAATTGTTTCTAAACCTACTTTACTAAAGAGCTAGCATTGAAGCATTCTCTAGTCCAGCTCCTTTCTTCTGGCGCTGGGGAACGGCATCAAGGCCATCTGGCCGTGGTCTCGAGCGGCAACCATCAATATGGGTGCGCCCTTTAGCCCTAGGACTGTGTACCTGCCCTAGACCAGATACAGAGAGAGTTTTTTGGTGGGAGTGGAAGGATAATGCTGTGTGTAAGGGATAAATGAAACATGAGTCGATACAGCTGTATATATCCGATATAGCCTGCGTTATACATTTATAATGACAATTAAAAACGGACAGACGGGCAACAAAGTGATCCTATAAGGATTCTGTTTTTTTCTTTTGAGGTACAGAACCATCAAAATGAATAGTTTTTTAGTTTGGTTATCCACGCTGTGCATTGTAATTTTAAGTCTTTTGGAATTCATTTGATTGAGCTTGCAAGAATAGTCATATTTAAAAGAAAAATGTTTATTTATTTCATATTTGTCTAGGTAAACTGTAATTGCGCGCACACTGCAAACGTAATTTTTCCCACATAAATTCCGGGTTAAAATATAGATTACATATTAGTACTAATACAATAACAAATCTATCATACACAAATTGCAAGAACTACGTAGCTGCTTGAGAAAGTTTCAACTTATATTGGAGAATATTAAATATTGAAATCTTTGTCGAGTTTTTTCTGTCATCACACAAACAATAATTGAAAACTTAAGATTTTCACTTTCTGCGCAATTTATGCTTTGAGTACAGGAGTCACGCCACTATGACGCGATTGCGTCATCAATTCTTATTATTTTCTACCCTGCAACTTATTTGTGAACGATGATATAAAAGGCTGCACGGGGGTTGTACATTCAGTCTTGGCTCTGGTGTGGGTCGGAGCACTACTCGTGCTGCACCACTGGCTAACCTCGACTATTTGGACAATTAATTATTTGATTAATTAATTGTTATTTTAATTATAAATGTGGTTAAGACCTATTTATAATTATCTACGTGAAGTCTTGGCTCTGGTGTGGTTCAGAGTACTACTCGTACTCTGCCACATAACCTCGACTATTCGGGTAATTGATTATTTAGTTAATCAATTATTATCGTAGTTATGAATGTGATTAACACCTATTTGAAACTACCATGCTAAAAGTATTTATGTTAAAATTGCTTTTTGTACATATGTCATGTGTTCACATGTGAGTAGAACAAGTAGTGGCAACAACATGTCAATAAATACAAAATACATACATTTCGTAAAGAATTACGAATATCACTCACGTAAGAGCCAATGTTATGAATTATCTAAACCTTAAAAAAAATATTAATATAATTAAATTAAAAAAAAAAAAATAAAAAAATTAAAAAAACATTTTATTTATTTATAACACGTTATTTATTTATTAGCACGTTATATTATAATATATATAAATAATAATAAAAAAAAAAGAAAATTTTACGTTTTTTAAAAAAAAATAAATAAATATTTATAATAATAAAAATAAAAAAAAGAAAAAAGGGAAAAAAGGAGTTCGCAGAGTTCGCAGAGTTCGCAGAGTTCGCAGAGTTCGCAGAGTTCGCAGAGTTCGCAGAGTTCGCAGAGTTCGCAGAGTTCGCAGAGTTCGCAGAGTTCGCAGAGTTCGCAGAGTTCGCAGAGTTCGCAGAGTTCGCAGAGTTCGCAGAGTTCGCAGAGTTCGCAGAGTTCGCAGAGTTCGCAGAGTTCGCAGAGTTCGCAGAGTTCGCAGAGTTCGCAGAGTTCGCAGAGTTCGCAGAGTTCGCAGAGTTCGCAGAGTTCGCAGAGTTCGCAGAGTTCGCAGAGTTCGCAGAGTTCGCAGAGTTCGCAGAGTTCGCAGAGTTCGCAGAGTTCGCAGAGTTCGCAGAGTTCGCAGAGTTCGCAGAGTTCGCAGAGTTCGCAGAGTTCGCAGAGTTCGCAGAGTTCGCAGAGTTCGCAGAGTTCGCAGAGTTCGCAGAGTTCGCAGAGTTCGCAGAGTTCGCAGAGTTCGCAGAGTTCGCAGAGTTCGCAGAGTTCGCAGAGTTCGCAGAGTTCGCAGAGTTCGCAGAGTTCGCAGAGTTCGCAGAGTTCGCAGAGTTCGCAGAGTTCGCAGAGTTCGCAGAGTTCGCAGAGTTCGCAGAGTTCGCAGAGTTCGCAGAGTTCGCAGAGTTCGCAGAGTTCGCAGAGTTCGCAGAGTTCGCAGAGTTCGCAGAGTTCGCAGAGTTCGCAGAGTTCGCAGAGTTCGCAGAGTTCGCAGAGTTCGCAGAGTTCGCAGAGTTCGCAGAGTTCGCAGAGTTCGCAGAGTTCGCAGAGTTCGCAGAGTTCGCAGAGTTCGCAGAGTTCGCAGAGTTCGCAGAGTTCGCAGAGTTCGCAGAGTTCGCAGAGTTCGCAGAGTTCGCAGAGTTCGCAGAGTTCGCAGAGTTCGCAGAGTTCGCAGAGTTCGCAGAGTTCGCAGAGTTCGCAGAGTTCGCAGAGTTCGCAGAGTTCGCAGAGTTCGCAGAGTTCGCAGAGTTCGCAGAGTTCGCAGAGTTCGCAGAGTTCGCAGAGTTCGCAGAGTTCGCAGAGTTCGCAGAGTTCGCAGAGTTCGCAGAGTTCGCAGAGTTCGCAGAGTTCGCAGAGTTCGCAGAGTTCGCAGAGTTCGCAGAGTTCGCAGAGTTCGCAGAGTTCGCAGAGTTCGCAGAGTTCGCAGAGTTCGCAGAGTTCGCAGAGTTCGCAGAGTTCGCAGAGTTCGCAGAGTTCGCAGAGTTCGCAGAGTTCGCAGAGTTCGCAGAGTTCGCAGAGTTCGCAGAGTTCGCAGAGTTCGCAGAGTTCGCAGAGTTCGCAGAGTTCGCAGAGTTCGCAGAGTTCGCAGAGTTCGGAGAGTTCGGAGAGTTCGGAGAGTTCGGAGAGTTCGGAGAGTTCGGAGAGTTCGGAGAGTTCGGAGAGTTCGGAGAGTTCGGAGAGTTCGGAGAGTTCGGAGAGTTCGGAGAGTTCGGAGAGTTCGGAGAGTTCGGAGAGTTCGGAGAGTTCGGAGAGTTCGGAGAGTTCGGAGAGTTCGGAGAGTTCGGAGAGTTCGGAGAGTTCGGAGAGTTCGGAGAGTTCGGAGAGTTCGGAGAGTTCGGAGAGTTCGGAGAGTTCGGAGAGTTCGGAGAGTTCGGAGAGTTCGGAGAGTTCGGAGAGTTCGGAGAGTTCGGAGAGTTCGGAGAGTTCGGAGAGTTCGGAGAGTTCGGAGAGTTCGGAGAGTTCGGAGAGTTCGGAGAGTTCGGAGAGTTCGGAGAGTTCGGAGAGTTCGGAGAGTTCGGAGAGTTCGGAGAGTTCGGAGAGTTCGGAGAGTTCGGAGAGTTCGGAGAGTTCGGAGAGTTGGGAGAGTTGGGAGAGTTCGGAGAGTTCGGAGAGTTCGGAGAGTTCGGAGAGTTCGGAGAGTTCGGAGAGTTCGGAGAGTTGGGAGAGTTCGGAGAGTTGGGAGAGTTGGGAGAGTTGGGAGAGTTGGGAGAGTTGGGAGAGTTGGGAGAGTTGGGAGAGTTGGGAGAGTTGGGAGAGTTGGGAGAGTTGGGAGAGTTGGGAGAGTTGGGAGAGTTGGGAGAGTTGGGAGAGTTGGGAGAGTTGGGAGAGTTGGGAGAGTTGGGAGAGTTGGGAGAGTTGGGAGAGTTGGGAGAGTTGGGAGAGTTGGGAGAGTTGGGAGAGTTGGGAGAGTTGGGAGAGTTGGGAGAGTTGGGAGAGTTGGGAGAGTTGGGAGAGTTGGGAGAGTTGGGAGAGTTGGGAGAGTTGGGAGAGTTGGGAGAGTTGGGAGAGTTGGGAGAGTTGGGAGAGTTGGGAGAGTTGGGAGAGTTTTTAATAAAAAATATACTTAATTATGTTTTTATTCTGCTAAAATTTCTTTATACTCCATGAACTCTGGTAATATGTTTTTCCAATTTCTGTCACGTACTCTACCTAACGGTATAATCTGCCACCTAACGGTGATCCGCATCAAAATCCGTTGGGTGGTTTTGAAGAAGAAAAGTTAGAAAGACAGACAGAGGCGGAAGGTGTTCTTATTTTATAATATATAGAGATAAGACCAATGTTTTCCTCTTCCCCTCGGACCACCGTAAGGTGTAAACGTGTCTATAGTCCGTGTTAATTTTATTTACATTATAATAAATAAATAAATAAAATCAATTCATCTAAATATATTCACTTAAAAAATAGGAGATTATAAGTTCAAAGGAGTGTTATTGAGATTCAACTTTGTTCCTGCTCGCCTGGTACTTACTACTCCGCCCACGTGAGTCAATACATCTTATAATATCCAACCTGCGTAAACGCACGCCCCGTTACTTTCACCTGGCTGACTGGATCCGCCCTACTGCTTGAAGGTCGTCTACGCCTCTTGAACGTAATTGGGTCATCACTAATCAAAGTAACTGGATTGGCCCACTTGACTTCATTTGTCTAATGGTCTCCACTGCACTTATACAATCCTAGGTCTCCACTGCACTTATACAATCCTAGTATCTCAAAATGGAAAATGCTTTAAATAAATCAATGTCTGACACCGAAATTCATAATCTGGGTTTAAATAACACCCCGCCTAACTTTGTTTCAACTAGAAGTAAGAGGAAGCGAGATGACGAAATTTCGAGCGAACTTTCTACCTTCAAAGAGGAAATAAAAAATATGATTACTAGTTTATTATCATCTCAAAATCAGGATTTTAAGAAAAACATAGCTATTTTAAAAGAAATACAAACAACTAACAAAAATATTGAGAGTTCCATAGCGTTCCTATCTGCGCAAAATGAGGAATTTCAGAACAAAATTTGTTCTTTAGAAAATCAGATAAAAGAGGATAGAAAATACATAACTATTTTGGAGGATAGAATAGAAGAAATGCAGAGAGAAAATCGTAAATCTAATTTTGAAATTAAGAACGTGCCGAAACAAACAAACGAAACCAAAGAAGACTTAATTAATATTGTAGCATCGTTGTCTGACACCATTCACTGCAACTTAAATACATCTGATATTTGTGATATATATAGAGTTCGTACCAAAAAGGAAAATGCACAAAATACTCCGATTATTGTGGAAACCTCATCTACGTTATTGAGAAACAAAGTCATAAAATTATGTAAATTATGTAACTCTGTGCTAAGCATCTAGGCCTGCGTTCTTCTTTGGATACTCCAATCTTTGTTTCAGAACAACTGACTGCCAAAGGATCACGATTGTATTTCCTAGCGCGTGATCTTGTCAAGTGTAAGAGTTATAAATACTGTTGGACAGCCTACGGAAAAGTCTATGTAAGAAAAGGAGACTCATCGCCAATAATACTAATAAAAAATGAAGCTCAAATACATAAATTATTACAAGGAATATGACTAGTATCAGCTTCGTCTATTATTTTTCACTGTTTATTGATAAAAACGTACTCAGTAAGGATTTCTAATTTATTACTAATAATGCTTATAATTGTTTTTGTTTTTATATTACTTTACATATGTTCTTATTGTATTACCTATATAAATTATTGGGCACGCAAAATGATTATCATATTACTCGTACAAGAATTCACGCTTTTTAAAATTAAACAACACACATATAACAAACATATACATACATCTATATTAAAGAGTCGCCGATTGGTATCGAAAATAGCCTACATATATATGTATTGTAATATTCTTGGGGATACTTTGGGCTTAATCTTTTTACTCTACCTCGAACTTATAAGCACGCTTTCTATTTTTGTAACTTTTAATGGATCATAATTCACTTCAGACGTTAAATGAATTTGATCAAACAGCGATCTCATACTCTACACAATGTGATGTTGAAGATCTTACCAATATAAAGCTTGTGCACAAAGGTGATTTTACGGTTGTAACGCAAAATATAAGAAGCATTTATAATAATTTTGATGATTTTCAAATAACGTTATCACAATTTAACTTCTGTATTGATATTTTGATTTTGACGGAATGTAGACTCAATTCAACAAAAGAAGTACCACGTCTCGCTAATTACAATGTATTCACAACATCTCATCATCTTAATCAGAATGACGGTGTTGTTATTTATGTCAAAAAATCTTTGAGAGTGAATATGAAAGAAATAAGACTGGAACATGCTTCTTGCTTGCAATTAAACATGGATGAAACTATTATCTTAGGAATTTATAGGTCTCCCTCAAATCCTAATGCAATTAACTTTATTAATTCTTTAAATTACCACCTAGAGACTATTAAATTGCACAAAAATATTATAATAACCGGTGATATAAATATAAATATTATCAATAAGCTAAATGAGAATTCGTATGAGTATAATAATAGATATAATTATCTCTTGATGCTATCCACACATGGTCTTCTTCCAGGACATTGCCTTCCTACCCGAGGTGATAATTGCCTAGACCATTTTATTTTAAAATTAAGCAAAAATAAGTATTCTCCGTACGTTGCAGTAATTAATAGCTCCATAACTGATCATGCTACAATCTTCTTAAAACTTTCTTTATTGAGTAATATACGTCGATGCCCCAAAACAAAAACTTATACTGATTTTAACATGGCTCTATCAATTTTGATTGAAAAAAATTTACCATCTCTATTAAACTGTGAAGATCCCAATTTACTAATTAAACTCTTAATCAGTAAAATTACCGACTCATTAAAGGAAAGCTCTTATGTTAAGCATATTTCGAACAAAAATCGTACCATAAAACCCTGGATGACCCCTGGTATTCTACGATGCATTAGAAATAGAAATAATATGCAAAAGAAAGTTAAAAGTAACCCGGACAACGAAATTCTATTAATTACCTATAAAAGATATCGTACTCACTGTAATAATTTAATAAAAAAAGTAAAACGCAGATATGATAGAGACCAGTTACTTTCATCAACGAAAAATATTAAAAAACTTTGGCATAAGATTAAAACAATAGCCCCTTTAAAAGCCTCTAACACCAATAATGATGGCCTATTAAGCATAAAAACGACGCCTATTGATTCTGTTAATTTCGTTAATAGTTATTTTGCGAATATTGGTAAACAGCTTGCCGAAAATATACTTCTTAACTTCTCTAATGCCAATAAACCTCCATCTTATATAAAATCAACATTGTTTTCTTTTGTTCTACTTGAGACAGATACTAATGAAATAAAATCGGTTATAAATAATTTAAAATCTGATAGTGCCCCTGGATGGGACAACATTTCTACAACCTTTTTAAAACTAGCTACACATATACTTACCCCGATTATTTGTCATCTAGTGAATCTATGTTTCAAAATAGGAACATTCCCATACCTGTTAAAACAGTCTATAATAACCCCAGTCTACAAAGGGGGTGATTATAGTAATACTAGTAATTATAGACCTATCTCAGTCTTACCAGCTATTGCCAAAATCATAGAAAAGATACTGAACTCCAGAATACTGGGTTACATGGAAAAATTTAAGATTATCTCCAGCTCACAATATGGTTTTAGACAACATAAAAATACTGAAGACGCTATTCTATCACTGACTTCTCACATCACTGAAGTCCTTGACAAAGGCCAAAAATGCCTAACGGTCTTCTTAGATCTTAAAAAAGCTTTTGATACTGTATCTGTGCCCATTCTATTGCAAAAGCTTGAAAACATAGGTATTAGGGGTACAGCTCTATCGTTATTTAAAGATTACTTAAGCAACAGAAAACAGAGGGTAAAAATAGGAGATTACGTGAATAGTGACTCTTCTGTAAGTTTTGGTGTTCCACAAGGAAGCGTTCTGGGGCCTACACTGTTTCTAGTCTATATTAATGATTTGTTAAGTCAAAAGATTGATGATGGGCGAATTTTTGCATATGCAGATGATACTGCAATTGTTTTTTCGGGTTCATCATGGGACGCTGTAAAGCAGTCTGCAGAAAAGGGACTTGCAAATATATATTTCTGGCTAAAATCCAACTTACTTACTATTAACATTGATAAAACAAATTACATGTGCTTTACTATAAATAACAAATATCTTGGTGTTATGCTAGATCATCGACTATCCTGGCACCGACATATAGACTTCGCCAGTTCAAGAATTCGGAAGCTTATTTGGATTTTTAATATATTAAGACACGTAACAACTAAAAAATTATTAATCCAAATCTATCTCGCCTTAGCACAATCGATATTGGGATACTGCATCTCCGTATGGGGTGGTGCATCAAAAATGAAATTCCTTCAATTAGAAAGAGCGCAGAGATCTTTGTTAAAAGTTATGTTTTTTAAGCCGTTTAGATTCTCCACTGAGAGAATATACAACTACTGCGAATTATTGACCGTTCGAAAGCTATATATACTCCAAAGTACTTTAAAAGTGCATAGAGTCACCACGTTCTCAAGTAACTCAAATCAACATAATAAAAGAAGAAATGTGACGGCATATATTCCTCCTATGAGAACAAAATTTGGAAATAGCCAATTTACAAATAAATCTAGATTTTTATATAATAAAATAAACAAAAAAATGAATATTAATCCTTTATGTATTTATCGATGTAAGAAAATATTAACGGCCTGGTTACTGTCTTTGAATTACGACGCTGTAGAAACTTTAATGGATCTTAATACATAAACTCATTTGCCTACACGCATACACAAATTCACACACACGCACACGCACACGCGCACGCGCACCCACACGCACGCACGCACGCACGCACGCACGCACGCACGCACGCACGCACGCACGCACGCACGCACGCACGCACGCACGCACGCACGCACGCACGCACGCACGCACGCACGCACGCACGCACGCACGCACGCACGCACGCACGCACGCACGCACGCACGCACGCACGCACGCACGCACGCACGCACGCACGCACGCACGCACGCACGCACGCACGCACGCACGCACGCACGCACGCACGCACGCACGCACGCACGCACGCACGCACGCACGCACGCACGCACGCACGCACGCACGCACGCACGCACGCACGCACGCACGCACGCACGCACGCACGCACGCACGCACGCACGCACGCACGCACGCACGCACGCACGCACGCACGCACGCACGCACGCACGCACGCACGCACGCACGCACGCACGCACGCACGCACGCACGCACGCACGCACGCACGCACGCACGCACGCACGCACGCACGCACGCACGCACGCACGCACGCACGCACGCACGCACGCACGCACGCACGCACGCACGCACGCACGCACGCACGCACGCACGCACGCACGCACGCACGCACGCACGCACGCACGCACGCACGCACGCACGCACGCACGCACGCACGCACGCACGCACGCACGCACGCACGCACGCACGCACGCACGCACGCACGCACGCACGCACGCACGCACGCACGCACGCACGCACGCACGCACGCACGCACGCACGCACGCACGCACGCACGCACGCACGCACGCACGCACGCACGCACGCACGCACGCACGCACGCACGCACGCACGCACGCACGCACGCACGCACGCACGCACGCACGCACGCACGCACGCACGCACGCACGCACGCACGCACGCACGCACGCACGCACGCACGCACGCACGCACGCACGCACGCACGCACGCACGCACGCACGCACGCACGCATATTGAAATTATCTTTAATAAAATATCATTTAATAGAATAAGGATTAATGCAGAGGTATGAATAAAATGGTTTGATTATTGCCGGCACTTTCATCAACTTATAAAATATAAAAATATAGTTATATTGTCATAACTATAGTAGTTGGATATATGGTATCGCGGACTTTTTTATAGATATTGATGCGTTCTATAATACTGTAGAACATTATTTTGTTCTATCATCAATAGTTTTCGCAGCGCACGCGATGATAAAAATTTTTAGATCAATTTCTTCACACCTTGGGTTACATTATTGCATTTTTCTTAGGGATCCCTATTTTTTTTGAAAATGTAATATAGCCTATGTGGGACGGTGAAGATGCAGCTTTCTAATAGCGAAAAAATTTTTGAAATTGGTCCGGTAGTTGTCGTGTGAAAACAATACAAACATACATACATACATACATACAAAAATACAAATCTTACCTCTTTATAATATTAGTATAGATAACGCTGTTTGCTTTTCTTTCCTTCTTTAAAACTATGTTGTTTCTCATCTATTTGATTAAAGTTTATATTAAATATGACATTCCTTTTATAATATACGAGCGGCCCGCTTTGATATTATTTAAATGTATTTAGGCAAAATTGGTCGGTTACTTAGCATTTGCATAGTTTATTATACTGCTAAATAAAATCTTTTGAGATTTCATTTAATTATGCGAATGTACATTGTCGTTTTTCATACATTTGTGTAACTACTCACTACTATCCTGCGGCAATTCTGGAAAATATGAGCTTATATGTTTCTCTATAACCTCTTTTGTTTGTGTTTTAGTATCTTGTAAATAGCTATATACTTTTTTTTGTAACTTTGAGTTTCGTCACTTCACACGTAGTGCCTCCAGAATTCGGCGGGAAGTGGAGAAAAGAAGTGTTTAAATACTGGATTACCTCTGTTTACCCTGTTATGGGATCTTCTTCCTTTTATATTTGTCATATTATTTCTATATATTCCTGTGATTCTAGAACTTTCGTTTATAATAACATAATAAACGAAAAACAAAGATGTTACAGATCAGTCAACAACCATGCTCCGCTATTCTTCTACAGATATGGACTTCTACTAATTTCTAATATAATATTTAATAATACTTCTAAATAGGCCTAAAATTAAACATTTATATGTAAGCAAAATGTTAAACAAACAGAGAGAAACTAATTTCGTAACTTTAATTCGGTTATCTCAAGCGAAATGGGTTGATAACTGTATTTCCGGTCACGACTGTGGGTTGTCTAATGTTTCAAATTATTGAATAATTTAAACGAGAAGTTTGGGAAATTTATATGGTTACATTAGTGAAATTTTTACCTGTTCATTTATTTCTATTAATTTGTATTAACAATTATTAAATGAGCTCAGGCAATTCAGGTAATGCCGGGCTCCGGCGCCCAACCCACCTTAAAGGCCGGCAACGCACCTGCAGCTCCTCTGGTGTTGTAAGGGATCATGGACGTCGGTAATCACTTACCATCAGGTGACCCGAACGCTGTTTGCCTTGTCTTTTCCATAAAAACAAAAAAAAAGAGCTCTACAGGGTGGAAGTGTCAGCACCACTTTAAATGAAACCACAGTCTTTACTACTCTCTAAAAACCTAACACTATGTTTTTTTTTTCCAAAAATGAAAAAATATTTTTTTTTAAATAAAATAAATAATAAAATTATTGTTGTAATATAAAACACCATTTGTCAAGAACGACACACGAGCACTTAAACCTATCAAAGGGAAACCGCCGCATACGCCTCATTTCAAATTCAAATTCAAAAAAAGTTTATTACCGTTTTACTAATACAATTAGAATAATAAGCTAAAAAATAATAAAAGTAAAATAAAACAAATACAAAAATTAAAAAAGTAAGAAAAAAGAAACAAAACGGTAAAAGGAGTGAGGCTCAGCGAATGCTGTAAGACGTGTTGTCTACAGCGCTGTTTTTCAGCCTAATCCTAATTCACAATTCTTAAATAAAATAAATGTGTACAGGAGAGGGATGTGAAACTCGTTATGACAATTTGTTATAAAAACTAATAATAAAGAGAAATAAAAATAATAATAATAAAAATAACATTCAACCAGAAACAAAAACGAATGTATATATTTTTTCAGAGAGTGGACATTGCTTGATTATCAAATATTTAATGGATGTGGTGAACAAAAAATTAAATAAAATAATATAAATAAAGATAAACAATAAATAAATAAACAATCACATGTATTAAATAAACAACCAATAAATATTTCAAAAACACGGCTTAACTTTGATGTATATGTAAGTTTAATATATGTTTTTTTAATTTTCTTTTAAAAGTCATGAATGAGCAGGTGGTCACTCGCAATGGTGGAGGCAGATCATTCCACACCTTCGATGCCCCGAATGTAAAAGTTCCTTTAAAACCCTCAGTCTTGTGTTTTGGGATTGCAAGTTGTAACATGTTAGTACTTCGAGTATGTTTTTCATGTGTTTCCGACATCCATAATAACCTCTTGTACAAATATTCCGGTCTCCTCGTGCGAACAACTTTCCAAACAAGACATGACAAGTGGACAGTTCTTCTTTCCTTCATTCTCAAAATAGACTTGTCAAGTAAGTACGGAGAGAGAGATATCGAAACAGAAACGTGCACATGCGTTCTGTACTCGCTGGATGGCGCGTTCAGTTTTCTTGTAGCGCGGCCCGTAAACAGTGTCACAGTAAGCTAAATTGCTTAGTATCAGGGCTTCAACCAAGGTGACTCTTACCTTCTCCGACAAGTACTGCCGCAATGAATCGTCTGCATAACAATGAATTTTGCAATATTTAAGTTTTGTAGCTAGATCAGCCGTATAAATAATAAACAATATAGGAATCAATAAGGACCCCTGCGGGCTACTTCTACTTATTGTCTTTATTTGGGATTTTACAATGGAACCATCAATGTTTAGTACCTCCACAAACTGTTTTCTCCCTTTTAGAAATGAGCAGAACCAGTCACATGCCGACTGGGTCACTCCATAATACGACATTTTCGCAAGTAAAAGTTCAATATTAATACAGTCGAATGCTCTTGAAAAGTCAAGCAACACCAACATTGTCCCATAACCCTCGTCCGAAGCCGACACAATGTCGTCAGTAACATTTGCCAATGCCGTACAGGTACTATGTCCGCTGCGAAAACCTGACTGCACACTTGGCAAGAGATTTTCATTTTCAAAATATTTAATTAACTGGGAATAAACAACTCTTTCTATGACTTTTAACATTTAACATTACAGGTAAAATACTAATAGGTCTTAAATCTTTAATAAATTGTAAATTTATTAACGAGAAATATCTCTTTTATTAAGTTTTATATTCAAATATGATTTAAAATTGCAAATTTTAAGGTATAATAATTATTATTAAAACTTAAATTTAATTTAAGGCTTAAAGAATTTCTTTATAAATAATTTTGAAGATTATTAGTTTATTTAACTTAAAACCTTATATTAAATAAAAAATAAAGTTCTAATAATTATTCCTATTAAAGAAAATATATTAAAAAAAGTAAATTATTTTTTATTTCGAAATCGAGTCGTAGGTATTGGCGGCAAAGTTCGAAGTTGTTCAACCGTTTGTGGTATTATGTGGTTACAGGTATGAATAAACATTGTGAAAGGAAAAAAAATCCTACGTCTAAGCTGTTGAGGTGTCTTGATTAATTGCTTAGGGTAAAAGGAGCACTGACACTTCCACCTTGTATAATACTAGAGGCCAATAGTGGCGCAAGTGCACAAAGTTTGTCTGTCGACATGACTGTGTGGTTGTAAAAAAATAAATTAAAAATTAAATTAGCTTCACGCTGTATCCCGCACACAGCAGGGTAGGCAGAGGGAACCTAGTGTTAAGACACTCCATTCCCCACTTTCTGCTGAGTTCTGGAGGCATTGCGTGTTGAGTGGCAGAACTCAACGCCGCGCTTAACCTCGACACCAGAGCGAAGAAATGGAAATATAAATTTAAGTAAATATTTCACCTCCTCGAGTGGGGATCGAACCCACAACCAGTCGGTTTTGCAGTCACACCTCGTGCCGCTGTGTCACGACCGGCCTCAATATTTATTTAAATTTATATTTAAATTTCATCGCTCTGGTGTCGAGCCAAACCACATCGTTGAGTTGCGCCACTCGACACGCAATGCTTCCAAAATTCGGCGGAAAATGGAGAACGCAGTGTTTTAACACTAGATTTCATCTGTCTACCCTGTTGTGTGCTTGATACAGCGTGAAGTTTTTTTAATACAAGTATAGTAAAATAGAATGAGGCCAGTCGTGGCATTTGATCACAAAGCGAGACTATAAATGCGACGGGTTGTGGGTTCGATCCCCACTCGAGGAAATGAAACTGTTATTTAAATTTATATTTATATTTCTTGGCTCTGGTGTCAGGACAAAGCGTGCGTTGAGTTCCACTACTCAACACGCAATGCCTCCAGATTTTTTTATTTTGTTTCCCATTTCCCGTTGAATTCGGTAGGCATTGCGCGTCGAGTGACGGAACTCAACGTTTTTGCGTCGAAAATTGAACGAAGAAGTCCGTCTTTGTATTATACAAAACAAATTCTAATTTAGTGACAATAAATTAAATTCAATTCATAAATAAAAGTACATTTTTTTATTAATATTTATTATGAAGGTATCTCCTAAAATTATCGTCCGTAAACCGGCTTTACAGACAACCTTTTATTTTTATATGTTAACATTGCGTGGTTACTATATTTGATTACATCAATAAACTATTTATTACATTGGTTAGGTACTATTAAATTAACAAATGACCACATAGATGATGATTTTGGTTGTGGTTATAATGTTATTGGCGTGAGGTTAATATGTATTCATCGGAAATATAATATGATTTAAGGTCTTCTCGATAATAAAATAAATAAATCAGCTTCACGCTGTATCCCGCACACAGCAGGGTAGGCAGAGGGAACCTAGTGTTAAGACACTCTGTTCCCTACTTTCTGCCGAATTCTGGAGGCATTGCGTGTTGAGTGGCAGAACTCAACGCCGCGCTTAACCTCGACACCAGAGCGAAGAAATGGAAATATAAATTTAAGTAATACTAAATTTAAGTAATAATAATAAAAATATTTCATCTCCTCGAGTGGGGATCGAACCCACAACCAGTCGGTTTTACAGTCACACATCGTGCCGCTGTGCCACGACTGGCCTCTTCTCGATAATTTCTTTCTATAATGTCTATAATGTTAGGTTTTCTGAAATAATGTATATCTTGTTTCTTAGAAAATTTCATTAATTTATTTCTTTTTCAGCTGTAATAATTTTCTCAGTATGTAAATAATTTTATTTCTCTATATTTTTTTTAAAGAACATGGTAGACAAAAGCAATCTATTGTTAATACACTCTTTTCCGTAGTTTCGACCCAATCTTCGAGAAAGTGCGTGTTGAGTGGCCGAACTCAACGCTGCGCTTTGACTTCTTCTTGCCAGAGCGAGGAAATGAAAATATTAAATATTTTACTTCTTTTTATTATTCACATCTAAAAACATTAACAGTAAACCACCTAAGCTTTATTTATAATTTATACTAGTTGTAAACGGTTTCTTAGGGGTTCCACATTATATACTCATGTCTTTTTTTGTTATAAATCTCTCACTATCATTTTTGAATAAGGAGCCGTATCTTAACTTTTTACAGCTGGTCTATAAAAAAATGTTTCCGTTGAAGGATTTTTTTATTTCACAAAAATGATCAGGCCCACCAACTTTTCAAGCTAAATTTCAGTGTCATTTATTACAGTATTTCTATTTACAGTTAGCGTTATTATATTGTATCCGCGATCTCTACAAAAAATGCAAACCATAGAAAAAAAATAACTACATTACTATTGTTATATGCAGTTTTTTGATTTTCATCAAAATCAGCACAGATCAGAAGCGATTTTCAGAACTTTTTTGTCTTATTTAAATTTTCTTTTGTACAAACCTTGACGCAGCAATAACTATACGATATATGCATACCAGTAACTCACTTACGTGTTCATACAAATAATTATTGAACCCATAATCATCTATTATTGTGAAAAATGTCCCAACTGCGCTATTATGTTGTTTTTTTCTAACGTATTAGTTTGATTCTGCTATAGGCTATTTATATTTACGAGCTCTCTTTCTCCATATTATTTTTTATGATTGGCTTTTATAATGCAGATTTAGGGTAAAAATAATTGCATACCTATTAAAGGACCCATTACTAAGTTGATGTATAGAAAAACCTATGATTTATAGAAAAATAACTTTTGGTGTCGCGGCAAAGCGCTGCGTTGAGTTCCGCTACTCAACATGCAATGCTTCCAGAATTCGGCGGAAAATGGGGAACTGAGTTTCTTAACATTAGGTTCCCTCTGTCTACCCTGCTGTATGAGGAATACAGCGTAATGCTCATGTAGTATTGTTTTCTAATAAAACACATATTTTTATTTTTATTTTAGAGATACTTACAGCGTGTGAGAGAATGTCGTCACGACTTTTAATTGTCATTGAGTGTGTGTTGTTCATATTTTATAATCAAGTAAAAAATGTGTAATTAAACCCATTTTCAATTAAATAATGCTGTTAGTTTTTTTTACTCCTTTTTAACAAAATATTTTTTTAAAATTAATAGTAAATAATCGTAAAACAAATCGAAAACTCAAAAGATTCTATATAAAAACCCTAATTTTTAAGCTCCTTTAGTTTTATAAACCTTTACTTTTATTTTTTTGCAAGTTTAAATTAAATTAGTCTTGCTGTTATTCAAGCAAAAGGTTAAATATTATTTAATCTTCTTACGATATTATGATTTTTCTATTTCTACGCGGTACCCCGCACATAGCAAGATACCTATCTTAGAAGGAATCTGGAAAGCTAGTGTTAAGACACTCCGTTATATATACTTTGTAAGTTATTATTTCGCGAATATTACAATCACAAATCATAAAGAAAAGTCATCTAAGAAGTCATTAAAGCTCCGAGCCTAGGGTGCTAATTAATGGTAGTTCGCAATTGATCATAAATTAACTGAGATTCTTACAAATTAATCATTTATAATAAAATGGTTTAATACTTAGTAATCTTTTTATCTATGTTACTCGTTATAAGGATTTATATAGATTATATTTTATATAATTGACACTGTCTAACAGGTTATATTATACTCTACTTTACCTACTACATACATCAAATATTTACCTTCCCGCTGTATCCCGCGTCTAGCAAGGTAGTAAGAGGGAGCCTAGTGTTGAGACACTTCACTCTCTATTTTCCGACAAATTCTGAAGGCGTTGCGTGATGAGTGGCAGAACTCAACGCTTCGCTTTGCCTTGACACCAGAGCGAAGAGATTTCAATAAAAAATATTCCATTTTCTCGGATGGGAATCGGAACCTATTTCATTTACAGTCATACACTTGTGCCGCTGCACCACAGCTGGTCTCTATATTTAGTCTAAATAAAAGCAAAATAAGTTTTTACCTATATACATTTTTCGTCATTGCATATCTTTATTATAACTTTTTAAATGACTGAATTGTGACAATACTCGAAAACTTACGCATTTCACTGCAGAACCTTTTGAATTAATGAAAAACTCTGTCTCAGTCTATCAAAAGGAAAACATGTAATGTTGAAAAGAGACAAACGAATAATAATTCGGTATAAATATCAGATTTTTACAAAGTGTCTGAAAGGCTTCTGGGCGTGACTTGAGTGCGACGGTCATCAGTCTAGAGAGTTCTTCACCGCGGTCGCCTTGAGCGGATCAGGTGTTGAGTTTCATCATAATAACAGTAAAAAAATCCCTTGGTTTGTTTTTTTAGTAATATTGAAATATATTTATAATAAACATCTTTATGGTCTTTGGTTTTATAAGTATATGCTATTTATTATGCTTGTAAGGAACGATAATTTTAAACAACTGTAATTTTATATCATATAGAACTATGTAGCGAAAATATTCGATATTTTTATATAACCGCATATTAACATGAAGCCAGTCGTGGCGCAGACGCACAAAGTGTGACTGTAAACCGATTGGTTGTGGGTTCGATCCCCACTCGAGAGATTAAATATTTACTTAAATTCATATATCCGTTTCTTCGTTCTGATGTTGAGTTCTGCCACTCAACACGCAAAGTCTCAGAATACGGCAGAAAGTGGGGAAAGGAGTGTCTTAACACTAAGTCCCCTCTGCCTATCCTGCAGTGTGCGGGATACAGCGTGAAGCTGAAAACAAAACATATTAACATATATACTACCCACTACATACTTATGGCGGAACTCAACGCTACATTTTGTACAGCAGAGCAGACACAAAAATCACTTAAATATTTACTAAATGCGCGCGATTGACAATCGAACGTACGACCACTGCGTTCATGTCACGAAGGCAGAATATTATGAGTGTATATGTATGTATATAGAGTGATATCAATATATGTATGTAGTAGGGTATATTTTATTTATTAAAAAATCTAAAGAAGAATCATTTATTCAGTAGAAAATTAGACTAATATCAATAAAAGTGAAATAATATGATATGGTTGAGACCAGTAGGGGCGCAGAGGCACAAGTGTGTGACTGTAACGCAACGGTTGTGGGTTCGATAATTTCTTCACTCTGATACCAAGGCAAACTCCTGGCCTTGAATTTCGCCATTCAACACGCAATGCTTCGATAAATTCAGCGGATAGTTGGGAACGGAGTGTCTTAACACTAGGAAGGATACAGCGTAAAGCTAATTTAATTTTTAAACATCATTTTAAAGTGTTATTCCACACTTAGGAAAGAAAAATACTTTTTTAGAAAACGTATAAAAATTTGAATGTAGCGGGACTCGAACCCGCGTACCTACTGGTCTCAACCATATCATATTACTTCACTTTTAAATTTCGACGTAGCTTGGCGAGAACGCATGGCTTAGTGGTCAGAGCGCCTGGTCGGTTTCCAGGAGGCGCGGGTTCGAGTCCCGCTGCGTTCAAATTTTTAAACGTTTTCTAAAAAAGTAATTTAATTTTAATTATATGAAATGGTGTTCTATGTCTTATTTGACTGCTTGACGTACTGGCTTTTACAGTACGTTTTAATTGGTACACTCAAGCCACTATACACCGTTAACTTAACAAAGTATTAAGTTTAATGCAGTATAATAAATAACGAAGGAGTTTAATTAGGCACACGAGACGAGAGACCTGAACAGTGCAGCTTCATAGATTTTGTAACTTTATGCATCCCCGGCCTTATTTATTTTTATGGGTTAAAATGTATGTTTATAAATTTTGTAATTTCATTGTGATGCAGGGACATAGACATGAAGTGAAGTAACGCAACGGTTATGGGTTCGATCCCCACTCGAAGGACTGAATTATTATCAATGCAAAAGGCGAGACGTTAAGTTCCGCCGCTCAACATACCTACCTTACCTCAAAAATTCGGCGAAAAGTGGGAAACTGTGTCCTAACACTAGGTTCCCTCTGCTTACCCAGCTGTAAGCAGGATACAGGGTGAAGCTGTATGTGTATGTTGGATGGTACCGCGATGGTGGTGGTGGTTTACAGTCGTACGAACACCTGTGCCCCTGCGCCACGACTGACCTCATTTATTTACTTATTAGTAATTTGATTATTAGTTTTTTGATCAGAAATGAAGTTATGTATCCTAAAATTGCTGCTTTGAGAGCCGAAGGGAATCTGTTAACTTAATTATTAGTTGTAGTTTTATCCTGTTTCTAAATAATAGTTATTGCTTAACTAGGTTATGTTCGAGTTCAACTTTATTTTGTTACTCAACTAGAAAACATAAAAAAAATCAAAGCTTGGAAATAAGATTTATTCAAAAACAGTTTAACTCTGCTTAATAGTTGCATAAATTATTTTAAGAAATTTAAAAACTTTTCTTATGAATTTTAATTAGAACAAGAGCTTTAAAATTCTAGCTGCATTTTAACATTCCATTTTAAAAACATTGTTTGACATTTTATGCATAGTAATTTAAAAATATATATAAGGGCAGCTTGATATGTCGAAAATTGAATCACATACGAGAAGAAATAAATAGAGCATTCTCCATTTAGAACAACATTCAAATAAATATAAGATATGAAGAGACAAAAGTGCAGCGTTGAGTTCCGCAACTTAACACGAAATTCCTCCATAGTTAAATCGTAACTGATTGGTGTCTGTACATGGAGGAGATATCAAAAAACTATTACTGGGGGCATTTATTAGTGTAATAGAATCCAAAATAATGATTTTTTAACATTTTAGTCTGTTTGTCTGTGCGTTTGTTCATGCTATGCTCAGAAACCGTTTAACCGATTTAAATATAATTCGCTACTAACTTTTTGCAAACTTTACTTAACATTTAGTGTTTGTTTTATTACAATCAGTTCATAAGCAAAAAGGTTATATATCATAGATATATAAAAATAAAACGCGTTATTCCATAAAATTCGTACTTGCTAAAAGTCATTTTATACAACTCTATTATTAAATTTCAAATCTTTAATTTTCGATGTTTTATTTTTTCATATTATCTGTATATATAATTTTTGGCAAAAAAAGAGACTTCAACCGGATCCCATAATCAAAACCTAACCAAACTCTCATCAAACTACTCTTGAATATTCTTTCCAATAAAAAAGAGAACCATCGAAATCGGTTGGCGTGATAACTTAATAGTCCTTATCGTCTATTTGTCACGCACATACTTAATACAAATTTAAGAATTATGTAATTTTTATGGAAAAATTGATATGGGATACCATTAATAAGGGATTATGGTAACCAAATTAAAATCGGACCACACGGAAAGCACCAGCTTTCAAAAAAAATAATAAATAAACATATATATACTAATAAATATATATATATATATATATATAACAGTCAAAAGTTCTGAGGTAACAGTACAGGTAAAAATTAGAGTCGAATTGATATCTCCTCCTTTTATAGAAGCCGGTTAAAAACACCGAGATTTCAAGATTTAGGATTCTCCAATGTTAGTTGACATGATGTCGACTGAACCAATCATACATTTGTTCCATTTATTCAGTTTCATATTATTGATATTTTTAGTTTCAATAAATAAAGAGATAAATAATAAGTAGTGATATATGAAATCTAAAAAGATTTCTTTAAACGGAATAAAAATATAAATTTTATTTTCTTGTTTATTGACGTTCTGACGTTTTTAGATATAAATTTGTAAATAGTATTTTATTTTTGAAATTTTATAACTTTAATATTTATTTTTACTTCGGTGTTATACGTGTATTTTTTATAAAATTCTTTTTTTATAACTTAAGAATAAATGCTTAAGGTCAACATTGCCTTTTAAATTTTTACATCGTATGATAACATATAATCTTTACAGAAATATTTTAGAGAAATAAAAATAATAAGAAATAAAACACAACATTTTAAAATGTAAGAATATATTAAACATTATATCACATTTCCATTAGGCAAAAATAGAAAATATATATATATTTTCAGCTTAATTACCAAATTTATCTAGGAACTCTTTGAGTGTGGCGTCAAACTTGCCGTCGGGGTTGTGCGCCATGTTAAGTTTCTCCCAATCCTCCGGTAGTTTCTTAATTGTAGCGTTAATAACTTTGGCAACTAGAACCTTTTGCTTTTCTGAGCACTTGCCGCAGCTGGTCTGCACTGCATCAGGTATCCATTCTGTAATTATCAATATATATGATAAAAATAGCTGTCTGTACATGAAAGAGAAATGAGGAAAAAGATTATTGGAAGCATTAATCAATGTAATAGAATTGAAAATAATTAATTTAGAATTAGAATAGATATTGTTTGTACAATCATAATTTTATTATATCTGATGTTTTATTTATTATTCAGATTTTTTTTATGTATGAATATTTCATACGTTAAAAAAATCGGAATATTTTTTTTTATAAAATAAATAATAAGTGTAATCAAGTAGACGATGCAGGAATTTGACACATTAAGTAATCTTTTTCTTTTGGAAAAATGAATATATGAACATAAATGAAAAAAATCTTTTCATAAAAGAAATAATTCATCGTTAAGTTTTTAAAACTGCCTTATTTAATTTTTACGTTATTTATATAAAGCTTACAGGCTACTGGTACTTTCTATTAGATTTTATATTATTGTATATTACTTTTATAGCCATTTGACAGAAGTTACGATCAGTTTATCAGTTTTATTGTAAAGCGTTTTTTTAAATATCAAATCAAATCAAAGTGTTTTCTTACCTTACCTATAAAAATATTTTATGTTCATGAATATATATGGTGAGATTAATATAATATATATAATTTTTTTAGGTGATGTTTTATTATTATTTTTACTGTTTATACTAAGAGATGAAATGAATGCTTCTCACAATTAATTAAATAGCTCGCCACATTTCAATTCCTTAACGAATGTAGTATAATTTTATGGATACGTTCTAAAATATAATATAAAAAATAATTGTTCATTCGGTTCAATCAAGTTAGTATAATATTTGTTTAGGGGACTGAAGTCATCTCAAATATTTTGACTTTGTATAAGTCAAAATATTATACATTTGAAAGTTGATGACGTTGGATGCTTGTTCCACTTTCATACAAAAACTACTGGACGGATTTAGACAAAATTACTACTGATAAATCAGAATAACAAAGATTACAATTTTTAATATAATTAATAGATTTTTTTATAATTTGTCTATATTACACAAATAACAACAATAAAAAATAAAGCTGGCAAAACCGCGTTTGGGTCGCTATTAATTATAAAAAAATTTTTACTCACTTTTAAAATCAGATCCTTCTGGTGTACATTTGCCTGTGCCCAAGAAGCAATTGTTGTATGATTTAAGGAGGCGAAGATTGTCGATTATATCATTGATTTCGAAATTCTCGTAGCGGCTGTAGTCCTCCTGTGGTCGTGCGGCCACGACGGCGATAAGGGCAAGTGCGATGACAATCTTCATGTTTGATCTTGGAAAGCTATAATAAATAAATACATAAATAACTAAATCAGCTTCACGATGTATCCCGCAAACAGCAGGGTAGGCAGAGGGAACCTAGTGTTAAGACACTCCGTTCCCCATTTTCTGCCGAATTCTGGAGGCATTGCATGTTGAGTGGCAGAACTCAACGTCGCGCTTTGCCTCGACACCAGAGCGAAGAAATAGAAATATAAATTTAAGTAAATATTTCATCTCTTCGAGTGGGGATCGAACCCACAACCAGTAGGTTTTACAGTCACATTTTATGGCTCTGTAGGTTCCCTCTGCCTACCCTGCTGTGTGCGGGATACAGCGTGAAGCTGATTTTTAGGTAAGTTAGACTTAAAAAATATAACATATTTGCTTATTTTGTAGGGTACAGCTTAGTTTAGTCTAGCTACGGTTTATTTGTACCAGTTTTGAAAAAAAATAAAAAGTGGCAAAATTTTAAGGTTAGTATGTCAGTATATTGATTTAAATTTGATATTCCATTTGTTAATCGGATTTATACATAAATATAGATATATAACTTTACGAAAGTAAGAGATTTGGTAAGGGCTTTTTAAAAAAATAAAAAGGTTCAAGGATTACCATTTAAGCATACAATATTCTCTTATATAAAATATCAAGCATCTATCTGCGTAAGCATTAAGAAAAGTGGATAATGTCACTAATAATAATTTAGGTTAATATATTATATAAATAATAAAATAAATATATAACATATAGTAGTTTCTTCCAAACACGTAATTTTTTTTTATGTTAGCTGCACACTGTATCCAGCACATAACAGGGTAAACACACCTCTTCTATTAAGATACTTCCGTTTCCCTTTCTGCAGAACGTTCGAGGCATTGCGTGTTGAGTGGCGGAACTCAACGCTGCACTCTTGCCTTGGTACCAGAACGAAGAAATAAAAATATTAATAAAGAATATCCATTTCCACGACTTGAAATCGAATCCACAACCGTCGTGTTACAATCACACGCTTCTAAACCTATACTACGACGGCCTCTACAATATAACAAATAAATATAGTACCTTTATAATATAAACTAAATTTATAATATTAAAACTCAACACGCAATGCCTCCAGAATTCGGCAGAAAGTGGGGAACGGAGTGTCTTAACACTGGGTTCCCTCTGCCTACCCTGCTGTGTGCGGGATATAGCGTGAAGCTAATTTAATTTAATTTTTAATTTTTTTTAAATATTTCCTGTAATAATAATACAATAACAAAGGAGCACCTACCTCGTTTGAGAGTAACTTGTTTCGGTATGATTAACCGTAGAATTTCTTCTCGTATATATAGCGGCATCAAGATCAGGTCCTTGAATCATACTCGTACAGATAATTGACGTAAGACAAATCGCAACACTACAAAAAAGGCAGTCAAATTAGAGAAATATATTTAAAAGAAGTTTTTTTCTATATTTGTATTTGTATAATATATTTGTCACGAATTTATTTTAAGCTTGAGTTACTCAAACGCCGCTCATTTGAATTGTCTTCACGATCTTTTTCTTTGCTGAACCTGGGCCCTATATAGGGTCAATATTCTCATTTTTATGGGAGTTAATATTATTTTAAATGTCATTCTTTCTTATTTATCTTTCTTCTGTAAGGGGGAGAATACAAATATATTATGTATATTGGCAACAGGATATATACAGTAAATTTTGGAGAAATTTAAATTATATATGTATACATTTTACTCATCACAATGAAGAGTCATCGTAGTTCAATAAATTATTATTAGGTTATGTATCAAAAATATTTTCCTTTCCATTTCATCGCTCTGGTGAGACAAAACGCGATGTTGGGATTGTCAACAAGTATAGTGAATTTAGGTCAAAAGTAGAGAAAGAAGTGTGAGAACACTAGGTCAGCCTACCCTACTATGCATGGAAAACATGAAGCTGCACTACACTAATATAAAAAAAATCGCAATGCCCATATATAACTAAAATCAATTTATAAACAATAGGTTTATTTCTTAACGCAGCCTCAAGTGGGAAATATGAAGACAATGCGTGTCAGATGGCAATTCTCACAGACGTACAGAAAGAAACGTATCTCTTGTCAGTAGGTAAATATAAAAGTTTCTTACATGGTTCACTGTGTTAACGTGAATTTAGAAATAATGGTCAGCTTCACGCTGTATCCCGCATATAGCAGGGTAGGCAGAGGGAACCTAGTGTTAAGACACTCCGTTCCCCACTTTCTGCCGATTTCTGGAGGCATTGCGTGTTGAGTGGCAGAAATGAAAATATAAATTTAAGTAAATATTTCATCTCCTCGAGTGGGGATCGAACCCACAACCAGTCGGATTTACAGTCACACCTCGTGCCACTGCGCCACCACTGGGCTCATCCACTAGAAATAATGGTAATTTTTATATATTCATATTTTGGGGGAATGGCGTACGAAACCTATTTTCGTCCCATATTTTGTCTGCTTCACGTACTTTGCATATAGCAGGGTGGGTGGTGGAAACCTGGTAACCTAGTGTCAAGACGATCTGTTCTCATTAAGACACTTCCGCTCCCACTATCCATTTCCCACATATTCGAATAATAAATTTAATACAATAATAAAAAGTGTATATTTTTATTAATAACCAAGTCATAAATAAAATTACTTTATTTATGATTTTTTTTTGGAATCATTCTTCTCTTTCATCTTCTTTCTTTGCGCTCAGACATTTGTATTTTAAGGATGCGTGCTGAGTGGCGGAACTCAACGCCGCGTTTTGCCTCGACACCAGAGAAAATATAAATTTAAATAAATATTTCATTTCCTCAAGTGGGAATTGAATCCACAAGCAGTCGCGTTTACAGTCCCACCTTGTGCCTCTTCGCCACGACTGGCTTCATAATCTGTATTTTAAATATTAAAAAAAAATACGAATCTATGTATTGATTAAATACAGAGATTCATGTAGCGATAGCGATAGCGTCTGAATGTAAACAAGCTGGATTTGGGTTAAATCCCATATTTAAATTAATTATATTTATTTCCCCTCTCTGGATTAAAAATGCGCAACAAAGCGCGGCGTTGGGTGCCAGTCAACACGCAATGTATGGAGTACGGGCTTCTAAAAGAGAACGGAGTGCCTTGAGAGTATAATCTCTGCTTACCCTGGTAAGCTGGTTAAAAAGTGAAGTTAAGAAATTAAATTATCTTTATAAAACATAAGAACTAGAAGCCCTTCGTGGCGCAGGGGCAAAAAGTGTGCCTGTAAATTGACTGGTTGTGAGTTCGATCCCCACTCGAGTAAATGAAATATTTATTTACATTTATATTTTCATTTCATCGCTTTGGCGTCGAGGCAAAAAGCGCGGCGTTGAGTTCCGCCACCCAACACGCAATGCCTCCAGAAGTCGGCGGAAAGTGAGGAACGGAGTGTCTTAACACTATGTTCCCTCTGCCTACTCTACTATATGCGGGGTACAGCGTAAAGCTGATTTATTTATAAGAACTACATACTATAATACAGTGTATAGTAAAGTTAACTAACTAATGATACCTAAAAAATATTAGTAGGTATTATCAAAACAAAACTTGATCAAGACAAAAAGTGTAACAAAACATATGAACATATTCTTGACAGTGCCTCTATCAATGGCATCAGAAATATATATCTTCATAATATTATTAAATTTTTTATGCAGTACAAAAAATCGATACTAGAAAGATCGGTAATACGATGCTATCTTATTTTTTGTGACACTGACATTTAAATTATAGAAGTCATTTCTTTATAGATATATTTTTTATTGAATATGGTTTGGAGACTTGTTTAGTATTTTTTTAAGTAGGAATCACTAAACTGTTTTACCACAAGTGATTTTTCTTTGAAGCTCAATTTTGAGCTCTTTTATTTGATTTTTTCATTCTTTTCATCTTATTGTTAATATTTACTTGCAATCTAAGAACGTGGTATTTATACGTAGTATTGATCTGTATGTATACTTGTAAGTCTCATTTATATATAAGTAAAAAAAATACAGCTTCACGCTGTATCCCGCCCCTAGCAGGCGAACCTAGTGTTAAGGCACTCCATTTCCTCAATTTTTTCCCACTTTTTCCACACGTTCCGCCGATTTCTTTGAGGCATTGCGTGTGGCTTATGGCACTGATGTATAGGTGGTGTCCCACTATCAGCCTAGCCGACAAAGTTGTAA
Source organism: Heliconius himera (assembly GCA_021202915.1). Classification (NCBI taxonomy): domain Eukaryota; kingdom Metazoa; phylum Arthropoda; class Insecta; order Lepidoptera; family Nymphalidae; genus Heliconius; species Heliconius himera. The sequence continues at coordinate 118,266 of JAJHJA010000024.1, read as the reverse complement.
ATCTTTGCTTTTTTTACACCTTGTTGTGTAGCTTGTTACTACACAAGTAAACTATTAAAACTTACATTGGTCAGAAACGAATTTGATAAAATATATATCTATCTATCTATCTATATATATATATATATATATATATATATATATATATATATATATATATATATATATATATATATACAGAAAAAATATTTGAGGCCAGTCGTGGCGCAGCAGCACGAAGTGCGACTGTAAAACCGACCGGTTGTGGGTTCGATCCCCACTCGAGGTTTATATTTCCTTTTTTTCGCTCTGGTGTCGAGGCAAAGCGCGGCGTTGAATTCTGCCACTTAACACGCAATGAATTCGGCAGAAAGTGGGGAACGGAGTGTCTTAACATTACGTTCCCTTTGCCTACCCTGCTGTATGCGGATGCGTGAAGTTGGTTTTAATTTTTTATTTAATATTTTAAAGAATTTAGAAATTATCGTAGGGGAAATTAAATATTTTTACCTCGATCAAGTTACAAGTTAAAGCGCGACGTTAAGTGCGCACTCAATAAATACACAATATCTCAAAAATTGGGACAAAAGTGCAGTATTTTCTATATAACCTCACTATATACTGTATACGGCATTACGCTAAATAAAAAAATCCTACCCAACATAGAAAAAGACCTACATTAACTACGTAGTAAGAATCGGTGTAGGTATAAGAGTATAAAATTATATTTGAACAATAGATATTAGGTGTAAGTGCGTGGTGTCGTTAGAAACGACTTTCAAACTTTCTTCGTGTACTACTTAGTTGTTATCATTCTAAAGTACTTTAACAATTCAACACATTTAGAAGAGTTTTAGAGGACTTTAAAACTACCTAGCAAAGTTTATTTCGTATTTCTTGATCACAATCGACTAACTTTCTAGGACATCGAAACATTACCTATTTGTTTTCTAAGGGTTTGGTCTATTTGGTCGATCAGATGTAAAATGGTGTAGGTTTTTTTATGTTTAAGCCACATATGTACATATTCATAAATATGATACAAAAATTATTAATTTTAAAAAATCTAAAAAAATATACATAGATATGTTTACTTACGCTCGTTGATGGTTAAATTGTTTGTTTACTTCTTTATTCCAACATATTATAACGACTCTTACAGACAAAGGGCAAATAGCATTAATAGAAATATTCTAAATGTAGCAAACAGAAAGCTTTGTAGATAAGCGACTCAAAAATCAATGGGTTTTTAAAATTAAATAAGTATATTGTCAATATTTTTTGGTCCTAAGTTGTTTTTTATTTTTTTCTTTGAATTAATTAAAATATAATTTTCGTTTAACTTTAAGTAGCGAACGGAGTGTCTAGGCTAAAAAAAAAATTTAGTGGTCTGAAGCACTTCGTCTTATTTGCTTGTAAATTTTCCTCCTTTCCCTTTATAAACATACTATACGTCATGGAAATTGATAGCCACTTAACAAATTATTATTTAATATAAATATGGACCAGATGGAGGGTACCAATTAGGAACCCAATTACTGCCTAAATAAACCATCTTTATGAAGGTAGGCTATATTTATTTTATTCTATAATAACAAATTAACACAAAAATTTAGTAGTTCCAATCTATTTTCTTTAATGTTTCGCAATTGAGGCTGTCGTGGCGCAGCAATAGGAACAGCATCTGACTGTAAATGCGACGGATGCGGGTTTGATTCCCACTCGGGGAAATAAATTAATTTCCTTAATTCAGTAACAAAACAAAATGTGCCGCACTTTTTGCTCTGCATCGATTTGCCATTCAATGAAATGGGCTCGGCAATGGCTCATAAATCGCTGTAAAGTAGGAAACGGAGGCGCTCCGTTCCTATCCTGCCACTTACAGGATAAGATGAAAAAACATACAAAGTAACTGAAAGATAAAAAAATAAATAAAACAAATCAGCTTCACGCTGTATCCCGCACACAGCAGGCCTAGTGTTAAGACACTCCGTTCTCCACTTTCCGCCGAATTCTGGAGGAATTGCGTGCTGAGTGGCAAAACTCGACGCCGCGCTATCCCTCTACACCAGAGCGAAGAAATGAAAATATAAATGTCTTTTATTTTTTATTTTAATGAATGAATCCCAATTTTAACAAACAAAATTATAATCAAATTCGTGGTATTTTGGTGGACTTAGCATGTTAATGTTGGTTACTTTATTATTCTGCATTGCAATGCAACACACTGCTTACTGAGCTTAATTAGGATAAGCAAAGTAACAAAGTACCTTGTGTATGCTTAGAATATATTATTTTCACATCTCATTCTCTTATATCTTTTATGTCATTTATATTAACAGGGTAGTAAACGAGGAACTTAATGTTAGAACACTCCGTTCTCCATTTTACGTCCAATTATTAAGACATTGCGTATTAAATGGCGGAACTCAACACAGTGTTTTGTCTTGTTACCAGACAGAGCAACTGTAAATATTAAATATTTCACTACCTCGAGTGGGAATTGAACCCACAACCGTCGTTTACAGCTGCACGCTTGGGCAACAACGACAACCTCATTCAATTTATTGTTTAATAAACGTCAAAAGTAAATTTAAATAAGACTGTAATGTTTTAAACATTTCAAACTAAATAAAAAACAAAATAATAAAAATTTACATTAAAATAAAATGACAACATCTTAATCGAGAGAATTTTTTGCGACTTTCGTTAAACGTCAGTTATAATTATCGATGCTTTTAGCGTTCTTTAGACAGACGTATATAAAAACACAAAATCGAAGCTAAGTTGATAAAAAAATATCTTCTTAATATGATTTAAATTTGTTTACTTTTTATGGTGCACGTGATATTATATTGTATAATATGCATATTTTAATAAAAAAATAGTAATATTCTACTATTTATATATAAATAACTAAAGTGACACCATAAGTTGAATGTTGAGTGGTGGAACTCAACGCCGATATAGTTATACTATTAATAAGACTAAAAAACGAACCTTGGAGCAGGACAATCGTATTATTAAGCTATTATTACAGCGAAGCGAAGAATGGAGAGCGAATCGTATATACAGCCACATACTGTCCAATGCGCCATGATGAAGAGAATAGATTCAAATGGGTATGATCTCTAAAAATATATCATCATTAATTACTTATGTTATTAAAAAAAAGTGTCTTCGTACAAGTAACTATGATTTTATTTCCGTTTTTTAATAGATTTACTTATTTTTAAATCAAATCAGCTTCACGCTGTGTCCCGCACACAGCTGGGTAGGCAGAGGGAACCTAGTATTAAGACACTCCGTTCTTCACTTTCTGCCGAAGTCTGAAGGAACTGCGTGTTGAGTGGCAGAACTCAACGCCGCGCTTTGCCTCGACACCAGATCGAAAAATTGGAAATATAAGTTTAAGTAAATATTTCATCTCCTCGAGTGGGAATCGAACCCACAACCAGTCGGTTTTACAGTCACACTTTGTGCCGCTGTGCCACGACTGGCCTCAACTAGCTACTTATTTTTGAAAAAATATATAATTTTAATTAAATAAAATGTTATGATGTTGAGTAAATGCTTACTACTAATACGGCCCAAGGGCTAAAATGACAAGTAAGCATAGTTTACCATTTCACCCTAATAACATTACAGATTCTCAAAAGGGAGTAGAGTACAAATGGTTCATTAGAAAAACAGACTCGAAGGACCTCTTAATTAAGTTTATCACGATAAAACACAGTCGACTTAGCGAAAAATATCCATAGTCCTTGATCTCTCTAACCTCAAGCTGAGGTGAGCTACATCTGATTTTTGCATATTTTTTACTAATAATAAATTTCATTTGTTATTTAAACTAAAATTGTAATGTGAAAATTTTGCTTGTGAAATTTAAATGTTTTATTCTTTTTTTAGCGTCACGCTGTATTCGGCACACAGCAGTGTTCAAACACTCCGTTCCCTATTTTTTGCCAAATGCGTGGCAAGAGGCAGTGCGTGTTGGGTAGCAGAACTCAATGTCGTGCGTTCCCGCTACACTAGAGCGAACGAAATGAAAATATTTAATTTCTTTGAGTGGAAATTGAACCCACAACCCGTAGCGTTTACAGTCACACTTTGTGATCTCAGACTGGACTCAGAATTTCTTATTCGATATATTAAATAGCATAGGTTATTATGAATATCTTTCTATTTTTAATATTTTTTCATTTCATTTGACTATGTTTTTTTTATTAGTAAAACCAATTTTTCTTTTAAATTGTTAAAATTTTGCAATAAGAAATTAGCTAATTTACAATACAAATAAATTTATCTAATTCCTGATTTCAAAGTACATATGAAGAAAATAAGAAAAAAACAGTAGATTGAATGGAGAGAAGCCTTTGTCCCACAATAACACAGGCGACTTAAGACATGAGTCCATGATAAGAGAGTAGGTAGGTAAGTATGTACCTACCTGTTGCCAGATCTTAAAAAAAAGTAGTCATAGGTATGTACCGATGATATACTTTTTTTATCAGGTTTTGCTGCTGACATGTTTAAGGAATATCCGAACAAGCTACAGAGAACAATTTTAGGGCTAAACAATGAAACTACTGAAGTTGGATTCTCTATGAATATAAGTAAAACCATATCCAAGGAATTCACAACAGCAATCAAATGAAAAGTGTTCAACATCTGCTTTTAATTTTATCTTAAATAGGGATGTGAAACCTGGTCACTCCTAAAACGCCATAGAGATTTGCTCAGATACTATCAAAGAGCCATGGAAAGGTGCATGATGAGCATCAGAAAATGAAATATAACTATAAGAATCAAAACTCAATTTATAAACATTCTTACAAAATTAGACCATTTAAAATGAGGATGGATTCTTGGAAGTCCATAAAGAAGTAAACATGAAAAATAGAGCAAACTTATAACAGATTGATAACCAAGAGACAATAAAAGGAGTAGAGGAAAATTGCAGCTACATGCGGAAAAAAATAGAAACTAAAAGTACCTAATTATCTTAAGTTAACCAATGTCGTTTAGAACAATTGTTTGTATGAACAAATAGAATTAATTACAGGAGTACGTTTGAACTTAAGTGGCCTTTTAAGAATACTCAAAATTACATAGCTTTGTAAACTTATTAAAATATCATTATTATTATATGAGGACAGTCGTGGCGCAGGGGCACAAGCGTGTGACTGTAAATGTAACAAAAAATCTGTGGGTTCGACTCGACGAAATGAAATTATTTATTTAAATTTATATTTTCATTTGTTCACGTTCTTGTGTCGAGGTTCGCGTTCGTAATAATACTATTGCATATTAGACTAGTGCCAAAATTAATAACCTATCTCCAACGTCAATCTTAGATTGTTTCATATATCTATCCAATCTAGAGATTGGATAGATATCGACGTTGCCGTTGGAGATCGGTTATTAATATTGGGCGTAGTAGTCCTCAAGATTTCACAATAAGTGTGAATTTAATAGAAAAAAATAAATAAATGAGCTTCACGCTGTATCCCGCACACAGCAGGGTAGACAGAGAGAAGACACTCTGTTCCCCACTTTCTGCCATATTCTGGAGGCATTGCGTGTTGAGTGAGGCAGAACTCAACGCCGCGCTTTGCCTCTATACCAGAGCGAAAAAATGGAAATATAAATTTAAATAAATATTTCATCTCCTCGAGTGAGGATCGACCACAACCAGTCGGTTTTACAGTCAAACTTTGTGCCACTACGCCACGACTAGCCTCAAGTGTGTATTTGATTTGATATATTTATTAGTAATAATATTTTATATTGTTTATATATGATATAGTAGTTTTTTATTCACTTCAGTGAATAAAAAAGGCCACCAGATATTTTATAACTCTGACATTTAAGACTCGTGAAATAAATTGCTCATTGTTTTTCATCTGCACGCTAGTGTCAAGACACTGTGTCATCACACAATCACCGAAAACAGGTCCTCAACCTGTGACTGAACGGTGATTGTGTGATGAGTGGCTGAGTTCAACGTTTCTAAATTGCGCCATGACGAACTCTTCAGCAGAGGGAGCCTGGAAACCCAGTGTTAAAACACTTTATTTTCATTGAACACTTCTTCACTTTCCTCCGAAGTTTGGAGGCATTATGTTCTCTTAACTCAACGCCGCGCTTTGCTTCGACACCAGAGCAAGGTAATAGAAGTTTTAAATATTTTATTTTATCGAGTGGGAATCGACCTGTAGCATTTACAGTCAACTCAACGATGTACTCTATATGCATATAGTTTTATTATTAACTAGCTGCCCGCCCACGGCTTCGCCCGCTTAAAATACATGATTATTGATTTAATAAGCAGAATTGATTGACAACTCTAATGATTTCTAATATGATTTTTTTATTACTTTAATCTGTAATATTCTAATATGTTTTTTTATAACATTATCGTAACTTCTATAAGAATTTTTGATTATTTCGAACTAAAAAATATGACCAATGCTGATATTTGATATTCATAAAATATACATAAAGCTAATTATTTATTATATGTATATATTTTTGTAACATTACGTTCTTTTTACCTATGTTATGTTTTTTAAAGGTCTGTTAAATGTGCTGTTGTCACTTAATAATTTAATGTACTGCTTCAGAAACAGCCTTAAATATAAAATTATTGATTTGGGTAATGATTTATAATATTATATGTAAAATAACTGTAATGTTTGCATATTAACTTCTGTACAGTTTTTAAATTAGTCACACATATTATTAGCTAAATGTACAATTGGTCAATAATATTACAGAGAACACGTAGAAAGGATGTTTTTAGGCATTTTTATATAGATTTATTTCAAACGAACGAACGGACCAAAAAATCTATCTTTTTTTTCTATATCTCTTTGAAGATCAAATCGTTCTTTATCTCTGTGTTGAATTAATTACGATTTAAACTTAACTGTTATGATTTATGAAGGTAATCTCCACTAACAATTCAATTTTGATTACTTTATTGTATAATAGTGCTTCAAAGATATATATTTTTGTCAACAGTCATATAATCAAGACGTTTCGAATGTCATTCTTTAGCCAGGAATCTTACCAGCGCGATTGCTATATTGCTATTGCAAGTAAAACGTTAGTTCGCAGGCAAACTAATGCCTTGAGTTCATTCAAATAAAGATAACTTTTTTTTTAATGAACCGATTTTGATGAACTAAACTTTAAAACAAAGCAATTGGTGAAATTTCAAGTAAATCGGTTCAGTACTTTCAGAGAAAAATGCGGACTAAAATATGTCGACAGACAGACAGACAGATAAGAAATTAAAAAAAAATCTTTTTGCTTTCTATTATTCTTTTTAAGTGTTCCTCTGTCCATTTCAGTCAAAATTACTAAATGTACAGATAAAATATTTTTACTGTCTTATTATATATAGAGATGAGATTACTATAAGTCTATATACATTGTATTATACAGGGGGAAGCGTCAGCGCTCCTTTTACGGGAACAGCATATAGGGTAAAATATTTTAAACCCATACCTAAAGAAATTAAGCAAGATACTTCAACAGTATAGACGTAGGATTCTTTTTTTCATTTCACGATGTTTATCCATACCTGCATTTCGTGTGACGCAGTTACGCATAGATACCAATAACGTAAACACATACTATATATATATATTTATTTATTATAATAGATAATTGTATTATTTATTTTGTTTGAAAAAAAAACTTCTTCATTTTTGGAAAAAACTTTTTATTTTAAATTGTATTAGGCTTTTATAGCGTAGTTAAAACTGTGGTTTCATTTAAAGTGGTGCTGAGAAAAACACTGTGTATAAAGATTTTCTTATTGTTTTATAAAATATACTTGTTTCCATAGCTTTTCGTCACCATGACGATCAATCATTGGTCGTAACAAAGCGGTGACGGAAGAATCGTTAACAGTATGATGAATACCCTTACAAAATGCCAAAAAGTTTTTGTTGTCTTCATATATTAACCTACCTATTAATTATGGAGTATTTAATTAATGACATTAAATAAATGCTTTCAAGTCGGCGGAAAGTGAAGACAGGAAATGGGAACCTAGTGTCTTGACACTTCGTTGCCAGGTGCCCTATACCTACTCGCTATGTGTAAGATATAGCGTAAACTTAAAAAAATATGCTTTTGTTATTAAAATAACTTTTTTTTACATACGGCTTTGAGTTCCCGAGGTAGCTTTAACGACATGTAGGTTATATTGAAAGCGTATATATAATTAGTAATGTATTATAGAGAATACACAATATATTTAAAAAAAAACAATTAGAACAAATACTTTCTGAGATTTGTGTGTTCAACCAAACTAGCTCTTCAGCTTTACGTAGTATAGATTATTTTTTGACCGTTGGAATTATTAATCTGGTAAAGTGAAGTAGTTTAGTAGTAAATTGTTTTTCCTGCTTCACTCTGTATCCCGCATGTAGCAGGGTTCGCAGAGAAAGATTAGTGTTAAGACACTCCGCTCCCCGTTCCGTTTCCGTTGAATTCTAGAGGCATTGTATGTTGAGCGGCGTAATTTAACGCCACGCTTAATCTTTACAACATAGCGAAGAAAATGAAAATATTAAATATTTAATTTCCTCAAATGGGAATCGAATCCACAATCTATCGCGCTTACAATCACGCGCTTGTGCCTCTGCGCCACGGGTGGCGTCTTTAAAAAAATATTTAAGATTATAAAATCATCAGCTACCGTAGGGTGGGTAGGTGACTGGACCTCTTATTCCCTAATTTATTATTAACATTATATCTATACCATAAACATATTGTAAACCTGTTTTGTGATTCTTTTGATTTTCTATAAAAAAAAACTGTTACTGCTGAGCCTTCACAGCCTGATTTTACTGTCCTCACTTATTGTGCTCTTAATTCCTCGGTTAACAGGTAGGTACTACTTGCGGCTTGTCTATAATCAATTTATAATATTGCCTACCTACTGTATGGCAAACTATATTAATGAACCAAATCTATTGAAAACCAAATTTTAGTATTAAAGTAATAAGAGGCCGGTCGTGGCGCAGCGGCACGAGGTGTGACTGCAAAACTGACTGGTTGTGGGTTCGATCCTCACTCGAGGAGATGAAATATTTACTTAAATTTATATTTCCATTTCTTCGCTCTGGTGTCGAGGTTAAGCGCGGCGTTGAGTTCTGCCACTCAACACGCAATGCCTCCAGAATTCGGCAGAAATTGGGGAACGGAGTGTCTTAACACTAGGTTCCCTCTGCCTACTCTGCTGTGTGCGGGATACAGCGTGAAGCTAAAAAAAAAAGTAATAACCGGCTAAGTGCGAGTCCGACTCGCCCACCGAGGCTTCTGCGCCAATTTAAGAATTGTAGGCATACGGCAAGTACAAATAATAAAAGTTGCCAACCTTAAGTTTTGCAGGCATATTCACTCATTTTGTGTAAAATTAACTACAAATATACATTTGTAACGATTTCTATGAATTACCAATAAATTTCGATTTTTCGGATTTTTTTCTTTTAAAATCGATGCATAAATGTTCATATATTTTGATTGCGGTTACTTAGAAGCTTGATTTTCTCTGACATTAATCTCCTCCACGCAATTACGCAAGATAAGTGCTCTTGATAGACGGACAGACGGATAACACAGTGATCCTATAAGGGTTCCACATTTACCTTTTCAGGTACGGAACCCTAAATTAAATGGAAACAATAAAAAAATACTTTATTAAGAAATACTTATTTAAAATTAATATTTTGTAACGAACTTGTTTTTCCAAGTTTTTCTCATTATGTTATAAAGATATTATCAGATACTACACGATACGTATTATGCTAATTAATTGGTTACTTCCCTTCTTGTTAATTGTTACACAAGGAATCTTTTGCATGATGTGTTTTTGAAATATAAAAAACTGACAAAGAAAACCTTATATCATTATTTTTGTACAAGTATTTTTAATAAGTGATTGTGTATGTTGATACCATTTCTGCACAGTGGTTCAATTTTTAATTGTAAACACGATGATTGTGGGTTTAAAGCAAAATCGAAAAAAAATAAAACTAGATATATTGATAAAAGTTTAAACAATACATTTTAATCTATACAGTTCAGACTTTATGTGCTACGCGTCAAATTTCTATTGACAGCATATTCAAAGTTAAAAAACACAAGATAACCAAAGAAATAGCTATATACATAGATTAATTAATAGATACTTGTCCCTCTCGTTCTCTAAAGATACAAATGATAAATTGGGAAAACATTTAAATAAAAATTATGAAAATATAGCCAATACAATGTTAGTCTTAAAAATGAATTAAGAGTTCAAAATCTAAAGATAAATATTGAAAAATAAGCTATTGGTTTCTTAACAAAAACAGTATGATGACATTACACACAAACATACCGACAGCTTTAGCTTTTTTTTTGTTTATATGTTCATTCGACGATTCGAAAGTGCATAGGAGTCTATTTGAAGAGATGTGTATAAGAGTCTATTTGAAGAAAGAATATTTTGAATTTGAATTTAATTACATATATATTTACGTATATTAAAAACAGTGTGTTTATTAATATTTTTGTAGCTTCACGCTGTATCCCGCACATAGTAGAATAGTCAGAGGGAGCCTAGTGTTAAGACATCCCAGAGCGAAGAACGAAAATATTCAATATTTCGTTTCCTTAAGTCGAAATCGTATTACAACCTACCGCGTTAACAGTCACACGCTTGTGCCCCTGCGCCACGACAATAATTTCAATTAATATACTTACACGTAATAAAACAAAATACCTAAAACAGCAAAGCAACAAAAAACACCTTGAAAAAGAAAATCTTTCTATTCAAATAACGTTTGATAATAAATCAAAGAAGATATTGCCATCTTATTGATATAAAATACATCGCAAAGACGCTCCATTTCGTTATAAAATTAAAAATACATATAACTGATATAAATATGATAAAGTGTATTAGAAATGGCTTTTATATTAATATAGGTAGTACCTATATTGTATTAGTATTTTACATAGTGTTTCATATTTGGTTTCTTATTGTAAAATGCCAGTAGATTTAACAATAACGTATTAATATTAATTTAAAAATATGTTACTATTAGCTTCAAGCCGTATTCCGCATATAGGGTAGGGGCAGAAAGAACCTGGGAACCTAGTGTAGTGTACAAGATACTTCCGTTGCCCACTTTCCACTGAGTACTAGAGGCCTTTGCCTCGTTACGACTGCCTCAAAAATTAATGGAATGAATATTATGACATTTAATTTGTAAACTATAATTAAGTATACGGGAACAGCGTATAGGGTATAATATTTTAAGTCCATACCTAAAGATAACTAAATAGTTTAGACGTAGGATTTTTTTTCATTTCTCGATGTGTATTCACCCTTAAGCATAGATACCAATAGCATAAACACTTACTACTACAAAAATACTACTAAAGGTTAAACAACTTTGAATTTTGCCGCCAATATCTACAACTCAATTTCGGAATGCGGCGGCGGTTTCCACGTCTTGAAAGGTTTATGTCTCCGTGCGTTGTTCTTGACGTACAAATGGCGGTTTATTTTACAATGATAATTTTATTATTTATTTTCTTTGAAAAAAAAATTGTATTAGGCTTTTATAGAGTAGTTAAAACTGTGGTTTCATTTAAAGTGGTGCTGCCAAAAACACTCCGTTTAGAATATAAATGTAACACATATACAAAAAAGTTAAATTGACTGTATAATCTGTACTTTAAAAACAAGAAGTGAAAATTACACTTGAAGCCAAACACTGCTAGTTTTATTCTATCCATATCCATCCATTATTGTAGCATAAAATTATAACAAGTCGTTCATAATTGAAATTCATCATTCAAACATCCGTTCAAAGCAACAAAATTTTTCCCAGAAACAACATTTTCTTGTATGAATATACACCTATTTGAAGTTTTTTAAAGTAATTAATGGACATTTGAAATCAATTGAATTTAACAAAGCAATGGAGAGTTTGTACCACTTGCCTAGTTCGCTACTTTGGTATCGAATTTGAATTCCACTTCGGACATTCATTTTATGCATCTCTTTCTCTTTCTCTCTTTATATTAAACTAGCGGCCCTCTCGCGGCTTCGCCTGCATATCACCTGTAATACGTTTATTATGCTACAGTTCTCAACAGATTGAAACATTAAATCATGAACACAACGTGGTTGTATGATGACTCGAGGCTAGACTTGCGGCCGTAAACAGAGCGTTGTATTATATTAAATTCACATGTTCTCGAAAAGTTTACGTCCATATTACATGTTATAAAAGCTGAAGATTATCTTCATTAAATTTCCTTGATGATGAAATAACTTTCGTTCGTAAGTTTTAATATAAAAATCGATGAAATATCGTCCTACAATTTTTTATTGAATCGAACCGCTAGATCCCAAGATCCTTAGCGCATAAACAAACAAACAAACTTTTCCGCTTTATTATATTAATATATTTATTAAGATTTTGTATTATTTTCAAATCACTAATTAGCTATTTTTTTCTTACTTTTGTCCCTTATATAGTAGGATACGCAGAGGGAACGTAATTTTAAGACACTCCGTCATACACTTATCACTAAATTTTCGAGGCATTGTTAAATGGCGTATTTTAATGCGGCGCTGTGCTTTGTTACCAGAGCGTAGAAATGAAAATATGGAATATGCGGTATATTTTTATTTACATTTACAGTTTCAATTCGTTTACCACTAAGCCACGACGGCTTCCTATCTAAATAACTGCAAATACAAGAATCAACTCATTTGTTTGAGAGAATAACAATATAAATAAGTAACAGAGAATTTCAAATTTTATCGGAAATCTTGTGGAACTCAGCGTGTTTCATAACTTTGACAATTTATTTCGGGCGTAGTATTTAATTTAGACAGAAATATTCTTCACCATAATTGCTAACATAAATTTAAGGAACCACCAAATTAATGATAAAGAGTCGGCCTTCATAACTCGTTTAGTTAAAATAAACAAATTGCTAAAGTAGGAACCTCCAGTTCCTTTCAAATTGAGAAGTTAAGGAAATAGATGTCATTCTGTATTCATTATTTGGTTGCTTTCGTAATCAATTTCACGCTATATCCCGCATCCGGCAGGGTAGGGCAGAATGAACCTAGTGTTAAAACACTCCGTTCCCCACTTTCCGCCGAATGGGAACGGAGGGACACTTGGTTCCCTATTCCTGCCCTGCTTCGTGCGAGATACAGCATGTAGTTGATTTCAGAATGAGCTAAATCAAAATATATCCTTAGACTTCTATATGCATACCAATATTACATACCAATATTATATTAAAATCAGATCCAGTTGATGTGATTTTAATATAATATAAGGCACTAAACCAAATATGGCTCTTCTCGCATATACCGTAGTCGTAGGCCTCAAGTTACTTGTTACGAGTTATTGTCATTTATACAAACAAAAATTTATATGTGCAAGGTCTTGCCAAGACTTACGTCGTCTACTTTTTCATCTAATTTACATTAGATGAAAAAGTCGCTCAAACATAAAAATGCGAGGTATTAACCACAAAAAATAATTGAACTCCTAACTGTCATTTTCAATAAGACTTGTCTCAGTTGCGCCTTAATCGATTCACTAATATGTGATTTGATTTTCATTCTTGATAGAACTATAACGAAAATCTTAATAAATAAAATTTTAGTATTATTATTCAACATACTATAAAAGATACTTATAGTTGTTGGGCACCTACTATAAAAAATATTATTTTTAAATGCGTGAGGACAAAAAAAGGCAGAGTATTTTTCTTACTGTAATATTATAGTGTAAATAAATAAATAAATTTCGAAGAAATACATTTCATTATTTCACCTACGTTGTAATTTTTCACGCCGTTTATTATAAAAATATTATATAAATAAAACCGATTAATTATTTCAAAAGGATCTCTCAAGATTGACAGTAAAAATAACTTAAAAAATAAAGGCTTTTATATTTAATGTCTTTGGCAAGTAACCAAGTTGTTATTATTTCCTGTTGTATTTTATATATATATTATTTCAAGAATAAATGTAATGTTCATCCATAAAAATAAATATCACATGCTATATTTATGTGCTTTATTTTAAATCTGTTTTATTTGTTTACTTTACCTTCAAGCTGGAAGATAGGTAGAGGCAAAATATTCCGCTAACCTAGTGTCAAAATATTCCGTTTATATTAAGAGACTTCCTTTCCCCATTTATAACCAAATTCTAGAGGCATTATGTGTTGAATTCCAGAATTCTGCGCCTCACTTTGTAAACTATTTTGATAGAAATTATTTAATCAACTCAGATCCAATAAAGTAAGAAGTTAAAATATTAAATAAAAGTAGGAACGAACAAAGAATTACATATATATATTTTTTATTTGAGATATTTATTTTGTGTTAGCAATAAAGAATTCTATCTATCTGAAGATACAATTAAAAATACAGGAATACCTATATCAAGACACTTTATACTTTGTTATTTTAAATTATTGTAATTCATCAATAGAAACAATATAACGAAAAGATTTTATACAGATCTTTTAGCAAAAAAACAGGACAAGCGAGTCGGGAGCGAATTGAGGTCTCGAGCTTTTTTTGAAATTCAAACGTAGCTTAGCCAGATCTGTCTTCTCTTTCGCCTGATATCTCACTTGAACTAGCGGCTTTAATACCAAATTTTGCCTCCCTTTTAAGGTTATTATTTTTTATAATTTAACCACAAATGTAGATACTAGCTGCCAAATTTCATAATTCTAGGTCAACCGGAAGTACCTTATTAATTTTGATTCCTTTTATAATGTCGAAATACGCGTTTTTTGCGATATAAACGGCCATATCTTTTTTTTAAGTAAATGTTGAAATATTTCTTTTTCAGTAAATCATGGGGCTGTAGATCTGAATATATGGTTTAAATTTCAACTCCATATCTCTAAGTATTTCTGAGATAAATTCTCTTGACAGATAGACAGATAGACGGACGAATAACTACGTGATCTTATAAAGGCTCCTTTTTTCTTTAAAAAGTAAACCCTAAAAAATGTCTACACGAATAACGTAAAAGAAGGTTATAAAGTAAAAAAGATATGGCACTATAAAATTGAATCTATCACATAAAATTTACATGAACCCACACATTCAGGAAGTTCTTTCCTGCATACGTCACGTATAACAACATTATCCTTATGATTTGGGAAAAGTTCAAGGATTTATTACTTATTACTTATAAATAATAAATAAATTTCTAGAGGCTGTCGTAGCGCAATGGCACACGCATGTGACTGTAAATACAACGGTTGTGTGTTCACTAGAACAGATTAATTATAATTTGTTAATATTTTAATTTCTTCGCTCTGGTAGCAAGGTAAAGCGCGACGTTGAGTTCGAAAACTCTCAAATCTCGAGGCATTGCGTGTTGAGTGGCGGAAAATAGGGAATTTAGTGTATTAACACTAGGTTCCCTTTGTCTACCCTTTTTTTTTTTTTTTTTTTTTTAACGTGAGGAAATCCTTTTACGGATACCGGCCCGAGTGGGGACTCGAGCTCGGTTATGTGGGGCTCGCGGACTGGCAGATGTTAGGCCGTCCGAATACCCACTAAAACCTCACGGTGCTCCTCCTCGTCCGCCACTGGCCGCGAGACGCGGGGACAAGAGTCTTCCGCGAAACGCGGCGGCGGGAGCCTGCAAGGCACGTCGCGGAGTCAAGGGTGGTGGGCACCCTCGACGGCCTGCTCGGAGTAGCGCGCGGGAGCAACCTGCGCGCGACTACTCGGGCCAGGTTTGTAGGCGGCCAGCTTCCCCAAGCTGACCGCCCTCTGGCTCATTAGGGCGGAAGGCGGCGATCGTGTGCCGCCCTCCGGCGACCCGGTCTCTTACGGCGGATGGCGAGTTCGGCAGAAGCCTCCCTCGCCCGTTCCGCCGACTCCTTCTCGAGCACCACTGCCTCGCAGAAGGAGGAGACCGCATCCCACGACGTCTCGCTGCCGGCCATGGCCTTGACCACGGCCGGCAGGGAGAGGTCGTTCCCTATGACGTCGCGCAGAGCGCGACGTTGAGACGCCCAGGCTGTGCACACCTCCAACGTGTGCTGGGCCGTCTCATCGAGGCAGTCGTCACAGTGGTGGCAGCGAGCGTCGGGCTCCCTCCTGGCGATCCGACACAGGTAACCCCCGAAGCAGCCATGCCCCGTGAGTACCTGTGTGGTGCGGAAGGTTAGGACGCCGTAACGCCGCGCTAACCACTGGCGGAACACTGGACGAACAGCCTCGATCGTCAACCGGCCGGCAGTTGGTGTCGCCAGCCGGGATTCCCACACTTGTAATGCGGCTTCCCGCTCCTCCTCGGTGCGCGCTGGGCTTGCCCGTTCCCCGGAGGCGAGGCCCCGACGCCGGCAATAGGCCGACGCCAGAGACGTCGCGTCCAGGTCCCACGGCACGACTCCGGCCAGCACGCACGCTGCCTCACCGGAGATGGTCCGATACCCCCGTATCGCCCGGATGGCCATCACCCTCTGCGCACGTCGCAGCAGGGCGATGTTTTGCCGATTCAGGGCATCCGCCCATACGGGAGCGCCGTAGAGGGCCATCGATCGGACCACTCCGGTGTACAGCCGACGACTCGAGGCGTTCGGCCCGGCGACATTGGGCAAAAGGCGCGCCAATGCCGCCGCCGTCTTCAACAGTTTCGGGGCCAAAGATGTAAAGTGGCCCCGAAAACTCCACCGGCCGTCCAGAACAAGTCCGAGGTACTTCATGCTCCTGCTGACGTCAATATTGACGCCACCGACGATGATGTGGGCATCTGGTGGTGGGCCCTTTCGAGGAGCATGGAAGTATAATGCCTCGGACTTGTTTAGGGCGACTTCTAGACCGAGCCGCCTGATGCGGCCCACGACTTCGGCCACCCCCGCCGTCGCCAAGACCGCCGCCTCCCTGTAGGTACTCTGCTGCGCCAAGACCAGCGTATCATCGGCGTAACAGAGGACCTTAATCCCCCTCAGGGTGCCGCCTCGCAGCACCCAGTCGTAGCCGATGTTCCAGAGGATCGGACCCAGCACCGATCCTTGTGGAACACCGGCTGACACAACAAACTCCTCCCATCCTCCTCCAGGAGCGGGAAAGGTCACAGACCTCCCGGATAGGTAAGCCCCGATGACGCGGCGCAGGTATGGAGGCACACGATGGTAAATAAGTGCCTCCTTAATGCATGGCCAGGGCAGGGAGTTAAAAGCGTTGGCGATGTCTAAAGACACCGCCAAGACTCCATCGCCCCGGGCAACTGCATCCTGCGCATAGGACTTTACCTCGAGTATGGCATCCACAGTCGAACGGCCACTGCGGAAGCCATACTGTTGGTCCGAGAGGTCCGGACCTGTCCCCTCCAAATGGTGTTGTAGCCTCCTCGCTACAACACGCTCGAAGAGCTTGGCGATCTCGCTCAAGAGCACGATGGGCCTGTAGGCGGAGGCAGAATCCGCCGGGCGACCCTCCTTCTTGATGAGGACTAACCTGCCTGTCTTCCACCGTTGTGGAATTATGGCTTGAGCCAGACAGGCAGTGAATAGTCCTCGCACTCTGGGCCCCAGGGTGTTCAGGGCCAGAGTCAGCGCCCGGCCGGGGATGCCATCCAGGCCCGGGGCGGTGCTCTTGAGCCGAGATCGGCGTACAGCCTCTTCGAGCTCCTCCTCCTCCACAGGTGGTGCGACACTGTCTTCCTCCTCCTCCTCACGCGCTGCAGAGCGGGCCATACTGGGTGGTGTAAAATTGGCCCGCTGCGGGAATAGCGACGACAGAACCCCTCGGAGGACATCCGGTTGGAGTGTCTGCGTCAGAGGTGGTGCCCAAGCCCGTAGCTTGCCCAGTACCATACGGTAGGGCGTGCCAAACGGGTCTTGGTCTATCCCCGCGATCAACTGGTCGTGCGACTCGCCTTTCGCACGACCGATTTCCTCCTGCAGCTGCGTTTTCGCCTCGACATAGACGCGGTACAGTCGGTCTTCCTCCTCCTGCACCTTCTGTACCCGTCTGCGATAGTGGCTGTACTGGCGTCTCGCGTCAACGCAGATGGTACGCAGTTGCGCGATCTCCCACGACCACCAGTACACTTGCCGCCGTTGAGGGCGGCGCCTGGAACGGGGCATTGACGCGTCACAGATACGCGTCAACGCCCTCTGCGCCCAGGATGCGGCGTCTTCTGCAGACGCCAAGCTCTGGGGCAGCCAGGATTCCACTATCGCGGCCTCCTCCAACAATTGCCTGTCGAGGCGACTCAGTTGCCACCGCGGTCCGTGCTCTCGCGAGGTTGGACTGGGGGTTGGTTGCGCCGCTGTATGTGTGGAGATCTCGTATAGGATGTAAAGGTGATCCGAGAGAGTCTCCACATCATCCAGCACTCGCCAACCCTGAACACGCTGCGCTAGGGCCGGGCTCGCGAACGAGACGTCCACGACGGATCCGCCCAGCCTTCGCACACACGTGTTCTTAGTCCCCCGGTTGAGGACAGACAAACCGGTGGCAACTACCCACTCAGACAGTGTCACACCACGCACACTCGTCGTTGCGGAGCCCCACACGCTGGATTTAGCGTTGAGATCGCCCGCGACCAACACCTCCGCCGGACGAAATCGTTCTACCATTTCCCCCAATCGAATGAGGAACTCCTTGAACTCCGCGAGGATTCGATTGGGGGAAAAGTAGACCCCGACGACAACTACGTCGCCGACAAATGCCGCGACGCATCCCGCACCTTTCTCAATGCGCGAGAAAGGCGGAGAGCCCGCAGTGACCTGGGTGATGAGTGCTACCACCCCGGTGTTGTCGGCGACCCAATTGTCTCTGTCGGGAACGCTGTAAGGCTCCGCAACAACCGCCACTTGAATAGACCACTGCGCCAGGCTTTGGACCAATAAGTCCTGGGCCCTGGCGCAGTGGTTTATATTCGCCTGCAACACACGGAGAGCCATCACTTGATCTCCATGTGTTGCACCTCCACTACCCTGGCTGGGTGACCTGTACTAGCCGGCGCGTCCGGCCTCGTACGTCCTCTCCTCCCCCCCTTTTTGTTGGCAGCGCTGGATTTCGCGCAAGCAGCACTCCCTGCCTTATGGCTAGCTGGCCTCTGTGCTGCTTCGCAGACCGGGCAATGCACCTCGGCCGAGCATCCCCACTGCTGATGCCCGGGTTTTCCGCAGCGGAAGCACTGATTGCTCCGGTCAATTACGCTGCTGCATTTCGCCGCCATGTGGCCAACTTCATGGCAGCGGTAGCATCGCTGAATGCGGGGCTGCAGCAACTTGACTCTCGCGGAGACGAATCCCACGAGTAGCCGTCCTCCACTAACCTTCTGCGCAGCCCCGACAGGGCAGCGAACCCACGCTGTGCCCAGACCGGCCCGGTCTTGGCGGATTTCGCCAACCTTTACGTCTCCTGCAGCACAGCCGCCGACTCGACTGATTGCTGCTGAGACGTCATCGGAAGTTGCAGAGTCGTCGAGGCCGCTCACCCTTAATTCTGCACACTTTACTGGCCTCGACACCTGCACTTCTTCAGGGCTCAAAACCCCGCGCAGCTTCTCCGCCAGCGCGTCCGCCTTGCCACCAGTATTGGCGCCGGGTAGCTCCAGCATTCTGGCGCCAGTGGATGCTACCCGAAACCTAAGGTCGCTTATACCCAGGTCCTCCAGCTTGATATTTTCCTTGACCTGGGTTAAGACGTCGGTGTAGGTCAGCTTGTCGGCGACGGCCGGCTGCACCTTGAGCACCACCACCTGCGACCTAGGTCGACGCAGCTTGGGCTCTTTTTGCGACTTCGCAGGCTTCGCACTTTGCACCACGCGATTCGCATTGGAGGCCGCCTTCTTTTTGTTGCCCTTCCTTGCGACGACATTCCACCCCTCGGACATGTCGGTTGGAGCCGGGGGCAGAGGTCGGGGTTCGGCGGGTGCAGCGCGTTTAGGAGTGGCTTTCACTGCTCCCTTCTTGCCTTTGCCCTTCTGGGCCTTTGGCGCAGGGTTTGCCGGCGCCATTAGCGTGGTCACGACGGGCTCCGCTATCGCCTGTGTCGGACCTACCTCTTTCTTTTTGTCGGCCGCTAGTGGTGGCCGCAACCTCTTCTCCGGAGGGAGTCGCTCCTTGAAGGCCTCCAGCCTTGTACTGACCATAGTGCCCACTTCCACCATTACAGTGCGCACTATGTCATCAACGGTTTGAGACTTCGCCGGTGCCTTTGGCGTCTCTACCGTACGGGAGCGCTCCACATCCGCTCTTAGAAGGGCAAACTCCTTCCTTAGGTCCGCCAACTCCGATTGCAGCCGCGTGTTTGTAGCTCTGAGGAGGTGGACTTCCTCTGACGCGGTCCTGTTTGCCAAGATGTTCACGGCTTTAGATATCGCGCCGGCTGCCTCCTTCAGGGCCTTTGTAACTGTGCCCTTTAGATTCCCTGACTTGCTGGCGACTCTATTAATAACTGCCAGGCTATCAGAAACCTGGCAATGCAAGTCAGAGATTAGAGGCTCGTCGAAGCGATATTCCAGCGACACGTCCGAGAGCCTAGAACTCGCGCGGCTCTGTATCGCTGCGGTAGTACCCGCAACCTCCTTTTCCGCCCTCAGCCGACGCTCTTCGCGCTTGGCCTCATTGAGCGACTTTTTAGCAGCAGCCAAATCGGTGTTATCGCCAGGTGCAGATGTTGGGCCCTGGCTTCTTTTGGCTGGCTTCTGCTTTCCCTCCTCTTCGTCCGAGGACCCCGAGTTGCCCTCTCTTCCTCGACGCCTCTTCCTATCCTTCCGGAACAAGGCCCTTCCTTCCTCTTTCGCGTTGGCACTGGTCGAGCCGACGGACATGACACTGTCCGCGTCCGACTCCGAGCCCGCCCAGAACCGCCCTCGCGACGACACCGACAACGACCTGGACCCCGCGCTGATAATGGAGGCGACCTCCGCCAGATCCAGCCGTTCCACAACCACCCTTGCGCTCCTCAGCTGCATTCCTCCCCCGCTGGGCACAGAGGCTCGCTCACCGCCCATAACAGGCACGACACCTTCAACACCCTTCTCGGGCAACACGCTCTCACCGCCCTCCTCAGGTGCCACAACAACTCCTACACTCTCCGCCCTCACATCAACTCCGCCCGTCTCAGGCACAATCACTCCGCACCTCTCCATCTCCACACCAACTCCGCCCATCTCGGGCCCCTCCCCCGCAACACATCGGTATTGGCCCCCCCCAGATTCGCGGGGCTTGCGTGCCGTAGCACGGAGGGATTGTCCGGCCTCGTGGAGACCGGTACCCTCCTGGGGTAGTGAAGAATTCTGAGATACCGACATGTTCACTTTTTGCTGTTCCACAGCGGGGCTTTTCTGTCGGGGTGTGCTCCCCTAGGCCGTGTCCATAACAATGGACTAAAGGCACGCCCATGCCTGCTGGTTTTGGTCCGCGCCGGGAGTAAACTCCCGGTCCACTCGCCCGCAAGTGCGAGTGGTTTTCCCCTATCCGCCACCTGGGGACGCGCCCAGTAGGAGGCCAGCAACTCCCTTGGGCTCGTCCGGGATTTGAACCCGGGACCTCTCGCACCCAAAGCGAGAATCATACCCCTAGACCAACGAGCCATATCCCTTTGTCTACCCTGCTATGTGGGATACATGGGTATGAAGCTGAAAAAAAAAACATGAAGTTCTCAAGCTACCGCAAGGCAAGCTGTAATGTATTTGACATACACAGAGATTAAGGAACAACCCAAAGTGTGGAACTTAGAATTTATCGATATTTTATAATACGGTAAAAATCAACTTCGCCCTGCATCCCGCACACAGCAGGGTAGGCAGAGGGAACCTAGTGTTAAGACACTCCGTTTCCCACTTTCTGCCGGATTGCGTATTGAGTGGGAGAACTCAACTCCGCGCTTTGCCTTTACACCAGAGGGAAGAAATGGAAATATACATTTAAGTAAATATTTCAATTCCTCGAGTGGGGATCGAACCCACAACCAGTCGGTTTTACAGTCACACTTTGTGCCGTATAATACGGTAGAGTAAAGTATGCAATTTTTTTGTTTTACTACACGCGCTGTATACCGCACATAGCCGTGTGGATGTGGTGAAAACCTGGCATTAAGACACTTCGCCCCCATTAAGATTACTCCGTGCTCTACTTTCCGCTAAACTTAGGAGGCATTGGGTGTTGAGTAGCGAAGCTCAACTTTATAACTAGAGCGAGGAAATGATAGTATTTAAATATTTAATTTTCTCGAATAGGAAACTATCCAAAAACCTTTCGTGTTTAAAGTCGCCCGCTTGTGCTCTGCCCCCCGTCAAGCCTGGTATTGGCTGGTATTCATATTAATGTCTGTGAACTTAGCAGAAAAATAAGACAGAGTTGCCTTCGCATGCAGCAGAGTTCTACAGGGTGGAAGTGTCAGCGCTCCTTTTACGGGAACAGCATATAGGGTAAAATATTTTAAACCCATACCTAAAGAAATTAATCAAGATACCTCAATGGTTCAGACGTAGATTTTTTTTTCATTTCATGATATTTATACCTGTATTTCGTGTGACGCAGTTACGCATAGATACCAATAACGTATATAGAAACTACTACAAAAATACTACTAAAGGTTAAACAACTTTGAACTTGGCAGCCAATACCTACGACTCGATTTCGGAATGAGGCGTATGCGGCGGTTTCCCTTTGATAATTGAAAAGAAAAGAATTGTTCATATGATAATATAATTTTTGAAAAGTTAACACAATGCTCCGAACCTTTAATTCCTTCATTTTTTATTGAATATGAAACGTTTTTTAATTTAATAATTATAATTTTTAACAAAAAAAAAACGACTTCAAGCGGATCAAAGAATTAGATCCTAACCAATCTGTCATCAAATTACCATAAATATTTAACCTATTAGAAAAAAGAAAGTCAGCAGAGAATAGTTAAAAATATGCATAGTTGAAAAATATCATAAAAATAAAATATTCTTCATACGCAAAACTGCTTATTTATTTATTTTTTTATGCAAAAATGCTAGCAAAGTAAGTTGAATGTTCAATTTGTTAAAAAATATCTGTTTAAATTTTTGAGACAAAAAAATATATGTAAATAAATATTTTTTTAACAAAAAGAAAAATCGACTTCAAACAACGAATTAAAAAGTAATAAATAATTTTACATAATGTAAAACGAACTTTGATTTTGTTAAACAAAAATAAATAAAAAAATATTTTATAATTTTGAAGTCCGTGCCAAATAAAACAAACAGGCTTAGTGATTCGATTCGACCTTACTATAATGTAAGGTTGTTGTAGCAGTAGATTGACACCGACTTCAAAATTATAAAATATTTTTTATGATATTTTTTCTTTAACTTTATTAAAATGACCACACGGGAAGCACTAGCTTTCAATTAAAAAAAGAATCATCAAAGTAAGTTCTCCAGTCAAAAGTTTTGAGGTAATAAACATAAAAAAAAACAGTCGAATTGATAACCTCCTTCTTTTTAAAGTCGGTTAAAAATAGTTAACATCATGAGGCCAGTCATGGCGCCGGGGCACAAAATGTGACTGCAAACGCGACTGGTTGTGGGTTCCATCCCCCATCGGGGAAATAAAATATTTATTTAAATTTATATCTCCATCACTTTGCTCTGATGTTGAGGTAAAGCGCGGCGTTGAGTTCCTGATACCTAACACGTATTGTCTCCAGAATTCGGCGAAAAGTGGGGAACGGAGTCTCTTAATGCTAGGTTCCCTTTGCCAACCCTGCTGTGTGCGGGCTACAGCGTGAAAATTGACGGTTGAGCGTCATTGATTAATTAATGCTTAAATGCGGGAACTCCTCTATTTATTGTATTCTACAAGAACTTTTATATTATACTAAGCCTATGTGCTCTGTACCTCTCATCATTTTACCTTTAAATTAATATTAAGTGGGGAGCGGAGTGTATTAACACAAGATTTAACAAGGCAAATTGAACCTTTTTATTAACATTTTCATTTTAACGGTATTTGCAGCTCCATCTAGTGTCGAATTGCAAAAATTTAATAACATTTCTTTTAATGAGAAACATATTTTTTTTCTTCGAGACTTACATAATATGTAAATGAAACAGAATCTTGATCTTAATCTTGAAACTGTAGTTTGTCAACAATAAATATTTTGTAATTTTGCCTCAAAAAGATAACAAATTTCATATATAATCATTACTTTTATGGTTCTATAAATAGTTGAAAAGTATTGATAAATCATTTATCCACGTCATATATTTAAGAGAAAGTGGGGAACGTAGTGTCTTAACACTAGATTCCCTCTATATACCCTGCCCCTATTGTGCGAGATATAGCGTGAAACTGACGTCATATATAATGACAATATTGTAGACCAGTAAGTATTTACTGAATTAGTAGCTATTTATAAACATAATAAGTTAAAAATTAAATTAAATTAAATCAGCTTCACGCTATATCCCGCACACAGCAGGGTAGGCAGAGGGAACCTAGTGTTAAGACACTTCGTTCCCCAATTTCTGCCGAATTCTGGAGGCATTGGATGTTGAGTGGCAGAACACAACGCCGCAATTTTGCCTCGACACTATAGCGAAGAAATGAAAATAGAAATTTAAGTAAATATTTCATTTCCTCGAGTGGGGATCGAACCCACAACCAGTCGATTTTACAGTCACACTTTCACAGTCACATAATAAGTTAACAGAAAAATATAAAATAATGAATTATTCCTAACATAGAAAAGAAGTCAAACTAACCTTAAAAGAATTACTTTGAACTCTCTATTAATTGCATTTTGATTGATCCTTAAATAGATTGTTAAGAAATATTTTTATCTCTATAATAATATCAATGTGAATTCAAGGTGAAAGAGGTTGTTTAAAAGACTATTTTAGTTCGAATACTACGTTTTTAAAAATTCATCTATCAGCATATTAAGTCGAAAGTAGTGCATACATTTGACCGTCGTGGCGCAGTGGCACAAGCGTGTGGCTGTAGACGCGACGGTTGTGAGTTCGATTCCATTCGGCGAAAAGTGGGAAACAGAGTCTTACATTCCATTCCCCACTTTTCACCACTTCCTCCCTCTGCCCATCCCTCCTGCTACGTGCAGGACGTAGTGTGAAGCTAAAAAATAAAGCATAATAAAGAACATATTATATACCTAGATTTGATTTTAATTTTATTCGTTAATTACATATCGAAATATAACTGACGCAGTAGATGAGACGCAAGAAAAGTTTAATAAGAAAAAAAAGAAAGAAAAATCTAATAACGTTATAATATTATTAGAATTTGTTTTTTTATAAATAACAAGAATACTATTACCATGTACAATTTCATTTAGAAGACACTATAAGAATAACGTGACAATTTTGGAAATGTCTAGATTATACTATTTTTATTTAAAATTAAAATTATTTTTTACACGTCTCCAATAAATGGTGAAAATTACTAACAACAACAATTACCTAACAATAAAAGCTCCAGACATATTAGTTAAGGTGCTAAAACCCCTACTATATGTCTAAATTTCTTATTTTTTAATATGGAGAGAAAAAATATTTGCAAAGATTTTATTTAACTCGATCATTAAAAAAGATTAAGGAAGCCGTCGTGACGTAAGGGCACCAGCTTGTCACTGTAAACGCGACGGTTCCATTTTCGCTCGGGTGAATGATTTTTTTTTATTTTCCTTGTTTTGAGAATGAGGCAAAGCGAGGCGTTGAGTTCCGCCACTCGACGGAACGAGGAAAACGGTAGTGTTTTAACAGAAACGGACATTTTAAATACTAGATTTTCTTCTACTTACTCCGCTACGTTCGTACGGGATACAGAGTGAAACTAAAAAACAAGGCTTATTTAAATGATTTACCTTAATTAATATAATAATTACTCTATTTTTGCTTGAGTTAAAATTATATAAAAATTAAATTATAAAAAAAATATTGGGAAAGTACTATTAGGCATATCTCTTATATTGCCATCATTTTAAATATTCTTATGTTCTGTTCTGTTCCTTTATTATAACGCTCTGAGCGTGCTAGTTGAGCACAAAATCACTTCGCCAATGTCACGTTGTATGGAGAACACATGAAATAGGTTTTACTAATATTTTACTTTTATTATGTTTTTAGGTTTTAGTAATTCTTATGAGGCCAGTGGTGGCAGAGGGGCAAAAAGTGTAAAACCGACTTTGTGGGTTCGATCCCCACTCGGAGAGATGAAATATTTACTTACATTTATATTTCCATTTCTTCGCTCTGGTGTCGAGGCAAAGCGCGGCGTTGAGTTCTGCCACTCAACACGCAATGCCTCCAGAATTCGGCAGAAAGTGGGGAACGGAGTGTCTTAACAATATCTCTGCCTACCTTGCTGTGTGCGGGATACAGCGTGAAGCTTATTTTTATGAATATTCTTATGTACCAAGGTTACAAATACTAAAAATATTAGTTATATAAAAATCAGATTTCAGTGACGTGCCGAACAGTATCGAAATATCGACCTTAGAAATATTAAAATTTTGAGAAGGGTAGGCACCCTTTCAACAGTAATACAATACTTAAAAAGGTATCGCAACTTTTCATAAAATTGACCAATGGCGCTCAAGTCAAGAGTTTATAAAAGCGAGTAGGTATATGTAATCTCTATATATAATAAGACAGTAAAAATATTTTGTCTGTACATTTAGTAATTTTGACTGAAATGGATAGAGGGACACTTAAAAAGACTAATAGAAAGCAAAAAGATTTTTTTTGAATTTCTTGTCTGTCTGTCTGTCTGTCTGTCTGTCTGTCTGTCTGTCTGTCTGTCTGTCGACATATTGTTGTCCGCATTTTTCTCTGAAACTACTGAACCGATTTACTTGAAAATTTCACCAATTTCTTTGTTTTAACTCAATTTAGGTTCTAAAGTTTGGTTCATCAAAATCGGTTCATTAAAAAAAAAGTTATCGTCATTTGAATGAACTCAAGGCATTAGCTTGCCAGCGAATGTTATATAGAAATCGCGCTGGTATGACCCTGGCTAAAGAATGACATTCGAAACGTCTTGATTATATGAATGTTGATAAAAATATATATTTTTGAAGCACTATTATACAATATTTTATACAATAAAGTAAACAAGGCCAGTCGTGGCGCAGCGGCACGAGGTGTGACTGCAAAACCGACTGGTTGTGGTTCGATCCCCACTCGAGGAGATGAAATATTTACTTAAATTTATATTTCCATTTCTTCGCTCTGATGTCGAGGTTAAGCGCGGCGTTGAGTTCTGCCACTCAACACGCAATGCCTCCAGAATTGGGCAGAAAGTGGGGAACGGAGTGTCTTAACACTAGGTTCCCTCTGCCTACCCTGCTGTGTGCGGGATACAGCGTGAAGCTGATTTATTTATTTATTTTATTTTATTATAGTTGTCAATCAATTCTGCTTAAATCAATAATCATGTATTTTAAGCGGGCGAAGCCGTGGGCGGGCCGCTAGTCTTCTATATATATAAAAGGACTTGTGCTGACTGACTGAGGTAAGACGCACGCAGAGCCGTAACCGCTGATGGTAGTAACGTGAAATTTGGGCAGATGTTTATTTTCATATTCTGGACATCCACTAAGAAGGGAATTTGAAAAATTTTAACCCTAAAGAGATGAAATAGGGGTTGAAAGTTTGTATGGAAAAAAAATTTAATCTGTACCGATTTTTATAAAATTTGAAATTCAGACTCTTAAAAATATTTCATTGAATACGTGTTTCATGGTTTTTAAGAATTCCTCCCCTAAGGGTTCAAATAAGGAGTTGAAAGTTTATATGGAAAAATCTTTAAATTGCCACCAATTTTTAAAAAAAATTAAATTCAGACTGTTAAAAATATTTTATTGAATACGTGTTTCGTGGTTTTTTTAGAATTCACTCCCAATAAGCGGGCGAAGCCGCGCGCGCCCTCTAGTCTATATATATAAAAGGACTTGTGCTGACTGACTGAGGTAAGACGCACGCAGAGCCGTAACCGCTGATGGCAGAAACGTGAAATTTGGGCAGATGTTTATTTTCATATTCTGGACATCCACTAAGAAGGGAATTTGAAAAATTTTAACCCTAAAGGGATGAAATAGGGGTTGAAAGTTTGTATGGAAAAAAAAATATATCTGTACCGATTTTTATAAAATTTGAAATTCAGACTCTTAAAAATATTTCATTGAACACGTATTTCATGGTTTTTAAGAATCAACCCCCTAAGGGTTCAAATAAGGGGTTGAAAGTTTATATGGAAAAATCTTTAAATTGCCACCGATTTTTATAAAAACTTAAATTCAGACTGTTAAAAATATTTTATTGAACACGTGTTTCGTGGTTTTTAGAAAATTCACTCCTAATAAGCGGGCGAAGCCGCGCGCGCCCTCTAGTGTATAATATATTGAAAATAATATTTTCAAATAAATTATTTTACCGTCAACTGACTGGGAGCAATGTGAACTGGATTAAAATTGAAAATAAATCATATTGAATAATTAATTTAAACAGGTAAATTCTTCGCTTTGGTAACGAAGTGAAGTACGGCCTTAAGTTCCGCCGGTCAACACGATATGCCTCCAGAATTCGTCAGTAAGTGAGGAATGAAAGTGTCGTAATGGTAACGGAGTGTCTTAACACTAGATTCTTACGTTCCCTCTGCTACCCTGCTATGCATGCCAGGCATGCATATTATTTTTACAGACATAGATCTTTTGCAATAATGGATAGTAAATGCATATATTTACCACTGTCGTAGCGTAAATGCCTAAATATGATGGTTTTCAAATCAATGACAACCTCCAGAATTCGGCGAAAAATGCGGAACGGAGTGTCTTAACACTAAGTTCCCTCTGCCTACCCTGCTACGTGCGGGATACAGCGTGAAGCTGTACAAAACATAAAAAAAATTAATTCAATGTAACATAGTGTAACATTTATTACAATATTAAAGATAAATACAATGCATTTTTGTAATTTATACATACTTATAGTATACCTTAGTACATGCACTATGCACTATAATCTGATCTACTCCAAACAAATAAATGATTCTTGTGTCTTTTTTATTGTAATTTATAATTTATGTAGGTATAGTGAGGCCAGTCGTGGTGCAGGGGCGCAAAGTGTGCCTGTAAACCGACTGGTTGTGGGTTCGATCCCCACTCTAGGAAATTAAATATTTATCTACAATTATTATCATTTCTTCGATCTGGCTTCGAGGCAAAAGCGCGGCGTTGAGTTCAGCCACTCAACACGCAATGCCTCCAGAATTCGGCGAAAAGTGTGGAATGGACTCCCTTAACACTAGGTACCCTTGCTGTGCGCGGGATACAGCGTGAAGTTGATTTATTATTTATTTTATGCACAGTAGGCGTAGTAGTCTATTTTTGTAAATATTCTACAGTAATTTTAAATCCATGACAACGGCCGAGGCAATATTATTAGCTAAGCCAAATCGAACGCACGCGCTTTTGATGGGATTCCAATCCTTTGTCTCGGCCTATATATACGACGTTAGCTTCTACTGCAGTGTTCATGTATGCAAATATAATCGTGAATAGTGACTAGAGCGGCCGATAGCGTAAGTAAGAGTTTAATATGCATAAATTTTAGTTTATAGGAAGATATTTTTAGAGGAAGATGTTTGTGTTTAATTTTACTCTTTAAATTACAATGTGATCACAAAAAACTAGCTTTTTTTTATCGGCATCATGCTGTATCCCGTTTATGACAGGGTAAGGCAAAGTAAACTTAGTGTTAAGACACTTCGTTTTCCATTGATCGTAGAATTTTTCTAGGCTTTGCGTGTTGAGTTCTTGTGCCTGACTTTTGCCTTGGTGCCAGAGCGAAGTATAGTAAATAATAATTCGTTCCCTCGAGAAAGGATTTAACCCACAACCATCGCGTTACAGTTACACCCTTGTGTCCATGCGCCACGACGGCCTCAACTGGCCTAGTTAGGCGAAAAAATTTACTAATATCGTAATGGTATCAAATCATAAATGAAATTCACTTTGCTTAGAATAAGTTAACTAAAAGGTATATTGTAATCATTTAAAACTAATGATTTATTGATAAAATAAAAATCTTCACGCTTCATGCTGTATCCCGCAGACAGCAGGGTAGGCAGAGGGCCGAGCAGGCCGTCGAGGGTGCCCACCACCCTTAACTCCGCGACGTGCCTAGCAGGCTCCCGCCGCCGCGTTTCGCGGCCAGTGGCGGTCGAGGAGGAGCACCGTGAGGATTTAGTGGGTATTCGGACGGCCTAACATCTGGGAGTCCGCGAGCCCCACATAACCGAGCTCGAGTCCCCACTCGGGCCTGTATCCGTAACAGGATTTCCTCACGTTAAAAAAAAAAGGGTAGGCAGAGGGACCTAGTACAACACTCCGTTCCCTACTTTCTGGAGGCATTGCGTGTTGAGTGGCAGAACTCAACGCCGCGCTTTTCCTCGAGACTAGATCGAGAAATAGATATTTATATTTAAGTAAATATTTTGTCTCTTCAAGTGGGGATCAAACACACAGCTAGTCGGTTTTACAGTCACACTTTGTGCTCCTGCGCTACGACTGGCATTTTAAAAATCTTTTGACATACCATCATTTTACATATAAATTATAAAAAATCGAAACTCGAATCGAGTTTTTCAAGTAATTTACAAGAGCGAGTGACATTCTTATCACGCATTGTATTCGCACCCTGGGCACGGGCCAATTTACATTTTCTTCAATTTAGTCGACACCGACTGGAATTTCTTATTGATTCACTTAATCGGAAACATCGTGTTGTTTAGTAGACAAGCGTTTAAATTGCAATGATTCTATTAAAAAAAAATCCTTTACGCTGTAGGGAAGACAGAGGGAACCTGATAAGACAGTCTGGTACCCATTTTCTGGAGGCATTGCGTGTTTAGTGTGATGGAACTTAACGCCGCGCTTTGCCTCAACACCAGAGCTAAGAAATAGAAAACACAGCAATCAACTTAGAGATTGTGTAATTGGCTTATGAAGTAATAGTGATAGAAAATTTAAATAATTTTTACACTATGTAATCAATTTTTTTGTTTTTATTCAAATCTATAATCTTATAACTAAAATATATTGATTTTATTAAAATATTTTTAACTTATTTTAACCATAAATAAAAGTCAGAAAGCAAAACTCAAAAAATAAACAAGAGTAATACAAAAATACTTTTACATTTTTATACGTTTTCTAAATAAGTATTTTTCTTTCCTACGTGTGGAATAACACTTTAAAAATCTTAAAAATAATAAACAAGAGTTTCAACATATCATATAACTATAATACAAACTGAATATTGTTTACAGTATCACCTTCTTTTGCATATAGCTGATATGCTGCTGATAATATATGCCGATATGCAAAAGAGGGCCTTACATTTTTACCCTCTTTTCCATATGTAGAGAGAACTTATTGACATAAAACTCCTTCTGACCGATTTTGATACTAAAAAAAAAACGTTACAAAGCTTATTTAAATGTATTAAATAAAATGTACAGTGTTTCTACATAATGTCATCGTTTACTCATACTACAGCTACAGCTAGCTGAAAACACACGAAAATAATCAGCTTCACGCTGTATCCCGCACACAGCAGGGTAGGCAGAGGGAACCCAGTGTTAAGACACTCCGTTCCCCACTTTCTGCCGAATTTTGAAGGCATTGCGTGTTGAGTGGCAGAACTCAACGCCGCGCTTAACCTCGACACCAGAGCGAAGAAATGGAAATATAAATTTAAGTAAATATTTCATCTCCTCGAGTGGGGATTGAACCCACAACCAGTTTTACAGTCACAGCTCGTGCCGCTGTGCCACGACTGGCCTCCAGTCAAAAATAACATCAAAAACAGAAAAGCTAATAACTTCATCTCTTTTAAGTACAAGGGCTTGGTCGCTTTGAGTTATTCGAGCAAAGCTCTTAGATTAGTTATATTATTGATTTAGTCGTAAACTCCGTTTGTTTTATCATGGTTCATAACTTTTTGCGAATAAATACGCAATTTGGCCGCATTTATTGGCCGTTACTCCGGTATTAGTTACCTGTCTAGGTGCGGTATAGCTTTTACAAATTATGGTTCGGCTAATACCTTAGAGAAAATTATTTTAGAAATGGCGTCAATGTATTTTACATTTTTCTAATTACACTTTAAATGTAGTATAGTGAGAAAGTGAGAAATAGTCAGATTTAAATTAATTTTATATTTGAGAAGTGACGCTGTAAGGTTTATTTATGGGATAAACATTATAAAGTGAGGCCAGTCGTGGCGCAGGGGCGCAAAGTGTGACTGTAAAATCGACTGGTTGTGGGTTCGATACCCATTCGAGGAAATTAAATATTTATTTACATTTATATTTCTCCAGAATTCGGCAGAAAGTGGGAAACGGAGTGTCTTAACACTAGGTTCCCTCTGCCTATCCTGCTGTGTGCGGGATACAGCGTGAAGTTGATTTATTTTATTTATTAAAAATTAAATTTAAATTAAATTTATTCATTAATAATAATATATTGATATTCACTCGTTTGTAGCATTTCTGATTCTTTTTTTCGGTTTTAAAATTTTATAGCATTAGTAACAAAGAGAGTATGGAGCGTGAATTTTCTACATATTTATGGGTATAACAAAAGTGTAAAATTTTGTTTCGTTTCAAACATTAGTATTTGACTATTTTAAAATGTAATGTTGTATTGTGCTCTTATTGATTTTTTTATAGCTTTACGCAGTAACCAGTATAAAGCAGGGTAAGTAAAGCCGCAGAGGGAACCTGTAAACCTAATGTGAAGACACTCCGTTCCCATTAAGTCAATTCCGTTCCCCACTTTTCGCTGAATTAAATATTTCATTCCTCCAAGCGGGAATCTCACTTAAAAAATAATTTAAAAATAAATTATTTTTTATAATAATTAATTATTAAATCAAGTAATTTAATCTAAGATTCAAAAAATCCTCTATTTTAACAATAAAGTTGTTTTCTTTTTCGTTCCTACTACTGTAATGAATAATATTGCAGTTGACCCTTTGAAGAGATTCGATGAGCTCTAACTACGTAAGCTATTAAATCTATTTACTTGTATGATAGTAGACCTAAACTAAAACCAAGACAAACTATTAAACTAAAACCAACAATTATTTTGATATTTTATTTGATAAAAAATATTACTTCAACAAGTCTTGTAATCTATTTAAATATAAAAATAAATATTGAGAACCGTCCGTTATGCCCCGAGGTCCGTTATGCCCCCAGACAGACAGACTGACGGATCATTTAGCAGCCCAGGTCACGCCCAACCTCAGCCATCATCAGGAGTTTTACACATTGCTGGAGGAGGAAGTAAATGGTAAATAAATTGTTAATTAATAATTATTTTCTCAAATTAATAAGTGAATTAAAAATTACTTACAATCGAATGAGAATTCATTCCACATGTCACACAATAGACGGCCATATAGGCTTCCTTTTTCTCCTACAAATACTAAAATTGGAACCGTAAGGCGCAGTGCCACAAGGGCGTAACTGTAACGTGACGGTTGTGGGTTCGATTCCCACTCGAGAGAATGAATTATCAATTATTAATATTTAAATTTCTTCGCTCTGAGTTCCGTCAAACCACACGCAATGGGATAAAGTTGGCGGAGAGTGGGAAATGGAGTGTCTTAAGACTAGGTTTCCTCTGTCTACACTGCTGTATGTGGGATACAGAGTGAAGATTATTTGATTTTATGTTGATTTTAAAGTTATCATTCCATAAAAATATAAATTAAAAACCTAAAAGAAAGTCCAAAAAGCCTTAAATATCCTTCTACATAGTAAATATTCTTTATCTGTGATTTTATATTACGTCAGATCGAAGTGCCATAGAGATGTATAGGCTTGCATCAATTGGTAAAGACAATACTGTCAACCCAATGGCACTTACCCTATAATAGCTTTGCTTTCATGCCAAAATTGTTTTAGGCATTATACAAATATTGCGTCAGTATCAATATATATTGAGGGACCCCATGTTAATTATTGGCTGTATTGTATGGCTGTTATTCTGTAATTATCTATCTAATTTTGCTATATATCTATTAATGCTAGTGGTTGGCGAATCTTACGTGGCTTAGATTAAAACGTAGGGAATAAATTATGAAAGAAGGATGCAATAAACTTTTATAATATCGTTGTCAAAAATCAAATCAGCTTCACGCTGTATCCCGCACATAGCAGGGTAGGCAGACGGAACCTAGTGTTAAGACACTTCGTTCCCCACTATCTGCCGAAATCTAGAGGCATTGCGTTTTGAGAGGCAGAACTCAAAATCGCGCTTTGCCTCAACACCAGAGCGAAGAAATGGAAATATAAATTTAAGTAAATACCTCGAGTGGGGATCGAACCCACAACCAGTCGATTTTACAGTCACACTTTGTGCTTTTGTCTTTTTTGGAATTAAGATATTTCTATGAATTATAAATGCAATAAATAGCCTAGAGTTAATACACTCCGCTTTTTCACTTTCCAACGTATTCTAGAGACATTGCATGCTGAGTGAAGAAACTTAATGTGAAATTACTAATTATTTAATTTTCTCGAGTAAGTAATCTTTACCTCTAATATTTATTTACAAGTTAAAATTACAAATATCGTACGTAAACAATAAACAGTATCTTAAGTGATCTACTTTTTTATATATATACATTTATTTATAACTAATTTGAAATACCTTTGTGATATTAATAAACTAGCGCTACTTCTACTCTCTGATAGAAATAAAAGAGTCAAACTGGCGACAGAATTTTATACAGAAGAAAATAAAAATAGTTATTTAATTTTAAATATTTCCTGAAACTATATTCAGAAAATTAAAATTTTCCTTACATATTTTCCATTGCCAAAGAGAAAAATTCGCCCTAACTAACAAAAAATGTGTTTCGTTCGGTTAAATGGTTTGAGCTCGAGCTTTACCTGATTTATGACCTCACGTCACAGAAATGAAATATTATGTAGGCAGGAACGTGTGTGTTCATTTTGTCAGATTAATTTCCAGTAGACTATTTTGAGAAATAAAATTCAGCTTCACACTGTATCCCGCTTAAAGCAGGGTTGGCAGAAGGAACGTAGTGTTAAGACACTCCGTTATCAATTTGCCAATCCAATTTGCCGATGCATTGGGCGTTAAATGGCAAACTTAACGCCGAGCTTTACCTCGACACTAGAACAAAGAATTAAAAATATAAATTTAAGTAAACATTACAGTTTGAAACCAGTCTTGACGCAGCGGCACAAGGTGTGACTGCAAAACCGACTGGTTGTGGATTCGATCCCCACTCGAGGAGATGAAATATTTACTTAAATTTATATTTCCATTTCTTCGCTCTGTCTGTGTCGCAAGCATAACTTTTGCAATTTAAAAAAAACCAGAGTCAGTAATAAAGAATTAAAAAGTCCCGTCACAAAAACTTTAAATGTTTTTACATTACACCTGAAAAAAAACTGATAACCTTCTAACGGCCGAACACATTTTCTCATCATTCGGCTAAGAACACTCACGATTATGTCACTTTTCAAACATTAAAAAGCTAAATCAAAATCGGTGCATCCGTTATACGACGCCACAGCAGACGTACAGATACACACATACACAGAAACCTCAAACCTATAATACCTTTCTGTCTTTGTCGTAGAGCTAAAATAGTTACATAACATTTTTAAACATTGTTAAAGTGTTATTCCACACTTAGGAAAGAAAAATACTTATTTAGAAAACGTATACAAATTTGAACGCAGCGGGACTCGAACCCGCGCCTCCTGGAAACCGACCGGGCGCTCTGACGATTAAGCCATGCATTCTCTTAATAACACTTTAAAATTATAAGAAAAAAATAATTGTGTAGGTATTTTATTATTTCAGGTAAAAAAAATCATAATTTTATGGCTTCAACCCTACTCTAGGTTCATATATTCTGTTCTTTTTTTAATATCACACACAAAGAAAACAGAAATCTTTAATGTCGAGCTTTTTGGCATGTTTTATAACAATCATAAAAAACCTTTGTGACTTAAAACGTGGTTACTGCGCGCAATTGATTCATTGAAGTAAGGTTTGTGTATTATTACTAAGCGAAATTGTGACAAAGCTATTATGGCTTATATTTTGACCGTAAAAACTAGCTAAGTGCGAGTCGTGCACTCTAAGGGTTCCGTATTAATTTCAGTACTGTAGATCGATAGGAAATATATAAAAGACGACAAATTTAAGTTTGTGGTCGTATGCTCTTATTGAACTATGGGTGTGCGGTGGTTTTTTTTCTGTAATATAATATTAATGTTTTTTTTGTACATTAAGTTTTCACTTCTTCCCAAATTTTATAATTGTAGGTCCACTTTTATACAAAATGCACGTAGCATTTATGCATATTTATGCTTCTTTTGATTGCGTTAACTTAGAATCTTGGACCCAGGAGCTGATTACTTGATATTATTTTCAACGTTATATCTCCACGTCATCGTAAGATAAATGGTCTTGATAAGCGGACAGCGGATATATGTACATACGAACAACAAAGTGATTCTATGACTCTTTCTTTTTTTTTCTTTTGAATTACGGAACCCTAATATTGGTTTATAAATTACGTTTGTAAGCCCACGCGGTCAAAAGCATATAAAATAACAATCGGATAGTTTTTGATAAGGTGCTTCTTATTTTTGCCAATTTTTAGAAAACATACGGTAGAACAATCGGATATGTTAAAGAATAAAGAACTATTCAAGCTCAAATATCAAATTATTGTGCCGAGTGGGAATTGACCTCAAAACCTTATTTTTTAAGAGACATTAATTTTTAGAGGCCGGTCGTGGCGCAGCGGCACGAGGTGTGACTGCAAAACCGACTGGTTATGGGTTCGATCCCCACTCGAGGAGATGAAATATTTACTTAAATTTATATTTCCATTTTCTTCGCTCTGGTGTCGAGGTTAAGCGTGGCGTTGAGTTCTGCCACTCAACACGCAATGCCTCCAGAATTCGGCAGAAAGTGGGGAACGGAGTGTCTTAACACTAGGTTCCCTCTGCCTACCCTGCTGTGTGCGGGATATAGCGTGAAGCTAATTTATTTATTTTATTTTTATTTAATTTTTTAAACATTTTTTTAATTAATAAATAATTAAATAAAACCTAGGGGACAAGCATCTCAATTATCTCGATACCTATATAATAAGTACCCATATCTCAAAAACTATCAAACCGATCCTAATCAAACTTAAACCACTCCCAAAGTTGGGATACATCTCAATTAAATCAAAAAGGAAACATCTTGACATTAGTTTTATTTTCCTATTAATTTGTGAAGAAACCTTCTTTTATTTCCTTTTTTAATAATGGTTGAAAAAGACCTAGTTAGATATAATACGTAAGTAAATGACTAGACAAGATTATATCTTCTACAATATATTGCTTGGAAACAAGATTATAATTAAGATTTTGATCACACCGCCACACTTGTTTCAAATTACTCAATTTAATTATATATTTCACGTGCTTTATACGTTTACGCCTTCGTCTGTAATTACAGGATTATAATTAATAAGTAGTATTCTCGTTTCTTAGCAGCGGTCTTACGACAAAGAAGTATATGTATCTATATTATTTATTTTTTAATTACATCAATATTAAATCGTCGTTGGTCTGGTTCTGGCTGCCTAGGCAAAAAGTACGACGTTGAGTTTCGCTCCTCAACACGCAATGTCTCGAAAATTCGGAAGAAAGTGGGGAGTAGAATGTCTTAACACTAAAAACTACTACACTAACACTAAAGCTGAAAAAATATGTGCAACAATTTAAAAAATTGTTAAAATTTAATATAAAATTATTGTTTACAATAAGAGCTGTCCTAAGTTATTTAGCATATTACTATTAAACAACGAACTAATAAGTAAAAAATAATTTTACATAAAGTAAAACGTACTTTAATGTTGTTAAACACAAAAATAATAAAAAAATGATTTTATAATTTTGCCGCCGCGCTTAGCCTCGGCACCAGAGCGAAGATATGGAAATATAAATTTAAGTAAATATTTCATCTCCTCGAGTGGGGATCGAACCCACAACCAGTCGGTTTTACAGTCACACTTTGTGCCACTGCGCAAGAACTGGCCTATACTAGCCATAACTGGCACTAAGTTCTCTCTGCCTTCCGTGCAATGTGAAAATAACTCAAGAGTAAAAAAAATGGCTAATAATTTTATTATGAATATAGATTTTACTCTATAATTTATTAAAGGAAAACAAAATTATAGTGTGGGCGAATGTACCTATAGACTGGATCTGTTTATTTTTTATCAAGTAAGCCTCTTAGCAAAAATATAACTGCTTCCAAGAAATATTGTTTTGTATGTTAATTTATTTAGAAAATTTTATATATAAATGCTTATATACATAGGATGAAAAAAAATATGAAATGAATCAACCATTTAGGATAGGCTATACTAAAAGCGTTTGGTTATGTTATTTGAGAAGTGGAAAAGCAACATATCCTGCAATATATTGATATTAACTTAAACTTAATTTCAGCAGAAATTATTCAAAACGTTTCAATGCATTTTTTGTCAGCTTCACACTGTATCCCGCACACAGCAGGATAGGTAGAGGGAACCTAGAGTTAAGACACTCCGTTACCCACTTTCCGCCGAGTTCTGGAGGCGTTGAGTGTTGATTGGCGGAACTCAACGCCGCGCTTTGCCTCGACACCCTAATGGCCCTGCGCCAAGACAGCCACAAATCCATTTAAAACCTGTATAATTATATATTTTTATATTTGGAACGCTTAAATTGGTTTCTTAGAAACACGTACAAAATCCTTTTCTTATTGCGGGTGACAAAATAATGTCTAGACTACAACTCTTACGCCCAAAGGATTTATTATTATATTTTAGCTAAAAATATACATTAGTTATTCTTTGAACTTGGTTTAGATAAAAATCTTATTTCATTTGATATTTATTGTTACGTGAAACTTCCAAAGTTCCATTGTGAAAAACACCCTCTAATATTATAGCTTCAAATAGATATGTGATTCTTTTTATTATCATAAATTATATTTTTCTATAAATATTTATTGAACAGACTGTAGACACTTTTTTATTGTTTTGTTATTATATTCATTCCAATTTATATATAAAAGACGTAATAATAAACGGGTTAGAATTATTTAAAAAAAATACTATAATTATAAATTTTGTAGGCGTTTTAAAACTTACAATTTAGACAAAAAGCCAGGTGTGGCACGGCGTTGAGTTCTGCCACTTAACACGCAATGCGTATTGAGTTGGGCCAAAAGTGAAAAAGTATAGGAACGTTGAATAAAATGTTTTTTGTTATAGAAAATGACAATATCTAAAACTCAATAAACAGACTGTAAACTTTACATAAACTATTACGGCTTTAACAGCTTAGTAGTAATATAATTTTTCACATCATTCAAATTAAAATATGGTTTATATCGACCGCAATTTGCGTGCTAGATTAAAGAAATTAAGATATACAATAGTTTATTTTATTTTTTTTACTTTCCTGATGTAGGGTGTAGAGTATGCAGAGGGAACCTAAGAGATTGCGTTTTGGGTAACACAAATCATACATCAAAAAAATAATGTTATTAGATTTTTTTTTTGCCCAATATATGAACAAGCGACAGCTGAACACGCAATATCTCCAAAATTCGGCGGCAAGTGAAGAACGGAGTGTCTTAACACTAGGTTCCATCTATCTACCTTGTTATCTGTGGGATACAGCGTGAAGCTAAATTTAAAAATAATGATTAAAAAAAGGGAGATGTACTAACTGCTGTGCTCTATAACAGTATCAAAAAAATTTTTTACATAATATTTACATAGGTTCAATTATTAATTATAGTTAATATATGGCTATGTTTTTCATCTTAAGAAAATAGTGGTATAGGGATAAAAAAGAAAACATCTATTACAGTTATTAATTTTTATTTATTTTTAGTATAATATAAATAAATATTTTAAATAGTAAAGATTAAAACAGATTATTTCAAAATTTGTAAAGCATTCAAACAAAGGTTTCGCTTGTAATAAATTAGTTAATTCATCAATAAAAACATATTTTTTGCAACTTTTAAACTTCAATTTCGCTGATATTTTACTTCGGACTTTTTTTTATTATTAGAAATATAAATCTTTATTACTAGAATTCTGATTTTGTTTATTACTAGAATTCTGCTTAAACATCTGACATCCACATTTTTTTTTATTCTCAAACATATCAATACATTATTTTTATGATAAAAATTGTAGAAATGATATACATTTTTAAATCGTCGTGGTGCAGCGGCATAGAGTCTGATTGTAATCACGACGGTTGTTCGTTCGACTCCCAATTGTAAGATTGCTTTTTTTTATTTCTCTCTAGTAACAAGACAAAGTAAGGCGGAGAGTTTCTCCGCTTACATTATATCTCGAAAATTGAGCGTGGTGGGGAACGGAGTACCTCAACTAGGTTCCTCTGGTTACCCTGTGCTA
The DNA here is from genome assembly GCA_021202915.1 of Heliconius himera. Classification (NCBI taxonomy): domain Eukaryota; kingdom Metazoa; phylum Arthropoda; class Insecta; order Lepidoptera; family Nymphalidae; genus Heliconius; species Heliconius himera. The sequence continues at coordinate 77,702 of JAJHJA010000024.1, read as the reverse complement.
TGCAGGATACAGCATGATACTAAAAAAACATATATATTCGACAAAAGCCCGGGTAGTCCGCCCTAGTTATACAGGGTAGGCTTAAATGAGAAACCCTAATCACAGGATTTACGTTGGGATGTACTTCGTTGTAATATATCCATTATTTAAAATGTAAATAATCCCTAAATTTATCACACATTTCAAGCGAATTTAGCCTTTGCATGACATCTGTATGAGAGGACATATTCATATTTCAAAATGTATAAATTAACATATTTTTATAGATTATACATTATAATTATACAGTTAAAGGCCAGTCGTGGTGCGGGGGCAAGTGTGCCTGTAAAAGGTTGTAAAGACTGGTTGTGGGTTCCATCCCCGATCGAGGAAGTAAATTTTTCATTTACATTTATGTTTTCATTACTTCGTTGTGGTATCGAGGCAAAGCGCGGCGTTGAGTTCCGCCACTCAACACTCAATGCTCCAGAATTCGGTGGAAAGTGGGTACTCAGCTTGTGCGTTCAGCGTGAGGCTAATTTATTATTTTTTTATTTTATACAATTATTTTTCTTTAATTCTAACTATAACATCAAAAGTCATATTCCTTCTCTTTAACAATATACTAAAATTTAGGCCCAAAGACAGCTAAAACTAGCTAACTTTTAGATTAAAAGAAAAGTGATGATGCTGCTTTTTCGATTTAGGTAATACCTACATAATTATGAAGCTAACATATTATAGCGTCTATAAGTTTACATACAAAATAATTAAGTATTCTATACATGTAATATCTTTTTACATATACACTTTCATTACGGAACTTAACGCTGCGATTTACCTCATTACCAAAGCAAATGAAAATATTAAATATTTCCTCGATTGGGAATAGAATCCACAATCTGTAGTCAAGTCACACCCTTGTGGGCACAAGGCCGCCGCGACTGGCTCCGTGTATTATATTGTATTAATTTTATTAAATTAGCCTCTCACTTTTGTCCTGGTACACTTGTGTCAAGACACTCCGATTTTCACTTTCCGAAATCTAGACATCGCTTGGAGTGCGTAACTCAACGCCGCGCGTTGTCTTGCTAGGACTGGGTAATTTCAATGTATTCTATTATTATTCGTCGTTATATTTTCTCTAAGGATCAAAACAAAATACGTATCTATTTTTTTATTAAATTGATATAGTAAATTACATTTAAAATATCTTTGCTTTTCAAATGAGAACAAGCCATCATCTTAGCTATTTACATTACATTATTTTAGCAATTTACCTATATACCTTAATTTGTCATACTAACAATATAAAAGTGAATGTAAGTTTGTTTGTTACAATTAAACACCAAAACTACTCAACCAATTATCTTGAATCTTTATACACATATTAATAAAGATATTTGATTCTAATATAGGACATAGGATACTTTTTGTTTATTTTTTTTTTAATATTATCGTTTTGCTATAATATAAAAATATCTTTAAGCGATCGAAGACGCGTTTAGGCTCTAGTTAAATATAATAAGTTATTTTCACTGTATTCATATGAAATTTGAAGTCATCTCGATATATAATAAGACAGTAACAATATTTTTTCTGTTCATTTAGTAATTTTGGCTGAAATGGATAGAGGGACATTTAAAAAGAATAATAGAAACAAAAAGTTTTTTTTTTAATTTCTTGTCTGTCTGTCTATACGTATGGTCACATTTTTCTCTGAAAGTACTAAACCGATTTACTTAAAAGTTTCAATTGCTTTGTTTTAACTCAACTTAACAATTAAAGTTTGTTTCATCAAAATCGGTTCATTAAAAGTTATCGTCATTTGAATGAGCTCAAGGTATTAGTTTGCTTGCGCATGTTATATAGCAACCGCGCTGGTAAGATTCCTGGCTAAAGAATGACATTCGAAACGTCTTGGTTATATGAGTATTGATAAAAATATATATTTTTGAAGCACTATTATACAATATTTTATACAACAAAGTAAACAAATTGAATTGTTAGTGGAGATTACCTTCATAAATCATAACAGTTAAGTTTAAGTCGTAATTAATTCAACACAGAGATAAAGAACGATTTGATCTTCAAAGAAATATCAAGTAAATACAAACATTTTTTGAATCGTTCGTTCGTTTGAAATAAATTTATATATAAATGCCTAAAAACATCCTTCTACGTGTACTCTGTAATAACTACATATTTACCAATTGTACATTTAGCTAATAATATGTGTAACTAATTTAAAAACTGTACAGGAGTTAATATGCAAACATTACAGTTGTTTTACAAAAAATATTATGAATCATTACCCAAATCAATAATTTAACATTTAAGGCTGTTTCTGAAGCAGTAAATTAAATTATTAATTGACATTAGCACATTTAACAGAGTTTTAAAAAACATAACATAGGTAAAAAGAATGTAATGCTACAAAAATATATACGTATAATAAATAATTAGCTTTATGTATATTTTATAAATCAAATATTAACATTGGTCGTATTTTTTAGTTCGAAACAATCAAAAATTTTTATAGTAATTACGGCAATGTCGTAAAAAAATCATATTAGAATATTACAGATAAAAGACATATTAGAAGTCATTATAGTTGTCAATCAATTCTGCTTATTAAATCAATAATCATGTAGTTTAAGCGGGCGAAGCCGCTGCCGAGCCGCTGGTATATCATATATAGATCGTCTTACGTGAAATATTTTTCAAATTAAAATTACAATTTGAAATGTTTTTACTTGTTACGAATTATAGCCTATTTGAAAATATAGTTGTTTAGGGTTGTATGGATATATATATATATATATATATATATATATATATATATATATATATATATATATATATATATATATAGGACTATCCTGGTACTGGTGGTGTCGTAAGAGGCGACTACAGTACGTGTGGTAGAGTCACGTCGCCAGCAATGACTACACGCATGGGCGGACTCGACCGCCACTGCGTCGTATCAGGTAAAGCCGGGCTCCGGCGCCCAACACACGTTGTCGGCAGGCGACGCACCTGCGGCTCCTCTGGTGCTGCGCGGGGTCGCGGTCGGCGGTAGCCACTTAGCATCAGGTGACCCGAACATGCGTTTGCCTTGCCTTTTCCATAAAAAAAACAGTAGATATTTTATTAGCCTACTGATGCCAAATACAGTGTTAAGTTCCGCCACCCAGCGCATGAATACATTTTTTTTAATTCTATACTGTACTTAGATATACATGATTTAAATTATTTATATTAATACTTCATATATGCAAATATAATAATTAAAACAAAATAACAATTCGAAACATTTATCCAATTATTTCAATTAATTAATGCAGTTTATACTAAGTTTGATTGAAAAAATGAATAACATAAATATCTAAAAATATTTTTAAACATTTTTTTAAAGTGTTATTCCACACTTAGGAAAGAAAAATACTGATTTAGAAAACGTATAAATAAGTATCTAAAAATATGTATATAAAAATTAAATGTAATTGTATAAGTACATAAGAATAATTTATAAAACATTATGAAAAAAAATACAAATCAAATAATAGTTCGGTGAAATGTTGTAAGAACTTTACCTTAAAAAATATTTTTTGAAACTTTTTGAGATTAATTTTTAATACCTACCTACTAACTTTATATATTTTTATTTGAACATTTACACACATACACTGCGTCCACATGTATACAAATTAAAATAATATAAGCGCATATTTACTTACAGTAGTAACTTCAAGATTACTATAGAAAATTTATTATACTTATAAACACATCTAAAATCTCTTACTCTTTTAAAAATATATTACATCAATGACTAGAGTGACAAAGTTACACTTCATACGAATTGTTTTAAAACAAACGCCTGCCTCTCTTGTTTCTTCTTATTTCAAGGAACCGATGTTTTCGCTCTGAAAGGAGGAAAAAATATAGTTTAGTTCGATATTGTTACGGAATTTACTTGTTTACATAAATTTAAACTCGAGGCCGTCGTGGCGCAGGGACACAAAGTTGTGGGTTCGATCTCCACTCGAGAAAATTAAATATTTACTTAAATTAATATTTTCATTTCTTGGTTCTGGTGTCTAGGCAAAGAGCGGCGTTGAGTTCCGCCATTTCACGCACAATACTTCTAAAATTTTCTGGAAAGTCTCAAGCGAAGTGTCTTAACACTAGACTCCCTGCTGGAAGTTGCTGGTGTATCATTTTGACTAGAATGTGTGATAGGACAACAGGACAAAATAGTATACATATTTATAACTAGTAGCCCCCGCGCGGCTTTACCCACTTGAACTATATGAATATTTACTTAAATGTACTTAAGATAAAAAATATTAATTATTATAATTAATAATGAAATTAAAAAAAATGTTTACTTATTTCACATCTATTTTAGGTAGGCGGTTTTTTTACACTAATAAAAGCCATCAATAATCATATTTTTCTGATATATCGATGAAATACGATATTAGAAGTATAGATTAGGACTCTACATTAATAAGTATTATAAATACATACGTATTTAAGCCATCCGAGTGCGAAGCCTGTGGCGGTGGCCAGCGATGGATGTGAGCACGCCACATCAGCTGCCGAAACGTCATCCGGAACTGCCTCGACATCGAACAGTATAGAACAAAGTTGATCGCCCCATTTAACAACGCTAGAGCATCCATCAATTCTCCAAATAAATCATAGCAACGTTTGAAAAAACAACGGCCCAAAGCTCCACTCAAAAGTCCTAAAACACCTTGAGGCAGCTCTGTTACTAGGAATAATAGCAAAACAGCAACAAGCATTTTCGTTGTTCTATTTGTTCTCCTATCTCCTTTGTATAGACGTTTCAAAGTTTTATCGTTTGTGGGACAGGCGTTATAAACTCTTATCTTCTTTTGGTGCTCGTTTGCACTGTATACTTCCCTTATTAGCCATAAGCTTATCATCGTCAGTATGAAACAAGGCAGGAGCTTAATGACAACCGCGTGTACCCAAAAGTTTATTTGATAAAGTTGACCTTCCTCGTCGGAGTCCACGTGGTACAGTATCATAGGGCCGTTTGGTTCCAGGACAACTGCTGTGTGTATGTCGAACACCTGTTTAAATTAAATTAATTTTTATTTTATTATTTTAAGTACTTTAAAACCTTGTTATAATTCATATTCATAAAATCGTTGGAGTATATTTACAAAATATTTAATAATAAATATAAATATAAAAATCTTGCGTGTAAACTCAAATTTTATACGTAATATTGTTATGTTAGTTAAATAAACAATTAGCTTCATATTTAAATCAAATTAAAAACTAAACTCCTATGTAAGGAAAGAAATAGTTTAGAAATTATAAAATTATGTTATATTATTAACTTAACAAATAAAAAAAAATATTTTAAACATTTTTAAAGTGTTATTCCACACTTACTTAGAAAAATACTTATTTAGAAAACGTATAAATATTTGAACATAACGGGATTCGAACCCGCGCCTCCTGGAAACCGACCAGGTCGGTATGTTAAAAAAAAATATTATGTCTGTTTCTACTATCAATCATAAATTTAATAAGACACTTTGGAATTTTATGAGTTTATGGATATCTTAGGGTTCTTCTATAAGAAAAGGTTGACGTTTATAAGCCATATCTTACGTAATCAAGTGAAAATCTTTTCACTTGATTACGTCTCTTCTTGTAACATTCTTGTAACATTCTTCATCTTTTCTTGTAACATTCTTTTTATTAAAATAGTTATTATTCAAACCAAAAAAAATAAAATTTTTATATTATAATTAATTCCAAGACACGAAATTTAAAAAAGAATCCGAACCTCCAATTAGCACGGTACTATAAAAACAGTAAAATTTAATACAAAATTTAATAGAAAACTAAAATTTTACATACATATTAAAAGAGTCACAAAACTTTATACAACTTACCATAAACGTAGGAATACAAAGGATCGGCGGTAGAATGAAGCTGCTCAAAATAGCTGTGCTGCATCGTCTCTCTGTGCATAGAACGTGGTTTCTATCCGAATACCTGGGGCCAATTATAGTAGTTAGTAAATTCTCGAATACATGGAGCGGAATGCCGATTATACAATTGGTTTCAAATATTTTACAGTAATAACTATTTTAGAAGCCAGTTGTGGCGCAGCGGCACGAGGTGTGACTGTAAAACCGACTGGTTGTGGGTTCGATCCCTACTCGAGGAAATGAAATATTTACTTAAATTTATATTTCCATTTCTTCGCTCTGGTGTCGAGGTTAAAGCGCGGCGTTGAGTTCTGCCACTCAACACGCAATGCCTGCAGAGTTCGGCATAAAGTGGGGAACCTAGTGTTAAGACACTCCGTCTTAACACTAGGTTCCCTCTGCCTACCATGCTGTGTGCGGGATACAGCTTGAAGCTGATTTTATAAAATTAACAAATTTTATGTCGTAGAAGTTTCTGGCAAAAAAGTCAAAAACGACATTTATTACTACCGCATGCCCCGCACGACTGACCTCAAGTATATTTTCGTAAATATATTTAAAGCAAAAATTCTTTTTTCACTAAGATAAAACGTAACATTATAAGGAATTTGATGTTTATAGTGTGCTTCTGGCGTGTTGAATGCCTGAAATAGATGTAGAGGATAAACAGTATTGAGCTTAAATTAACCAAACTTCTAATTAAAGATACGTTTGGCTGTATTTAAAAACTTTTCGAAGGAAAAATATTCCAAAAGGTTAAACAAATAATAAGAATAGCGACAACAAAATAAATACCAGTCCTGGTGCAGGAGCACGAAATGTGACTGTAAACGCGACAGATTGTGTGCGAGACTCGAGGCAATAAAATATTTAATATTTCCATTTTCATCGCAATGGTGTCGAGGCAAAGCGCGATGTTGATTTCCGCCACTAAATACGCGATGCCTCCAGAATTCGGCGGAAAATACGGAACGGAATGGCTTCACACTAGGCTTCCTCTACTGTGTGCGGGATACAGAGTGAAAAAATCTTACTACAACAGCAGTGTGTAAGTTTATACTTTTTCATTAAAGTTGAATTTAATGAACGAACAATAATATAGGTTTTATTATATTATTATTTTAATTTTTTGTGGCCTGTCGTGGCGCAGTGGCACAAAGTGTGACTGTAAAACCGACTGGTTGTGGGTTCGATCCCCACTCGAGGAGATGAAATATTTACTTAAATTTATATCTCCATTTCCTTGCTCTGGTGTCGAGGCAAAGCGCGGCGTTGAGTTCTGCCACTCAACACGCAATGCCTCCAGAATTCGGCAGAAAGTGGGGAACGGGGTGTCTTATGACACTAGGTTCCCTCTGCCTACCCTGCTGTGTGCGGGATACAGCATGAAGCTGATTTATTTATTTATTTAAATTTATGCTTCATTGCTTTTGCTTAGATGTGCATGATATGTATTTGTGCACATTTATACAGTGTAGGCAGAGTGAAACTAGTATTAAGACTCTCGAGGAAATGAAATATTCTTTTTAAATTTAAATAAATATTTCATTTCCTCGAGTGGAAATAGAACCCACTACCCACCCATCACGTCTACGCCTGCTCCTCTGCGCCACGACTGCCCCCCACAATCGTATATCATTTTAAATCTATCAATAATATCAAATAAAATGTAATACTCACTTTATAGCAACGTATCTCCATACAGCGAGTGAGAGGGTGAGGCAAATCGATGCAGTATGGAATATCTGTGCGAAATGCATATGGAATAGGAGGTAGGCAGCCCACTTATAAGGCATTTCTCGTTGACCCGGCAAAATCTGTAGACGTTAATTTAATATATATTAATAAATTGAAATATATAAAAAGTAAGAGCAGCGGTGTTATTTTAAACGCGATGGGTTGTGGGTTCGATTCCCACTCGAGATAGAGAAATATTTAATATTTCCATTTGTTCTCTCTGGTGTCGAGGCGAGGCGTGACGTTGATGAACCGTCATTGAACATGTAATGCCTCCAGAATACGGCGGAAAATAAAGAGCGGAGTGTCTTAACATTAGGCTTCTTCTGCCTATTCTGCTACATGTAGCATACAGTGTGAAGCTGTAAAAGCAAAGTTATATGTTATATGATTGCGCCAGTCGTGGCGCAGCGGCACAAAATGTGACTGTAAAACCGACTGGTTGTGGCTTCGTTCCCCACTCGAGGAGATTAAATATTTACTTAAATTTATATTTCCATTCCGTCGCTCTAGTGTCGAGGCAAAGCGCGGCGTTGAGTTCTGCTACTTAACACGCAAAGCCTCCAGAATTCGGCAGAAAGTGGGGAACGGAGTGTCTTACACTAATTTCACGCAATGCCCCTGCGGTGCCAAAAGTGGGGAACGGAGTGTCTTACACTATGTTCTCTCTGTCTACACTGCTGTTTGCGGGATACAGCGTGATTTATTTATTTATTTTATTTATATGACTTAAAAACAAAGAAATAAGATTGCGCATAAGCTGCATACAAACTTAGAGAACTCAATTTCTTTAGAAATGTAGAGACAAAATATTCAAATAGAATTATACTCTAAAGAAAATAACTTTGTGTATACATATTTTTTTATAAAAATGGAAAAATTCTTAGATTCTCCTTTAAAATTCTCGAAACTACGTAAGATCTTTGCTAATTTATAATTCATAAACAGTTTTTTGACGTGCATACGTCTATATAAATTCGCTTACATAAGAGGGGCAATCCAAAAAATCTAATGCTTACATCGGGGCATAAAATTTGGCGTTGTAGTTTCGAAACTATCCTTTACATCCAAAATATAATTATATCACATAAACGAGAACAGTGACGTATCGCGCGCTGTGGAGGGAGAAGTGACGCTATCTTAAGGTTATTTTGCTGCGTATCGAGATTTGCTATTAGTATAACATTTGACTCAGGGAAGCTACGGAGTTAATTTAATTTTTAATCGTCGGCTATCACCAAAATCTATCCATTGTACGTCTGAAAATAGTTTAAAGTAGTTATAATCAAAAATATATAGGGTCAGCCTATACGCATCAAAAAGCCAAAACCAAATACAGATATCATATACGATTGGAAAGGGCTTCTCAAGAATAATCAAATGGTACTAATAAAACACCATCTGACCGAATAAAGTTGTGCCGTGAGCGTAGAAGTATGACGACGACGGTGCCAGTATATGCACCAGTAGTAGAGCTGGGGCGACTGGAACTCAGAAAGTAGATCATGAAATCGCTTCTACCTTACCAACAAATATATTGGGCAGCAGCTAGTGTACGTCTCAATACGACATTTGTCAACAATCCATTCGGACATATGTAAGTGTGATGTCTGTGATCGTCTATGGTTTTTGCGCCAACAACAGATATACACTTAACGCTGTTTAAAAATACTTTGCCAGTAGGGACTTTAAACTGTGAGGCCCTTATATTATCAATACCTGAGAAGATTTCCAGTTTTACTTACGGATTTAGTCAGGCACCTCTTACAGTTAAAAAGATACGAGATGAGTACCAGGGATTGGTCTAGCATTCGTTGCCGACACTAGTCGTCAAAGTAAAAAAGTTTTATACAGGATGGAAGTGTCAGCACCACTTTAAATGAAACCATAGTTTTAACTATTCCATAAAAGCCTAATACAATTTTTAAAAATCCCAAAAATGAAAAAGTTATTTTTTCAAACAAAATAAATATTAAAATTGTCGTTGTAAAATAAAACACCATTTGTCAAGAACGACGCACGCACACATAAACCAATCAAAGGGAAACCACCGCATACGCCTCATTCCGAAATCGAGTCGTAGGTATTGGCGGCGAAATTCAAAGTTGACTTAGTAAACTTTTAGTAACTTAGTTAACTTTTAGAAGCATTTTTGTACTAGTATGTTTTTACGTTCGCATCTTTGCCTAACTGCGTTACATGAAATACAGGTATCGATAAGCATCGTGAAATGAAAAAAAATCCTACGTCTAAGCTGTTGAGTTATCTTGATTAATTTCTTTAGCTATGGGTTTGAAATATTTTACACTATGTGCTGTTTCCAGAAAAGGAGCGCTGCCTCTTCCACCCTGTATAAAAGGAGCTTGATGATGATATATACATCATCAAGTCCCACAGCCGATGGAATCGCCATATATCGGAACATCAATAGCTTCACTGATTGTGATAGAGCTAACATTGCCTTCGGAATTGATGTCGGAAATTCATTTGAAAATGAAAGATGCAAAGCTAGTTATATATGTCTAGTAAATGTAAAGGCCAGTGGCATCGTTAAATTCGTACTCGGGTGTGTGTATCTCCACCGGGGCACAGCGTTGGCACTAATTATACTCTTTGTCTTCTCATCGTTATTAAAATATTTCAAGAAAATCACTAAAATTATACCTGATTTCGAGTCTAATCAGATAAGTTATGATAGTCGGGGACTTAAATGTTGATGTTTCACAAAACCTCCGACTTCATATTTACCGAGTTCAATTTGCTTTATATTGAAACTTCACTAACAACTTAGATATAATACCTGCATTGATTTAACTTTTACCAGAAATCTCGGTGTGTCATTTGTGTTGTACTTATTGTTTCACAGTATAATTAAAAATGTTATATTGTATCAATAATATTTTTTTTTCTTGATTTTATCCTTAATATATAAGTAAAAATATGTGTAAATTGAGGCCAACCGTGGCGCAGCGTGCATGAAGTGTGACTGTAAAACCGACTGATTGTGGGTTCGATACCCACTCGAACAGGTGAAATATTTACTTAAATTTATATTTTCATTTCTTCGCTCTGGTGTCGAGGTTAAGCGCGGCGTTGAGTTCTGCCACTCAACACGCAATGTCTCCAGAATTCGGCAGAACGTGGGAACGGAGTGTTTTAACACTAGGTTCCTTCTGCCTACCCTATATTACTGCTGTGTGCGGGATACAGCGTGAAGCTGATTTTAATTTTTAAAATATATTATTTAAAAAGTATAACCAATTATATTAACGTATTCACGTACAAAACGTACAACAAATGGCCGTGTCCATGACACAGCCACATCCAAGATTTTTTAATCATCCGATGGGTTCCCTATTTTTTCATAGTTTTGCGTTTATTTGATATATATGTGTGTTAACTGAGTGTGACTAATAGTGCGTGAACGCGGGTCCAACTAATAGTGCGTGAAGGCGGGCCCACACTTTTCGAATTGAAATACCTTTCAGTGGAGTCCATGTTGTAGGTGTCTATTTCTTTGGTTGTTTTTTACCAACAGAAATTTAGATACCTAAAACCAAGTGTTCCTTAAGTTAAGTCAATTAAGTGTTCCTTAAGTTAAGTCAATTCCTTTATTATAAAAAAACATTGATTAATCAATGATAATCTAAAAGTAATTATTAACATAAACATACATACATACATATACAATCATATTATTCAAAAAGAAACAACAAATTTTAAACATTTTTTTCTATTGTTTGAGCGTGTGACATTAAACGCGACAGGTTATGGATTCGATTCCCACTCGGGGAAATGAAATATTTAATATTTTAATTTTTCGCCCTAGTATCGACGCAACACTTAAAGCCTGTAGAATTCTGTGGAAAGGGCGAAGTGAAGTGTCAGAACAATACTCTAGACTCCCTCTGCCAACCCTGCTAAATGCGGGATACAGCGTGAAACTGATCTTAATAATAGAGATTATATTATACAAAATGGAAATATTAGAACAGGTATATATGCAATAAACCATTTTATAATAATCAAAAGCGTAATCTTTATATGCACTTAACAGCTTATCTTGATTGTTTACAGATAGTGTACCCGAGATACGATTTCCTGATTAGTTTCTAACTTAACAAACAACATTAATGATTAATATATACCTATATTAAAGAACCTTTTAAATATTGCCGATGTTTTCCTTTTTTTTTGAAGTTGAACGTTTGAAGTTAGTAAAGTAATAGTAAACAAACAAGGATTTTATTGTTTTGTTTTGTTTTGTTTTATTATCTACTTTTATTACACTATATGCTGTATCCCGCATTTAGCAGGATAGAGAGAAAAATATTATACTATGAAACAATTGCAAACACATGTACGTTTAATTTGAATTAATTACTTAAAAGCCAGTCGTGGCGCAGTGGCACAGAGTGTAGTTGTAAAATCGACTGGTTGTGGGTTCGATTCCCACTCGAGGTGATTAAATATTTACTCACATTAAAATTTTCATTTCTTCGCTCTAGTGTCGAGGCAAAGTGCGGCGTTGAGTTCCGCCACTCAACACGCAATGCCTCCAGAACTCGGCGGAAAGTGGGGAACGGTGTGTAGTAACACTAGGTTCCCTCTGCCTACCCTGCTGTGTGCGGGATACAGCGTGAAGCTGATGTAATGATGTAACTTAAAAAGTATAATAACATAGTAATAATTTTTATTCTGTTGAAAATTTAGTTATCTTTTTATTCTTTTTTATAGCTTCAAAAATACAAATACTTTTTATTAAAATAAAATCAGCTTCACGCTGTATCCCGCATACAGCAGGGTAGGCAGAGGGAACCTAGTGTTAATACACTCGGTTTCCCACTTACCGCCGAATTGTTCGAGATCGAATGAAAATATCAATAAATTGTAATTGATTACCTCGAGTGGGGATCGAACTCACAACAGTCGCGATACTGTCACACACACGCGTCTGCTCCTGCGCTACGGCGGCCTCTCTAGTATATTTATTTCTAGCAATATGTAAAATATAACCAACTCCTAGAAAACATCTCTCATAAATTATAATTTTTAACAAGATTGGTAAAGCTTTTTGATATGAAAGGCCAAATCTCCAACGTAGTTGCATTTAATACATTCAATATTCATGTTATGCAGGTATTAGAATTCGAAATGGAACGCGCAGAATAATATTAAAACATACTCCAATAATCGAGACCGTCGTGGCACAGTGAAATAACGTTCGTCTGTAAAAGCTATGGTTGTAGGTTCAATTACCACTCGGCGAAATAATTATATTTAATACATTTTCATTTCCCAGCTCCGACAGCCGAATCCTGGCGTCAAGTCACGGCACGCAATGTATCGGAAATATGATGGAAAATATTGTATCAAAGAGTAAATAAAAAACTGGTCTATTGGGAGTCTAACTTACCTCCTTGGGGTCTGTACCAATTTTAAGTATTGTAAGTTAACGGGAAGTACAATTTATTAAAATAGACAAACTTAAGTTTGCGAGTGTTGGCACTCATTTTATATGAAATGGACTATAAATATAAGCTTGTAATGATTTATTTTATTAAATACTTAAGTTATATGCATCTAAATACATATACTCAACGTTTTTTGTATTTTTTTTACATAAATTTAAATATTATGAAATATTAATATTACATTCATAGTTTAAAGTACGCCATATGGTAATGAGAACTAAAAAATAAGAGTGGTATTAATGAGAAAATAATTTATAATATAATACTTATTTAGAAAACGTATAGAAATGTGAACGTACCGGGACCCGAACCACTGGAAACCGACCAGACGCACTGACCACTAAGCCATACGTTCACATTTGTATTTATAAGTGTTTTTCTTTCCTAAGTGTGGAATAACACTTTAAAAGAAATTTTTAAAAATAGTTTATAGTATACTATAAACAAACGCTGTTACAGTGTTATTCTTTAAGACTGCTTATACTGAAGTCTGATCACGATATTTAAGTTAGATTGAAATATTCCAGAAAAACAATACAATCAATCTATAAAATACAAGCAGTTTTCAGTTTGCACAAGAATAAAATTGTTAATGGTAATAATGATAAGTTGCTATTATTTCTATAAGATTCACTTGAATAACCTATTGAATAACATTGTAAGACAATATAACAATATACGGGATTGCTTGGTATTTCTGAGAAGAAAATGGCAGGTTTACTTTAGTAAATTAATGATTTCTTATTTTTTTCGTCTTATTTTATTTATTAAATAACTACTGTTTAGTCCACCTTATACGTAAATTTTAAATAAGTAATAGTAGCGTACAAAAATAGGTTTCAGAGGAGCCTCGTATCTTCATTATGAAACCACAATTTTTCGGGAAATCTATTAAAACTGTTTTTTTTTCTTCCTGAAAAGTTGACATTTTGCGATTACCATTTTATTCTCCGGGGACGGCACTATATATCTTTCACTTTCTGCATTTTTCTCTTCCTTTATATTGTTCTGTTCTGATTTCGTGCCAAGTGTCTACGGAAAGTTACCCTATAGGTTTTTATTACGCAACGAATTTCATAGAAAATGCCGCAAAATCGATGCGTAAATGCTCGAATCTCTTGTTTCCGTTGACTAAGAAGCTTAACTTAAATATTTGATATCAAATTTAGCTTTATATCACTATGGGATCTCGAGATAAATAGTCTTGACGGATGGACAGATGGATAACAAGTAATATATAAGGGTTCCGTTTTTATAGCCAATAAAAAAGAAATATAAATAAAAAAAATATAATAAATAGTGTGACATTCATTTATATATACCATTTACTAAATTATATAACATATTTAGTTAATGATAAACAATGGCCTTGTTAAATTTGACAAAAGTAAAAAGGACAGGAAATACTGAGGGAGGAAAAACGGAGGATTAAATTTCATATTTGCCTCAAGTCTAAGTAATTTATTATAACGAATCTCTCCTTTATAGTTAATCGGCAGTTGAAAACGTGAATGTTGTAGGTTCAATTTCCTCTCGTGGAATTATTTATATTTCTTTGCTCTGGTAAGAAGATAAAGTGCGATGCTAAGATCAAAAACACTCAGTTTCTCGATACCCTGCCTGATATTATATAAATAAGCTTAAATGTAAATTGCAATAAAACCAATCGGGTTTTAAGATTGTCTCGTGAAATTCAAGTATGCTATCCAGTATGTATGCTAAAAGCTATGAAGTCAATGAACTTAGTCAATATATGACTATATAACTGGCGAATATAATACACAATAAATAAAAAATAAACAAAAATCGGCTTCACGCTGTATCCCGCTCAGAGCAGGGTAAGCAGAGGGAACCAAAGGTTAAAACACTCCGTTCCCCCCTTTAGAAGCCAGTCGTAGCGCTGAGGCGCGTCTGGTTGTGGGTTCGATACCCATCCAAGGAAATGAAATATTTATTCAAATGTATATTTTCATTTCTTCGCTCTGGTGTAGAACCCAAAGTGCGGCGTAGAGTTCCGCCACTCAACACGCTATGCCTTGAATTCAGCGGAAAATGAGTAACAAAAGAATATTAATAATTATATAAAACTATATTACGATACGCATGTTATATTCCATAATACTTACCAGATATCTATAAATAGCAAATGGTACATATTCCATCATCACGAACACGTCTGCTACCGCCAGCCATTTCAGTAGGCGATTGATAGGTGCCGCCGCCAGATCACGTCTTGTCAACACAGCGACGTTTAACGCATTGGCCAAGCTTCCGAAAAGACACACCTGTACGAAACAAAAAAAATATATAACAACACAAGTAATAAGCCAGTCGTGGCGGTGGACAATTGTGTGACTGTAAGCGCGACGGTTGTGGGTTCGATCCCCACTCGAGGAAATAAAACACTTCATATTTTCACTTCTTCGCACTGGTGTCGAGGCAAAGCGCGACGTTGAGTTCTGCCACTCAACACGTAATGCCTCCAGTTCTGCGAAAAATGAGGACCCCAATGTCTTAACACTAAGTTCTCTCTGCCTACCCTACTGTGTGCGGGATAACAGCGTAAAGCTGTTTTTTTTTAAATAGTTTTTGACGTTATATAATTGAAGAATGTTTGATTATATTGTTGTAATAACTTCTTATAAATCGATGACACCGGCTACACACACGAGGAAGCATCACTCATTGTCACGTTCCGCATGAGCCGTGCGTGCAAGCGAGAGTGCGCCACAAACGATAGAAAGGCACGATCGCCCAAAACGTTCGGCCTATGACGTATCTATCCATTTGTTGTTACTCCTTATTAAAGTGCTTAATATGCATTAAGGCAATTAATGAAAAAACTCCAATTTTTTATTAATGTTTTCCTATGATATTTTCATCTAAAATTATTGCCAGTAAACCGACTTAACAGGCAAACACTTTTTTTAATTCAGTTACATGCAGTCCCGTATATCACACGACAGAATGAGAGCACCTAACGTTAAGACTTTCCTTTCTTTACTTGAATACGCAACATTGCGAAGTTATTTTTTTAATTATGGTAACGAGGCAAAGCGCGGGTTTGAGTTCCGCCACTGAACACGCAATCGCGTCAGAATTTGGTAGAAAGTGAGGAAAGTGTCTTTATGGGAATGTAGTATCTTAATATTAGGTTCTTCAGGTTCCCTCTGCTTAGTGGTGGCTATGTGCAGGATACGACGTAAAGCTGAAAACGTCCATTCCCTAAGAACATCATTTATAAAATACATTTATATAAACGTTACAAAAACAGTTCATTTTTTAAATTTTCTACGGAAAATTTCGTACAAAAATACGAAAACAATATCATTAAAGGAAACATTTAACATTGGATTACCAGTATTATTTTTGACTAATTGGCTGAATGTTTATACTACTTACTGACTTACTTATATTATTTAAAAAGACAAAATTTATTCTTATATTTTTCCATAAATTACAAATGTAAACGTATTTGTTTACTTAAAATGTAACAACACAGTTTATTATTTCAAAAGTTAAAATCAAAATTATTATTATAGACATATTTAAATAGAATAGAATAAAAAATTATTAACGTTATGTTAAATGTAAATAATAACTTATAATAATGGTTTTATTTAAACACTTAAGTACAATAGAAGCCAGTCGTGGCACAGGGGCACAAAGTGTAACTGTAAACATAACAAGTTGTGGATTCGATTCCCACCCTTGAATAATATTTACATTTTCGTCACTCGGGTGTCGAAGCAAAACGTGGCGTTGAGTTCCTCCACTCCAACACGCAATGCCTCTAGAATTTAGTGAAAAATGGTAAACGGCATGTGTTACCACTAGGTTCCTTTTGCCTACCCTGCCATATGCTGGGATACAGCGTGACACTAAAAACAAAGAAGTGTAGACGATATGTATTAACTCTCGAAGAAGACGCTTTTATAGTTTCTTGTTAAATTTTGTAGGGTTTTTTGTGTCGGCGGCTTTTATTTATTAATTATTTAAAATGAGAAATAAATGTGAATTGAGAATAAAAATAAAATAATGACAAATAATTTATATGTTTCAATTAGGGTTATTACACCCCATAAGAATGAAATTTGACCTTTTAGATACTTTCAAAAGTGTTCCAAATTCCACACATATGAAAAAACTACAGTAAAAATAAAAAGCCATACGTACTTAAAAACGGTTCAAATTTCGCTATTCTCAAAATTTTATGCGTTTTTAAAAATATATTGTAACGCAAAAAGTAGATATTGAAACACTTATTCACTTCCAATAGCTATATTTCTTACAATATAGTTAACTATAATCCACTGTACTCCTCACTACAACCAGGACATTTTCCCGCCCATATTTGACATTACAAGCGCGCGTCACTCCTTTCCCGCCAAGCCCCTCCCCGACCGCTCCCGAGAGTTGCCGACGAGCCAGGCGGCGCGTAACAGTATATTTGGCCTATTTGTAATAATTGTATCGCATCTTAGCAACTTATATATAAGGTCGGGGCAAAAGTATTTTCGTATTGTTCATACAAAGGAAAATATTTTTTTACAGAGCGAACCTCCTTTTTCACACTAAAATTTCCAGGCTTGAAACGCTTGAACCATATTTGTGCTACTGTTACTGATATCGCATTAAGTTCGTAAACCGCACAAATTTTATTCGCGGCGTTCGTCGCATTTTTACCTTTTTTGTAATAAAACTTTAAAATGTACCGAATTTCTACGTCGCATACATCATTTTGCTTGCTTGAAAAACATTAAAAAGATGGCGGAAACTATTTTTTTTTATTTATTGCATCTTCAGAATGTATTTAATGATATTATAACCAGCCAGTTACATTCAGTACAGCCAAAGAGGTTTGATTACTAATAATACATTCAAAATACGAAAACACTTTTGCCTCGACCTCGAAGTCACTCGAGCTTAGTCTCATATAATTTGTACTTCCGAATACACTTGGTGAAGCTGTTCTAGTGATGCAGATAGGTTCTGAATATTCTTCAAAGATACTAGTACATCCTTGTGGTATAATAAATAACAACA
Source organism: Heliconius himera (assembly GCA_021202915.1). NCBI lineage: Eukaryota > Metazoa > Arthropoda > Insecta > Lepidoptera > Nymphalidae > Heliconius > Heliconius himera. Next base: position 59,485 of record JAJHJA010000024.1, on the reverse strand, counting down.
TATAAAATAATATGTATTAAGCATATAATTTTATTTTATCCATATTATCATGTTATACGACCCCGCTGGACGCTCCATAGGCTTTTGTAAATATGCGAATATAATTAGAGGTAATGTTTGTATAGTTGCTATGGATCCTATATCGATCTGGATAGCTAATGGCTCGTGTAAACAACCTATTTAAATATTCGGTATTATTATCATTATTCTCTTTGGCTAAACAAGTTGTTGTTTATTTTCAGAATATTAAATATAATTGAGGCCAGTCGTGGCGCAGCGGCACAAAGTGTGACTGTAAAACCGGCTGGTTGTGGGTTCGATCCCCACTCGAATAGATGAAATATTTACTCAAATTTATATTTCCATTTCTTCGCTTTGGTGTCGAGGCAAAGCGCTGCGTTGAGTTCTGCCACTCAATACGCAATGCCTTCAGAATCCGGCAGAAAGTGGGAAACGGAGTGTCTTAGTACTAGGTTCCCTCTGCTTACCCTGCTGTGCGCGGGATACAGCGTGAAGATGATTTTTACACACAAAATCAGTTGTTGGTTGATATTTTAAATATTTAAATAATGTATGTAGTAGAATAATGTTGAATATGTTAAATGTCGAACAAAGTAAATAATTTATATTTTAAACCTATAATGACTGTAGAGGGTTTAGGAAAAATTTAAAAACCTTTAGTTGAAATATCCAATTTCAATATTAATATAACAAATTGAATTTTACACTGCCGTTTGTAGTTGTGAAATATGAGTAGATATGTTAGAAGAAATAAGAAATGAAAAACATTTAAATGCAAGAAAGGACAGGTGAATATAGAAAAAGTCAGGTTCAGAGGAAACATAATGATAAGACACTCCGTTCCGCACTTTCAGCCGAATTTTTCGAGGCATATTAAGGCATATTAAGCATATTAAGGCGAGGCACGTATTAAGTGGCGAAACTCAACGCCAGGCATTTGCCTTCAAGAGCGAAGAAATGAAAATATTAAGAAATAATAATTAACTCACAGGTATATATGATATAGTGTAAATACGATATTGATGTAAATCAGTATAGTAGATATAGCACGCAACGGTGAGAAGTAAGGAAAGTTAGAGAAAAAATAACAGCGTCTTCCGTCATCTTTTAGGAAGGCTAGGGTCAATTAAATTAAGGGATATTTACCTACGTATATTTCATTCAGACAATATATGAAAACAAAAATATAATGGCACAGTCCATAGCACAGCGCTAAATAGAAACCGTAGTATACCAAATAATATACTTTTTAATTCCAAAATTAAAAAATATTATATGTATAATAATTTGGCATTCAATTTCGCCACGCGTTCTTAACACGCAATGCCTCGAAAAAACTTGGCGGAATATAGGGAACGGAGTGTCTTAACACTAGGTTTACTATGCCTCTGCTATATATTGGAGTGAAGCTGGTATAAAATAAAATAATTCCAAAGAGATTTCAAATAATAAAAAGTAGCTAGCCTCACGCCCGTATCTTTTATAATTGTTAAAATGATAAAAAAAATAAAACTAGCTTATTATACCTGTCGAGTGTATTTTATCTTTTCAAGTTTATTCGTGACTATGAATAATTTAAATATATAAAATATAAAACAGAGTAAAACTTTATGGAAATGGAGCTAGAAAGTTATATCAAAGTAGCTGAAATATTTTTGGTAAACCATATTTGGAAATACATCAGAAACTTACTTATTAATAATAATAATAAATTAGTCGTGCTTTTCAAATTTAATAATTGCAAAATTCTATGTAAGGTTCTATCTATAAATATTTTCCAAATACGCCCATGCTAGGACGTCTCGATAATTTGACATTGGGGGAACCTTGACTTTGTTTTGACGGGTTTTTTGGGTAAATGATTTTTTTCTAACATATCCTGTTTGATTTTTGTTGGTATAGGGGAGAGGTGGCATGGGTGGGTGATGGGAAATCAGTGTTGCCATTTAAAAATAAAATATTCTATCGAGTCCGTTCCTAAACTACTATAATATTGCAGGTGGCTCTTTCATAACCGGCTCTTTCATGACCCCGAATTAGATTTTTTTAAATTAATTATAATTATAATAAATATACATTCTTAATAAACATTATTAAATAATTTCCTACTGATATTTCATTATGGAGAAGTCTGATCCCCAAAAACGAAAAAGGCCCGAAAAATCGGTAATTGAAGAAGCAGTTAGTTAAGTTTCAGATAAAGGTCAGTCCATAAACAAAACTGTATTTGCCTTAAATACGAGTATAGTGAGAGCATATTTAGCTAAAATAGTTTAAAAAGTAAAGGCTTAGGTAAATCATTTTATCAACACTGTCTTAACTTAATATAGGAAATAAACGTATTTTCACAAAAGATCAGTAGAATATGTTTGCGGATTATTTAAAGTCTGCTTCAAAATGTGCTTATCAAGATATCAAGCTAAGAAGCTGGCATTTGATTATGCTATGGCCAATGGTATCTGCCTAGATTAGCGGAAAGAAATTGAAATTGCGAGTGATGATTGGCTACAAAACTGTCGATAAAAATCCTTAATCGAAAATCGAAAATAAACCAAAAAAATTCAGACCCGAATTCGTCTGATTCTATCATATTGGCTGAAGTAAAAAAAAGGCAGATTTAAGCAAAACAAAGTTCAATAAAAATATTTAAAAAAAAAAGATCTCATAATTTAAGTATGTTGTTTTTGAGAAGATATTATTAATTTATTATTTAGTTTCATTTTCGTGATTTTTATTAATAAAAGAACTATCCGCCTCTAAAATATAAAAAAAAAGAATATAAATAAAATAATACAATATGATTGGTTTAAATAATATGAGATTGTTAGAATTATTTACTTAAAATTACTAATATAATTTAAAAAAACATTACTTTTTAATAAGGATTATTAAATTGTTTTTATTTAATAGTGCATTGTTATTATTTAGCATAATTTTTACTATTACATCTCATAATATAAGACTGTCTCTTTCAATACAGAAATGACAATGAAAGAGCCAAATGACACATTTTTTTAAAATGAATATTTTATTGCTTTTTTATTGTATTTATTTCGTATGAAATTATCTAGTTTAATAAATGAATAATAATTTGAGAGAAAAAAAACTTAATTTCTTTAATTAAAAGTATATTTTTTTGCTTCGTTTAGTTAACTGGCTCCTCTCCCCTACATTTTGTAGTTAAAATTGAAATTAAATTAAATTAAATCAGCTTCACGCTGTATCCCGCACATAGCAGAGTAGGCAGAACCTAGTGTTACACTCCGTTCCACACTTTCCGCCGATTTCTGGAGACATTGCGTGTTGAGTGGCAGAATTCAACGTCGCGCTTTGCCTAGACACCAGAGCGAAGAAATGAAAATATAAATGTAAATAAATATTTCATTTCTTCCAGTGGGGATCGAACTCACAACCAGTCGATTTTACAATCACACTTTGTGCCCCTGCGCCACGAATTTTGTAGTTGTTACTTATTATATACATTGCCATTGGAGAAGCCTATGTCCAGAAGTGGACAAGGACAGGCTGATGATGATGATGATGATGATGATGATATACAAAAATACGCAGAGAGTGGAAATCAGAGGGACAGAGTAAAAAGTCACTTGTTTTCATTTCACCCAGCACACGAAAACAGCGAAAACAAAACACATACATATGTATATTTAGCTTAAATTACCAAAGCAATCAAATACAGAAATGGTACACACGGAAAAGCATTATTAAAAAAAATCGGCCATCAGTAAACGATCGAGTGGTAAACATTAACAGCCCTAATTGACGTTTGCGATCACAATTCATTATCAATAAATTGTGAATCCAAACGTTTTGAGCGTTTTTAATGGTTTTTCTTGTATAAATACGTACATATATAGATACCGTAACCACGCACAGTACGTCGGCGCTGGATGAAGGACACGCTGAATAAACTGATTTGCATAATATATGAGATTCTTAGAGGCCAGTCGTGGCGCAGCGGCACGAAATGTGTGGCGACTGTAAAACCGACTGGTTGTGGGTTCGATCCCCACTCGAGGTGATGAAATATTTACTTAAATTTATATTTCCATTTCTTCGCTCTGATGTCGAGGCTAAGCGCGGCGTTGAGTTCTGCCACTCAACACAATGCCTCCAGAATTCGGCAGAAAGTGGGGAACGGAATATCTTACACTAGGTTCCCTCTGCCTACCCTGCAGTGTGCGGGATACAGCGTGAAGCTGATTCCTGTTATTTCTGTGAGATGTATTTAATAGAAATGACAAGAAATTGACTATGCTTGTGTAACCGAAATGCAAATCGGATATAATGTTTTAAGTATATAATATAACAACTAAAACAAACCATCCATTGAGGCCAGTAGTAGCGGAGGGGCAGGTTGTGACACAGAATTCAATCGAAAATGGGGAACATAGTGTCTTAACACAGGGTTCCCTTTGTCTACCCTGCCGTGTGAAGGATACAACGTGACGCTAAAAAAATATTAAAACAATCAATTAGGATAAAAACATCAAATAGGATAAATTGCCTTAGGTTCATTTACCAGTTCTTTAGACAATGATTATATGAAAAATAAAAAAAACTACAAATAAATATATTCACAAGCACGTCAGACCAATTTATAAACTTTGTAATAATAAATGTAGATTTAACACTAGCAGGTACAAGTTCATATTTTATGCGGCCATTATACCGTGTTGTTTGATATTCCAATAACCTTCTCGTAAATTAAACAGAGCTGTAAAACCAGACTGAAAAATGTAATAGCCATAATTTCCACAGTAAGATTTCTCGTTACTTTTACGTGATCTTTAAATTTTATGTTTTGTGAAACAGCGTGAAACAATAGCCACGTCACGTTGCCTGCTAGATATCTATAAATATGGCCACCGCGTGTTTCGATTCACATACGTACGTGATTTCATTTTACTATCTGTACCAGTTTTTTTTTATTGTAAAGGTGGCCACATTTACAATAAAAAAATAAATAATGGTAATAAAGAAGAATATTTAATTTGAGGTAAAAAAATCCTAAATTGATAAATTTAAAATTTTTCGAGACATTGTGTGTTGAGTGGTGGAACTTAAGGCCAGTCTTTTGCCTTGGTGCCTGAACGAAGATATGAAAATATAAATTAATAATATTTCAATCCCTTGATTACGGATCGAACTCACAACTGTCACGTTACAGTCACATCTGCGCCACGACGGCCTCAAAATAATGGATATTATTTTTATTTTCTTCATTTAATTAACATCATTATTATTATTATTTTATTTTTAAGCTTTATTTTCACGCTGTATCCCGCACACAGTTTTTATATAAAAGCACTATATTATACTCACTAAAAAGTAAGATTGAAAAATCATGCTGCGTTTTTTATTTGATTTTACCCGCAGCAAACATAAAATTTTCGTTTTATTTATTTAGTAGCTTAGCTTTTGATTTTACAAAAAGACGAAGATGAACATTTTACAGGTTCCGTACGCCAAAAGGAACAAACGGAACCCTTATAGGATCAGTTTTTCTTGTCTGTCAAGATCTTTTCCCTTGAGATCGCTCTCAATATGGAGGTATCTTCTTACGCTCAATATTAATAACCTATCTCCAACGTCAATCTTCGATTGTTCCATACATCTATCCAATCTAGAGATTGGATAGATATATGGAACAATCGAAGATTGACGTTGGAGATAGATTACTAATATTGGGCGTTAATCAACGCAATCAAAAGACACGAGCATTTATACATCAGTTTTGTTCAAATTCGTCACGTAGTCAAAACCCGTAGGATACTTATCGTAGATCTACAGATATAAATTTTGGCACGAAGTGAGTACTTACAATACAAACAAAGAAAAAAACCCGAAAAGTAAAATTTATTTAATAAAAAACGAGTGCATGCAAAATGAAATGCCTGTATGCAAACTTAAAGTTGTCAACTTTTATAAGTTGTATTTCCAGTCGACCTACGATTGTGAAATTGGTGCGTAACCTCAGTGGGCGAATCCGACTCGCACTTAACTGCATTTTATTTGCTTCACAATATTCTAAATATATCTTTAGCTTTACAGCAGAGTTGACAGATCGATTAATACTAAGTTGTTAAGTGTTCTGATTTTCCTTAATATTAGATGAATTTTGAGTTAACTGTCATACATACTTTATATAAGCATTTATATATATTGTACCTATATAAACATTAAACACTTCCCCGGGTGTAATTTGAACCCATTAATTACTGTCCGGTACAATCATCCAAGTGCAAACTTGGCCTATTTTTGCTGAAGAGGTGTAGACGATTATAATAAATATTTTTCTTTTAATACATCAATTTTTTATGCTTTTCCTTTACAATTAATGGAAATATTTAATTATAAAAATTATTTGAAAACTGCTCAAATATTTTTAATAATTATTATTTTTTGGGTGTATTTATGTTCTCCATTTATTTGTGGTAACAAGAGGTGACATTTGGTTTCATAATATATACATAATTAAAACGATGTATTAAACCACAAAATGTAAAAATCAATAACCCACAGATGATCTGTTGGTTTCAGATATATTGTTAAAGCGATTTGATGATTTTAGGTTAAAATTGTAATATTTATTCAGAAGAATATAAAAATATATATCTGATATGTTAATATAAAAATATAAAAAAAAACGCTAAAGGCTGTTTTTAAAAAAGAAAGAAATAACTTTCAAAATTGCCACAAAATTATATTTGTTATTATTTTATTTGAAAACCTTCATTACTGTAATAAAAAGTACAAGCCAGTCGTGGCGTACAGGCCCAAGCGTATGACTGTAAGTGCGGCAAGTTGTGGGTTCGATTTCTACTAGAGGAAATGAAATATTTGATACTTTTATTCTTCGCTCTGGTGTCAAAGCGAAAAGTGAGATTGAGTTCCGCCAATGAACACGTATGTATATATTTTTGACTAGCTTCCTCTGCCTGCAAGCAAGGTTGCTATACAGGATACAGCGTGAAACTGAAAAAAAGTAAACTCAATATAAAAAAATGCATAAAAATACTTTATAGTTATATCAACAACTTACGATCAAGCTGACATATCCATGTATGCTGTTGTATGCCAGAACAACATCTCGGATGTTGCCATCACAATAATTACATATTGGTTCGGTGGGTTTAGTAAGATTGAGTTTAGAACGCCAGCCATCCACCAGTTTCACCAATGTTCCAAAGTCTATAGCATCGTGGGTGCTCTTAGTAGATTTCTCCTTTAAAGCTGTCAAAAATTTGGACAGGTCCACACTCTTGTTTTCATTTGATTCCTCTGTAGCTAGAAGCATTTCTTCGAATAAATTTGATAATGTCTGTGTTATATTCGACGTTCCATTTTCTTCAAAGGCCATAGTTGCTCTCTTTGCAGTTTATTTCATGTACATGACACTGTTGTAATAGTGTGACGTCTCCTGCAATTCCTGTAACAAATTTGGAAAAAAATAATTTTGAAGAATTTTATTAAATTCGGTATTTATTGTACATATTATTTTGTCAACCCTTGTCACTCAATGTGGCAATGCATGTAGTGTAGTTACACTACACTCGAGGAAATGAAATATTATATATAGAGTACCGCCACGCAACACGCAATGCCTCCAGAATTCAGCGGAAAGTGGCACTGTCTTTACACTAGGTTCCCGAGTTCCTTTTGCCTACCTTTCTATATGCGGGACCAAAGCGTGACGCTAAAAAAATCGCCTATAGTTGCAATTACATTATATTTATTCAACCGAATTCTTGAGGCGTTTTAGGTGACGGAACTCAACGCCGCGATACAACATATAAAATAAAAACAAATAATAATTTTAATGCTATTAAACTTTGACTTACATAAAATACATTAATTTTCCAAATCAACGGTTCATAAAATATAATATCAAAAGCTGATAGCGCAAAAAATTATAAAGATTTATTTATGAATATAATACGAAATCATCAAAAAGAAAACGTGTAAAAATATTCCATAAAGGAAAATTATAAAAATGAATTCTAAAATTACTTTCATTTCTGATCTGTTATAAGACACAACAACATAATAACTTAAAAATAAATAAATAAATCAGCTTCACGCTGTATTCCGCACTCAGAAGGCAGGCAGAGGGAACCTCGTGTTAAGACACTCAGTTCTCCACTTTCTGCCGAATTCTGGAGGCATTGCATGTTGAGTGGCAGAACTCAACGCCGCGCTTTGCCTCGACACCAGAGCGAAAAAATGGAAATATAAATTTAAGTAAATATTTTATCTCCTCGAGTGGGGATCGAACCCACAACCAGTCGGTTTACAGTCACACTTTGTGCCGCTGCGCCACGACGGCCTCATATAATTACTTAAATACTATATATACTGTTGTCATCCTATATTTTCATCAATTTATAGTAATTACTACGTCGTTATTTTATATCTCGCAAGTTGGCAATATAGGTAAGAGAACCTTGTATCGAGACATTCCATTCTCCACTCTCCACTCTCCATTGTTAAATTTTGGAATTCTTTCATTCGTCGTGCTTTGTCTACATACAGGAACGGACAAAATGAAAATATTAATATAACTGTTCCCCTAGTGGAGATTGAATTTACAACCATGGAGTTTAACGCCACATGCTGTCTCACCTGTCTCAATACCTGTTTTTTGTGGTAGTATACTTAATTAATGTAAATTAACAAAGACATTAATTCTGTTCTCTCTCTCTCTTTGTTATATATATGGAAATTCTAAAAGCTAAATGAAATTTAGATTGTTGATGATGATTTTTGGGTAGCGGAATTTTTTAAAAATCTCCCTACAGAGATAAGACTAACAACATAAATAAGTTGTAACAAGCGCATAAAAATTTCGACGTAGCTTGATGAGAACGTATGGCTTAGTGGTCAGAGCGCTTGGTCGGTTTCCCGGAGGCGAGAGTTCGAGTCCCGCTACGTTCAAATCTTTAAACGTTTTTTAAATAAGTATTTTTCTTTCCTAAGTGTGGAATAACACTTTAAAAATGTTTAAAAAACTAAATGAAATTTGCCATGCATATGTTACAACGAATTAGCAAAAAATCGTATTACTTGAGTGATTACGTGAAATGTAATTTTAAATTAAATAGTTTCCATTCACTTGATATTCAACTTCCAGTACATCAAAAAGCAATTTAGAAACGAAACTTATTGAGAACGTTATGAGAGTTGGCCAACTTGAAAAATATTCACGTGAACTATGATTGTTTGTCGTTTTTACTGTTGTTGAGATTATAAGCACTTAGATTCAAAATAAATAAGGTCAAGATCGGGAGCTGAATAAGAACCCGAATAGTTCAGCTGAACTATAAGAAACAAAGAAATGCTGCCTTAGGAAAAGTTGTTCAGCGTGATGGCTATTTCCATTATACATACGTATATAAATTAAGTCATGGCGCAAACTGTGACTGTGAACGAGACTGGTTGTGGGTTCGATACCACTCGAGGAAGTGAAATATTTATTTAAGTTTACATTTCCATTTCTTCGCCCTGGTATCGAGGCAAAGCGCGGCGTAGAGTTCCGCCACTCAACAAGCGTTGCCTCCAAAATTCGGCGGCAATGGGGAACGGAGTGTCTTAACACTAAACTCCCTCTGCTGCTGTGTGTGGGATACAGTGTAAAGCTGATTTAATTATTTTTTTAATTTTGATAAACATTTGATATAGAACTGTAGTAGCCCTAGTTGATAAATAATGAAATGCTGCCATAGTAAAAGTTCTGACAAAGGTCCATAAATTGTGTCTAAGAAATGAGAAAATAGAACATTAGAAAAAAATCTTACTGTGTTATTTGTGCTAGAGTAAACACCCTCAAGATTAGGACATCGTGGCTCAGTGGAGATGTGTCCTGATTTTTCGCCCTCGGTCGATCGAATATTTTTCCCCCTCCAGAAATACGACGCGAGGCATTGAGTTCTGTCACACAAAAAATTACGAATTTTTAGCTCTGAATTGTAATGATAGTGGGTAATAAATAGAAATAGTTGTATATTTCACATAAGCAAAAGTGCAGATAGTGTGAGAAAAATGTATAAAATATATTGATATTAGGACACATTGTTGTTGTTTTTGATATAAAACTCCTAAATCAAATGAAATGGCTATTGGCCTTACCAATAAAATTAAGTTTTGATTTATGCATAGATTTCTTTTGAGATATCACACAACGTAATAAATATTACATGACAGGATTACGGTTTAGTCCAACGGTTGACTTGAAAGGCTAAATCTCTATAGGATATAAAAATTTACATTTTGTTATTACAATGTTGCGCTGCTACTTACAGCCGTATTTTGATAGTTATAGAGTTTATATTTACTTAAAAAAACCAGGTTCACACACCAGAGTAATAAAACACTCCGTTCCGCATTTTCCGCCGAATTCTGGAGGCGTTGTGTGTTGAGTGGCGGAACTCAACGCCGCGGTTTGCCTCGACACCAGAATTAACAAATGGAAATATAAATTTAAATACATATGTATTTCCTTAACTCGAGTGTTGATCATATCCACAGTCAGTTGCGTTTAGTGTCACATTTTGTGCCCCTGCGCCTCGACTGGATTACAATATATTTCATGTTTATTAGCATTTACTTATTAGAATTTCATAGTTTACCTTTTTTCTCAATTTTATTTTAACATAGTACTCTTAAATACGATTAATCATTTTTAGATAAATATATAAGCAAATTGATTGGGGGTTCGATTCCCCCTCGGGGAAATTAAATATTTAATATTTTACAAGCAATGCCTCCAGAACTGAATAAGAATACCTACTGTGCTATGTGCATTCCACAAAATAAGCTGAAAAAAAAGAAAATCAGTTTAATACATACCGTTAAGGTTATATCCCTACTTTTCTATACGAAATTTGATATGAATATGTGCAAACAGATTATTATAAAGGTTACTTGAATATTACATGTTCCAAATATAGAAAAATTTGTGTAATTTTGTAGGAAAAATGCTTGAATATTTCACAGCAAATGTGCTCTGAAACAAGTATGCTGTCGTATGATAACGTTTATGTAACCTAAATACGTCAACAGATGCCAAGTGAAATAATTTTTTTATTCTTATATCTTTTTATAAAGTTTTTTCAGCGAGAAATTGAAAAAAAAAAGGGTTATTACATAATTTATAACATTTTAATATAATAATTAAGCTTTTTATATTAAAATATGTTGATTTTTCGTATTAAAATTTAAACATGCCAGGTTTAATATAATTTCATTAATTTTGATGATCTATATAATATCTGAAGAGAGGGAATAACGCGTATAATTATATGTAGGGTAGAGGGGGGTAGCTTAGAACAGGGGCACCTTTGAAAATATGTGTTAACAGAGCTATTTTAAAAAGAAATTTTGGTAGTTTTTTTTTGAGTAGTGGCAACATTAATCTGCACACGTGTCACTTGTCGCCGCTGATATATGAGAACCAGTTGTTGAGTTACGAGGAGTGTTTGATTTTGAGTAAAATTTTATACATTTTTAAATAAACGCGTAAGGATCGCAGGGATCTAATTCAAGGTATATGGTTTTATTTTTTCCTCTTTTAGTTAGAATGTTTCATATATCATGCAATAAACTAGAGATTACTACAATTTTTAAACTTTTACTTAAAAAAAAAAGTTTGGAAATTTTCAAATACCACTGAGGCAGCTTTGAACAAAATAAAGGGGGCAATTTTGAATATTATTATATGTAAAAAAATATCGCAAAAGTGGCGCAGTGGCACAAAGTGTGACTGTAAAACCGACTGGTTGTGGGTTCGATCCCCACTCAAGAAGATGAAATATTTACTTAATTTATATTTCCCTTTCTTTGCTCTGGTATCGAGGCGTTCTCGTGTCGAGACTAAGCGCGGCGATGAATTCTGCCACTCAACATGCAATGCCTCCAGAATTCGGCAGAAAGTGGGGAACGGAGTGTCTTAACCCTAGGTTCCCTCTGCCTACCGTGCTGTGTGCGGGAAAAAAAGTGAAGCTGATTTTTATTTCTTACGTAGACTACTTCCCCCAATTTCAGTTGCTGGTTACGTCACGTACTACATCCATGTTTTCCTTTAAATTTAATTTTTCTAAGTTCAAATTAGGGTAGTAAGCTGTTTATTTAAAAAAATATATTTTCATAATATTAGATTTATTCTATGATTGATCCCATAATGTTAATTACTTCTACGAAGCCAAAGCAACTTTTTTGTTTTTTTTTTAAGTTTTTTAAAGTCTATTAATAATATTAAAGTTATTTAACACTAGTACTAGTACAATCGCAATTTTAAACTAGGTATATTATTTTTTTAAGTTAACAGGGTACTGATATTTGATCTCCATCGTTTCTAATGTTAAGTTTATTAATAAAATTTCTTAAAAGCCTTTTAATTTCATTGAATTCGATGATAGTTCAAAACTGCCCCATATATGTTCAAAGCTACGCCGGAAGGGGGAAGCTTTGAACATTTGACTACTGCTACTAAAGTTGATATTGCACCTTTAACTTATATATTTTTCTACATATGATGCTACGATTGTGTGGCACAATAGTTGGACTAAGCATTGTGAAATAGTAAAGAAGTTAAAAACTGTAGAATTTTTAGATATGACACAAAGTTTAAAAATCGTTCGAATGTGCCCCCCTCTCCTCTATAGATCGCATTTTTTATGACTAAATAATCATTTTGTAAACGCTTCTTTCTACATTGTTACTAATTGCTAGCAATACATATTTATACCGAATGTAAAGAAAAGACTTATCTGTGACAGAATATCAGTAATAGTTAAAGTTAGGCCACTTGTGGCGCAAGGGTACAGGTGTGTGATTGTAAAAGCAACAGATCGTGCGTTCGGTCCCCGGTCGAGGAAATGAAATATTTAATAATTTCAATTTCTTGGCTATGGTAAACAGGCAAAGCGCGGCGTTGAGTTCTCTCACTCTCTCCCACTTAACACGTAATGCCTCCAGTGGGAAGCGGAGTGTATTAACACTAGGATTCTCTGCCTACCTCTCTACATGCAGGATACAACGAAAAGATAAAAAAAAACTTCATACATAACTTATTTTTGTCAAAATAACAATTTGTTTTGTAAACTCTATAAAATAACTATACGAGAACGAACACGAGTATGTTACTCAAATGTGAGACATCAAAAATTTTGATTTAAATCTATCTGTAATTAATATGCCGATAGCTTTTTTGAAAAATTCAAATTCTTTTAAGAAATTTAATAAAAAAAAATCTAAAGTACAAACAAAGTTGCACCCAAGGAGATAGAAACATTATTTTAACTTGTCATAATTCCCATTCATTGTAAGCGATTAGCTAATTGAAAATACGAGCTTCTAAGCCACAGCCATTAGCTAATAACTGTACAATATAGCTTAAGATTGTATATCTCGTGTAAAATAAATAAAGTTATAATTTTAACCGACCGCAAAAAGGAAGAGGTGCTACAATATAGATCTTTCTTGATAAATTGTATTTTGATCGATCTATGAATATAGCAATTTTTGTGAAATTAATGAATTGAAATTAAATATAATATTGAGGCCAGTCGTGGCGCAGTGGCACGTGGCGTGACTATAAAACCGACTGGTTGTGGGTTCGATCCCACTCGAGGAGATGAATATTTACTTAAATTTATATTTCCATTTCTTCGCTGTGGTGTCGAGGTTAAGCGCGGCGTTGAGTTCTGCCACTCAACACGCAATGCCTCCAGAATTCGGCAGAAAGTGGGGAACGGAGTGTCTTAACACAAGGTTCCCTCTGCCTACCCTGCTGTGTGCGGGATACAGCGTGAAGCTAATTTAATTTAATTTTTTAATTTTTTTTTAACAAAGACTTTTAAACTTATTTCTTTTTATTTATTTTTTTTGGTCAACGATATATTTAGTACGCTTATACAAACAGAACTTTAGTAAATTTGTTGTAAACTTCGTATGGTCGTTTGGTTTGTTTATCGGATTGGAGAAAATTTAATAAAAAAATCTCTATTAATAAGTTTTCCTATGAACAAAGATTTTTTTGTGAACTTCTTGCACTCTGTTCGTCGCTTTCCAACCAATCTCGAGGCATTGTGTGCTACCTGGCGGTACTCAACGCTGCACTTTATTTTAACAAGGAAAATAAAAGTAATTTAGTCGGCCGCGGAAATAAACCCGCAACTTGCAGTCAAAATTAGCATTTTTTTTATTTATACCTATAGAATCTATATATTATTTACTAGTGACCCTCTCGCGACTTCGCCCGATTTGAATTACATAATTATAAATTTATTAATGTGCATTGCTTTCGCTTTTTAATAAAAATATCATTTAAAAACTAAAGTATTTATACTTATATTGAAAAGTATATTAATTAACTAATTAAAAAAAACTATTGTTTAGAGCAATTTTTTTGAACAAAGTTCTTTAAAACAGTATATTTTTTTATTTGTTAAAACAATTGCAATAAAACTAAGGGAAGCTTGCCAAAATCCAATAGTAAAAATTGAGATAAGCGATAACAAACGTATAGACAAACAGACAAAAATTTTAAAAATCATTGCTTTGGGTTGTACTATATTAAAAATAAAAAATATTATATATCTTCCATAGAAATAGATATAATAGAAGTACTACTTTTTATTATTCATCAAAATGAATACGTCTTGTATATTTCTACAGCTCTTCGAAACACGTTTACAAAAGGATAAATAACAGCCAATTGGAATATCCTCTTTCATCAAATAAAATCCTTCGTCATTTTTTTTACAACTCTAGAATATCAATGAACTGATTTTTGATTCTATTCAGTTGAATTTGTAATCAGCAAATGAGCTTTTTGGAATTTTTAAAGGTAAAATACTTTTTTAGAAAACGTATAAATATTTGAACGTAGCGGGATTTCAAAGCGCACCTCTTGCAATTTATTCTTCTAAAAAAAGTCTAAGTTTGAATTCAATTGAAGATCAATAAAATATAATCAAATTTTGCACTAATAATGCAAAATTATTATTATTATTTTTATTATTAGTAGGGAACGGAGTGTCTTAACACGAGGTTCCCTCTATGTGCGTGTATAGCATGAAGTTGATTTAATTTAGATTTTTTTTAAATAGATGAATACTATAATTCATAAAGGAAGTTTGGAGTTTGTAGATAGCTATTAAGAAATATTAAAATGATTATACTATTTTATAACAATGAAAATATACAAAAAATATGGTCATTTATATTAGCTATTTAAACAAATTTTAACTTTTTATGTTTATTTATATATTATTTTATTTCTGCTTTATGATTTTCAACTGTCGACGTTTTTTTTCAATTTTATTATATTAATTTATATTACTTAATAGCACTCTCCTCCGTTTTAGTCTTCTCCCAGAGTTAGACATTACGTATTAAGTGGTGAAACTCAACTCCGAAGAAATTGCTGAACGCAGGAAAATAAAGTAAATGGAATTTTAAACAAAGAAATAACAAAAAAAAATTAAAACTACTTTTTTAAAAATATATAGCATAAAACAACCTTCAAAGTTGTATTACTTTATAAGAACCAATCAAAGTTTTTTTTATCGAAATTGAAGTGACCAAGATGTTATTATAGCGAACATAAAAATAGATTTTCACTTATCTAAAGCTTTATTAATACAATAAAAGCATTTTTAGCGTTCTTGTTACGATCTATAATTTTTTTTTATTTTATAATATTTTAACTCACAAGCTATATATTTTTAAGGTTTCGCACTTCAAAAGGTAAAAACGGAACCCTTATAGGATATTTTTGCTTGTTAGTTCGTCCGTCTGTCAAGACCATTTATGTCAAGACCTTTCGTAACGGTATGTAGCGAAAATTTTTTTTTTTATTTATTTTTAGATAACTGACAATGATATGATCAAATTAAAATTTATCAGATAAAAACACATGATAAAATAAACTATTAAAAATTTTTGATTAAAAAAATAAAATTCAATGAAATTAAAAAAAAAATAAAATAAAAAAAAACAAATCTACATTCTAAAAAAAATACTATAAATTAATCACAATTAAAACATTTCATTAGTTTCTTTTTAAAATCATTAACATCATTGTTTATAAGATATCAATACTGGCTAACAATTTATTATAACTGGTGCTATATTGATAAAGATAGTTTGTGCATGCTGGCTTCTATTAATAATATTATAAATTATATTATAAATACTGTTTATTAAATATTCAGGTCTATTATTCCTTGAGAACAGAAAAAATAAGCTTTTAAGTTGCATCGATTTTGTTGCATTTTATATAAATTGCGCCGCGTAAAAAAACCTATAAGGTACTTCCCGTTGACCTAAAATAGTAGTAAAAAATCCAAAAAGTGAAAATTTATAGGTAATTCATAGAAAAAATCATTACAAATTTATATTTGTAGTTTATTTCATACAAAATTAGTGCAAACTTAAGTTTGTCAGCTTTTTATAAATTATACTTCCCATTGACCTACAATCTTGAAATTGATACAAAAACCTCAGTTGGCGAATTCGACTCACACTTAACCGATTTTTTTCCTATCGATTAGATATACGACTATATTATAGGGCGTCCTTTTATATCCTTTATTTAGTCTTAGGCCAAGAAAGTCATTATAGATAAAGATTGTAAATGTGTCTAGTGATTAATTAAACTGTCATAATAAATATGGCGGCCTTAATGGATTACCCGTAAATTCTAGTGAAGACGCTTTTTAAATAGGTTCTTTTTGTATGGAAGGTAAGAGACTATCATTGAAATTTTATATAGAATATATTTTGGCTTTTGGCGTTTTCTTACATGTTTATTTCTTGTATTTTAGCGATTTAGGGTTCCGTACCTCTAAAGGTAAAAATGGAACCCTAATAGGATCACTTTGACGTTTGTCAAGAGCATTTATCTCGAGATCACGCAGAGCTATCAAGCCAAAATCAAATATTGAAAAGCAGAAAAAGTTAAGTTTTTAATTCAAAAAATACGAATATTTCATGAATTATGTATCGATTGTGTATTGTTATCTATCGCCCAATATTAATAACCTATCTCCAACGTCAATCTTAGATTGTTTCATACATCGATCCATTCTTATTAATATTGGGCGTATATGGAACTTCCCATGGACTTAAGTTAAGAAATTTGGTATAAAGTGAGAATTTACAATACTTATAAAGGAAAAAACTAATTATTAACGATTCAATAAAGTATGAAAGTGAAACAAGGGCCATTGTAAAGGATATTATGAAGAATACACCAACCAGAGCATAATATTTTTACAGAAGTATTTAAGTGATGTTTTATTCGAAATTAAGTAAACTTTGGACGACGATGATAAACGTTTCATAAACAAGAGCGTAATGGAGAGGTTTTGTTGGTGAATTATGTTTAATTTATAGACTATTTTATTACCTTTATCATTATAACAGTTTAAAAAATATAGTAAGTACTATACTTAACTAAAAATATAATAAGAAGTAACATTTTAGGATGACGATAATATGTATTTATTGTGTTACATTAATAATGATAATATGGAAAACAATTCAACAATCAACAAAAAGTATTTACATACTTATTTAGAAAACGTATAAAGATTTGAACGTAGCGGGATTCGAATCCGCGCCTCCTGGATCGACTAGGGGTGCGGGTTGGAGTCCCGCTACGTCTGGATTAACACTTTAAAAATGTTAAAAGTATTTACATATTTTTTATTTAGTATTTCATGAGCCTGTGTGCAAAATTTATAATTATTGTAATCATATAATTATATAATCTATGCATATTTATTTTTATTGAACTTTTTAAAATTATATACATTATTTTGCCATTGCAAAATTTTCGTCTTTTTATAAATTAAATGTATTTTATGTTTGCCTGTTATTAAACGTCCTCAATAAATTAGTTTTTTTATTTACTTGACACAATAACGTGGATCTCCATTTTGGAAGTCGAATACCAGATATATTTTCAGAGTAATATAATAGTTTAATTAAATCAAATTAAAATTAAATCAGCTGCACGCCGTATGTATGAACCTAGTGTTAAGACAGTCCGTTCCCCACTTTGCGAGTTCTGAAGGCATTGCCTGTTGAGTGGCGGAAACCAACGCCGCGCTTTGCCTCGAGATCAGACCGAAGAAATTAAAGTATAAACGCAGATAAATATTTTATTTCCTCGAGTGGTGATCGAACCCACAACCATTCGATTTTGCAGTCACACTTTGAGCCTCTGCGCCAGGCCTTGGCCTCAAATAGTTTAATACAAAAATTAAATAAAATTCCCATTATTTATATAACAGATTATAGCCAGCACAATGGTCTAACTGTTTGTACTTAGCTTTAATATAAGTTCCGCTAAAGCTCTCGCTCTAATGGCTTCTGAGTGGATTCAATAAATGCTTTGAAAATTTATGATTAAACTTATTATGTACTTGATGTTATATCAATACTGATATAACTTATAACTATTGAAATATATGATTTTTTCTGATCTGAAATTCCATATAAAGTTAATAAGGTCTTAGTGATAAAATTAGATATACAAAAATACTTTTTTTATTTATTAGTTTAGATGTGTGGAGACCAGTCGTGGCACAGTGGCACAAAGTGTGACTGTAAAACCGATTGGTTGTGCGTTCGATCCCCACTTGAGGAGATGAAATGTTTACTAAAATTTATATTTCCATTTTTTCGCTCTGGTGTCGAGGCAAAGCGCGGCGTCGGGTTCTGCCTCTTAACTGAGTGACTTAACACTAGGTTCCCTCTGTCTACCCTGCTGTATGCGGGATACAGCGTGAAGCTAATAAATAAAAATAGCTAAGACGTGAATAGTAGTATAAATATGTTTAAAAATGTGTCTTAATGTTTATAAACAAAGGTTTTTAAAAAGTTAATGATATATTTCAGATTATATCGCTCTGTGTATTCCGCCTTTATTCTTTACGAGAGCTTCTATTTTCAAGTTTATATACATTTTCTTTTGGCTTTGCTATCCCGCAAAACATTACAGAAAGAACTTGCTGTGAAGATACGTCATTCTTCACTTTCTGTTCTAATTAGTATACTGAGTGTTAAGTGGAATTTAAAAATTATTCATTCGACCAAGTCCAGTTGGTCAGTTGTAACCAACTGTTCGATTGGTTGGAAATTGGAAGTTGGCGGAACCTCCAGAATTCGGCAGAAAGTGGGGAACGGAGTGTCTTAACACTAGGTTCCCTCTGCCTACCCTGCTGTGTGCGGGATACAGCGTGAAGCTGAAAAAAATGGTATGAAACATAATACGTGCCTGTAAACTTCATGGATTTCCCTCGATTTTCATGGGATTCCATCATCCAGACCAAACGTACCAACCGTACAGACCAAAGTACATTCTTCTAAAAAAATTATTAATACAATCGGTACAGAAATTACCGAAAAATAGATGGATATATAATATATTTATAATAAATGCATATAGAACCTCCTCCTTTTTGAAAAAATAAATCAGTTAAAAAATATAGTATGTATAACTGAAATAAACTAGTCTAACATAAAATATATATAGATTACAAAATATAGATGAACAAGAGCACTTCTATTTAAGCTCTCTCGCTAATTGACTCTCTGATAGTTGGTATTAATTAGATAAAACCCTTTAGTTTCAAATATTCAAGATTAGAAAATTTTAACACAAATTAATCTGAATATTTATACGTATTAGTTAAATCAAGCGATATTATTTTGATAGTATCGTATTTAATTAACGAATTATATAAAATTGAGGCCAGTCGTGGCGCAGCGGCACAAAATATGACTGTAAAACCGACTGGTTGTGGGTTCAATCCCCACTCGAGGAGATGAAATATTTACTTAAATTTATATTTTCATTTCTTCGCTCTAGTGTCGAGGCAAAACACGGCGTTGAATTCTGCCACTCAACACGCAATGCCTCCAGAATTAGGCAGAAATACAGGTACAGTGTGCGGGTTACAGCGTGAAGCTGATTTTATAAGTTTTTCTTATAAACGATTATTAAAAGTAAACCCAATTTATTATATGGACAATTTATTAGATGTAAACAATGCTCTCTCGAAAGTAGTACATTGGTTCAGTGCTAATAACTTACTATTGAATAGTAAAACAACTAAATGTATTATTTTTAGAACACCTAACACGAAAGTTGTTAAAGCCGATGTACTCTTGAATGGTGAACCCGTAGATCCTGTCGATTCTACGGTATTTCTCGGAATCACCATAGACTCCAAATTACAGTGGGGACCCCATATTGATGGATTGGCGAATAGACTTAGCTCTGCAGCTTTCGCGGTCAAAAAAATCAGATCATTAACTGACGTAGAAACGGCTCGACTTGTTTACTTCAGCTACTTCCATAGTATTATGTCCTATGGGATTTTACTTTGGGGTAATGCAGCCGGTATTCAACCGATATTTGTCCTGCAGAAGCGAGCTATTCGTGCAATCTATAACTTAGGCCCTAAAGACTCCTTAAAGCAAAAGTTTAAAGAAATTAATATATTGACAGTTGCATCGCAATATATTTTTGAAAATGTTATGTATGTTAAGAAAAACATTAATAATTTTACCAAAATTGGTGATTTTCATAATATTAACACTAGAAATAAGCATAATCTTGGTGCACCTGTAACTCGGTTGCATCGAATCCGTAATTCTTTTATGGGACAATGTGTACGCTTTTACAATAGGATCCCAGAAAACGTCAGAGAATTTTCTATATCACGATTTAAAAAAATTGTGAAAAGACGTTTGTGTGTTAAAGGTTATTATCAAATTAATGATTTTGTAAATGATAACACGCCTTGGGAATGAAATGCTCGCTCCAGTCTGTTTCAAAAGTATCATTGTCACAGATATTGAAATATGTATTTGTATAAATTTATTTTAAAAAAATAGGTCCCGCTGAGTTTCTTGCGCCGGTTCTTCTCAGGTCTGAGGCATTAACTTTAGTGAACTGGTGGTAAATTATTTGACGTTCAAAAAATGAAGCATGTAACTTCTTATTTTGAATAAAATTATTTGAATTTGAATTTGAAGTTAGTTATTAGCTTCAAATACCTCTCGCATTAGAAAGGAAGACAAAGGAAATAGTTTTAAGACACTCCGTTCTCTATTCAACCTATATTAGAAACATTGTATGGAGCCACGGTATCTAACGCCGCACTTTGCCTTAGTAATCTGAGATGATGATGATGAAAATTTTGATATATATATAGATACGTTTTACTACTACTACTGGAATATTACTTTAAAGTAACTAGATATATACATATATAGAATTATCCATAGTTATTACATGTCTCAAATACAACATGTTAATATATTATATGAACTACTGAAATCTATGAGATATGTTGTTTGCGTTAGATTATGTCTGAAAAAATATTTATTTTATTATATCGAGGTCAGTCATGGTGGCATAAGCTTAGGAATATAAACGCGACTGGTTGTGGGTTCGATCCCCACTCGAGATGTAATATTTATTTAAATGTATATTTCTTTGCTTTGGTGTCGAGGCGAAGCGTTGAGTTTCGCCTTTTAACACGCAATGCCTCCAGAATTCGCCGGAAAGCGAGGAACGGAGTGTCTTAACATTAGGTTCCCTCTACCTACCCGGCTGTGAGCGAAATACAACGTGAAGCCACTCAATACGCAATGCTTACGGAATTCGGCGGAAAGTAGGAAACGAAAGTGGCTTAATGGAAACGGAGTGTCTTAACACTAGCTTCCCAGCTTCTTTCAGCCTACCCTGCTATTTCCGGGATGCAGCGTTAAGCTAAAAAAATAAGAAAAAACAGCTAAAGCAGTTTATTTAGTAGATACAATAACCGCTGAAATGTATCAAATGTGTACATACAAATACATTTTATCAATTATCACTAATCTATTCAACAAGCATCTAATATGATTTATATATGTTACAAGATTTACGTTAATTCTTTTTTACTTATAAGTAATATATGGAATTTTTTTGACTAGTAATAAATCTGATTGACTGACAGACAACGTACATGCTTACGACTTTGCATATTCATCGCAGCGTAGGAAGCTATTTAAGGAGCAACAGCAGAAGAGATCTTGAAGAAATTAGGTTTTGTATTTTATAGTCCATGCAAACTAAAATTTAAGATAGTTGTCGTAAAAAAAAGTGTATATACTATACATGTACCTATATGTTTTATGTAATGGAACCCAAAATTAATAATAAAAACATATATATGCATTCTAAACAATACACAAGGTGCAACTTTGGTATCATTAAACTCATACGGTATACAATGGTATACATGAAGAATAAGGAGGAGATAGAGGGAACCTTCAGGGGATTTAAACACTCCCCTCCCTACTTTATATGCACGATTGTATCGTTTTTGCCACCACATCGAAGAAAAGAAAATATTGAACATTACCATTACTTCGAGCGAGAATCGAACTCACACTGTCGCTCTCACAACACACACTAGCACCCCTGCGCCACGACTGCCCATATCATTTCACATGTGAAAGTATTCACAAATATAAAATTATTTTATATAAAAATATCCTGACCGTATAAAGTAAAGCCAGCTATGACATATATTGACATCACATATTACTACCAAAACTAATATAAAACAACAGAACCTATGTACAAAAACCTTTCGAGAAATAGTATTTGTTACATAAAATGGCTAAATTTTATTTATCTAGACAGCCTTTCTTCTTTTGTGGATTTGTTCTCGACATATTCAACTTTCATGTAAGAATTTTGAACAGTGTGGTAAACAAGCGAGCTACTGTTCCTTAAATCTCTTACGTGATATGCTGGATTTACTTTATTGGTTTATACGTCTGTTCTTTCGTCTACGTCTGGTTTAACGTTAACGTTAATAATTTTGATATATATTTTTAACAATATTAACATATTTACTGATTTTATTTTGAAAGCTTTTATTTATTTTATTAAAAAGATATTTATTTTTTAAAAATAAAAGACAAATTTAAAGTAAACAAATATAATTTGTAAAAATATTATTTAAAAAAATGTAAAAATTATAAGACAAAAAGTATAGATAACAAAAATCATAAAACGTAAAAAAATTAAACATTTTTATAAATCTAAAATAGCATTCAAAGCTTTTTGAAACTTTTACTATTAATTAAATCTAAATTTACATAAACAAACAAACAAACAAAATTAATATTTATACTCACATATTGAACTCCAAAAATTCCCTCTATCCATGTCATACATACATACATACATATATAATTAAAATAAACTTATATAAACAATACTGGATAGGGCGCTGCGGGCGCTTCACTCGCGCCGCCTGTCCGTGATCAACTGACGCGCTATTATATTGGACTAGTCGGTGATTTTTAACGTCTACCGAAATAATGTTGAAAGATACGATATCCTAGTTTTTCTCAGCTTGACGCTGTATCCCGCATTAAGCAGGTTAGAGGGAACTTACTGTTAAGACACTCCGTTCTCTGCTCAATTAGTGAGTTGAGAATTAAGCGGAGTTCAACGCCGCGCTTTGCCTCGATACCAAAGCGTAAAAATGAAAATTTTAAATATTTATTTCTTCAAGTGGGAATCAAATTCACAACCTGTCGTGCTTACAGTCACACGCTCGTGCTTCTGTGGTAAGACTGGCTTCCGATATCCTAGTTTATTTAATAATATCTTATAATTAAAAAATCTTATATTTAACACACTTAGGAAAGAAAAATACTTATTTAGATAACATATAAAAATTTGAAAATATAATTTGAACGTATGGCTCAGTGGTCAGAGCGCCTGGTCGGTTTCCAGGAGGCGCGGGTTCGAGTCCCGCTACGTTCAAATTTTTACGACGATAACTTTTTTTTTAATGAACTGATTTTGATGAACTAAACTTTAGTAGTTAAGTTGAGCAATTGGTGACATTTTCAAGTAAATCGCTTCAGTACTTTCAGAGAAAAATGTGGACAAAAATATGTCGACAGAGAGACAGACAGACAGACAAGAAATTCAAAAAAAATCTTTTTGCTTTCTATTATTCTTTTTAAGTGTTCCTCTATCCATTTCAGTCAAAATTACTAAATGTACAGACAAAATATTTTTACTGTCTAATTATATATAGAGATTTATATATTAATTTTAATATAGAATAGATTAATTTTTATTTCATTATTTGTTAAAAACGTTAAACTATTTATTCAAGTTACATAATTATAATAAAATAACTATTATTTGCCATATTTGCCGCAGTTTCCATATTTAAAAAAAAAATATAACATTGGTATTAAATATATTTTACAAAATAAATCGTTATCTAGTTAATTAATTACAATAAAATGTTTAAATTTCTTGCTCAAACTTAAATGAAGACTACAAAGAACAAAATAATAGTTTAATTACATCGTAGTAAAGAAAATTGAAAAATAATTAATTGCATATTATTTAAAAAATATATTATTTAAAACTTATACACTATTTAAAATTTATTATTTTTAGAGTCAGTGCCGACATGGGTATTATTTAAATATATTTTATTTTAGCTTTTGTTCGGTGTATTTTGTTCTATTGCTGCTGTTGGTGAAAATATAATATAATTATTATAAGAAATAATATGAAACATGCAGTATTTACGTGTCTATAAATTAAGAAGGGTTACTTCGATTTTCCTGACATTTCATCATCCTGACTTGATTTAACTTGGTACAATGGTACCACCTGGGAGGTAGGCTAAATGATGGGGAAATCGAAAGATATACGTAAAAAAATAGTTGAATATCCTCCTTTTTGAAAGTCGATCAAAAATATTTTTTCATAAAATAAGAATTGATAAATGACGTAAAGCTCTTTTTTTGCTGTTAGTGTGTAACGATAAAAGAAAAAAGAAACATAATTTATTTATTTTTATTATTTTAATCATTATATTTGATATTTGTAATACGCATAATTTTGGCAAAGCAAAACTTGTTTATCTTAATTCGATGGATGGATGTAGGTTTTAGCTTTGCCAGAAGGAATATGAATAATGTATGTAAATTAATAGAGTAGGTGTTTACTCGGTCTGATCAAATAAACGCGTCGTCTGGTTCTTCCACCCATCGTCAGATCACGTCAAATCTCCAAATATAATAATTGTAACACAGAATATGTGAGAAAGTAAACATAATCAGCTTCACGCTGTATCCCGCACACAGCAGGGTAGGCAGAGGGAATCTAGTGTTAATACACTCCGTTCCCCACTTTCTGCCGAATTCTGGAGGCATTGCGTGTTGAGTGGCAGAACTCAACGCCGCGCTTTGCCTTGATACCAGAGCGAAGAAATGGAAATATACATTTAAGTAAATATTTCATCTCCTTGAGTGGGGATCGAACCCACTACCAGTCGGTTTTACCGTCACACCTTGTGCCGCTGCGCCACGACTGGCCTCTGAAGAAGGTAAACTAACTAATAAAAAGATATATATTCCTACAAATTTACAAGTTAGAGCCAAGTTTAATATTAATAATTTGTATGGAAGATTTCTGGGCTTTGACTACAAAAAAGTGGCCCCATTGTGGCTTGGACCGCTTTTGAAACACAATTATTTATTTTAATAGCATTAAGATTACATTTAGATTAGAGACAATATCCATACATTTATAAATAAAAATAAAATAAATCATCTTCACGCTGTATCCCACACACAGCAGGGTAGACAGAGGAAACCCAGTGTTAACACACTCCGTTCCCCACTTTCTGCCGAATTCTGGAGGCGTTGCGTGTTGAGTGGCAGAACTCAACGCCGCGCTTTGTCTCGATACCAGAGCGAGGAAATGGAATTAATAAATTTAAGCAAATATTTCATCTCCTCGAGTGGGGATCTAGTCGATTTTACAGTAACACTTTGTGCCCCTGTGCTACCACTGGCCTCAATATACATAATCTTCACACCATAATAAATTCTTTATATCTACATCTGTAAGCAATCAATAAAGAAAATATTATATCCTTATGCACGATACATTTTTACATTTTATTGAAATGTCAATATATTAAAACACATAAACTTATAAGTTACATAATATTATAAACTTTAAAGCTGTAGGTATATCGCGTTAAAGGTCAATTTACACGTGTCAAAGTAAGTTTATTGGGTCGCTGGGCGTCATTTCAATATGAATTATACGGAAAATTTACTTTATTTACATTCCAGGTCAATTTGAACAATATTTAAAATTTTTACTTAACGAGAATTCACTAAGGCTTATTATTCATATAATATTAACAAAGAAATATCTAAATACTTTGCATCTGTTTTAGATGAGACGTTAAAAAAGTTCGCGAAAGAAACAAAAGTTTTTAATGGTGGTGGGAAAGCTGTGAAACGTTTTGCTCTTAATGCAATGCTCTAACATTGGAAAAGAAAAAGATAAAAGTGTTATAAATTATTGTATAACAATATATACATATTAACAATATATACTCGAGGAGATGAAATATTTAATTAAATTTATATTTCCATTTCTTCGTTCTGGTGTTGAGAACAAGCGCGGCGTTGGGTTCTGCCACTCAACACGCAATGCCTTCAGAGTTCGATAGAAAGTGTGGAACGGTAGTGTCTTAACAATAGGTTCCCTCTGCCTACCCTGCAGTGTGCGGGATACAGCGTGAAGCTGATTTTTTATTTTTTAAGATTATATACCTATGAAAAAAATATCCAGTGATAATTACTCTCCGTTGTAAAATCTTTTTTTTAGCCTTCTCGATACCAGATCGAGAAAATAAAAATATAAATTTAAATAAATATTTCATTTCCTCGAGTGAGGATCGAACCTACAACCAGTCGCGTTTACAGTCACACACGACTTTCCTGTTAATTTGTTTATAAGTAAAATAAATAAATAATATTAATAGGTTCCAGTTGAAAGCTTCCAAAATTCATACGTACTCACCGAATATTTAATTTAAACAAATACAATATTATAGAATATATACTTTTATTACATAAGTGAAATAAATGTTATATTTTAAAATATAACTTATTAAAAAAAACTTTTACAAATATAAAAAAACACTCTTCCGAGGGTGGAAGGACAAGGGTTCAAGCGATCGCTTTCTAGGGCCCCAGAGAGAGGAACCTCCTCACAATACACGGCGTCTCAAGTAAAACTGCCTTCTGCATTCGGTTCTTGATTCAATAGCTAAGCAATAACCTCTTAAGTTGTTGGTAGACGCTTTTCCCTATTAAAAACGTTAACTGAAACCACTATTGGCACAATATTTTTTTGTTTATTTGGATCGACGATTCAAAAGTGCTTATAAGAGTCTATTTGAATAAAAAATATTTTGAATTTGAATTAATAATCGAATTGACATCTCATATGGCAGTAATCTCATGGGCTAAGTCCAAATAGTTGGAGAATATTTCTTTGTCGGTCTTCACGAGATTGTGATCATGTGGGATAGTAACGTCAACAATCACAACGAGGAGCGCCACTCAGTCTACTAATTCTATATCACGTCTATTGACAACAATATACCTGTCAGTAATAATAGAACGACCCCAGTAGAGCAAAGCACAGCTATTTTCAAGAACAGATAAGTGATTGTACCTATTTCATGTTGAAGAGCAAATTGCTGGTGTATTATCTTGGCTGCTTGATTGTGTCTATGCAAATATTCACCGTTAGCAAGACGAGAACAACCAGAGACAGTATCTCTGAGGGACTCCCCAGGCCAATAACACGCCCGATAGATGTCGATAGTGCCATTTTTCATAATATGTTTTTGGTAGTTCCGTATCTTTATAACTTCGTCCTTAATTGCACAGACAAAACCTTTAGTTTCCCCGAAAAGATCCCCAAAATGTAACCAAGATAAGAAAGAAGCAGTATCCACGTCCTGGCCCACTAAGGCCAAATTGAATCTACCATGCAGCTCCTTGCTCTTTCACACAGCCATGCGATGGGATGGGATGTACGCGCATATGACACTCTTTTTCAATTGGCCAACTCATGCCAGGCATTTTACTACCGTTAGCGAGAGCCTTGTTGAGAATCAGCGAAACTCTTGGTTCCAAGCCTTCCGACAGTGGGATTTCGGCGTGCCTATCCGAATCGGATATTTCTCCCTCCGAACCCGCAGTCGAAGGCATGGTGCGATAATCGTCCTTTGACGACGACAGCTGTGGATTCGACAAGCAACATCTCTGTCCACGCCGTTGGGATAAAGAGGACAAATACCCTTCCTCCTGGCATTCGTTTCTTCTTTTCTTCTTCTTTCTTTATAAAATAAAAAATGACATGTTTGTTTGACGGTTGCCAGGGTTTACTTATTATTAATTAATATAATATTATAAAAAGGAAAGATTTATACTTTTGTATGTATGTTTGTATTGTTTTCATACAAAAACTACCGGAACGATTTCAAAAATTCTTTCTCTATTAGAAAGCTGCATCTTCACTAACCAACATAGGTTATATGTATTACATTTTCAAAAAAAATAGGGATCCCTATTAAAAATGCAATAAGGTGTGAAAAATATCATCTAAAAAATCATCTTAACAATTCTATCATCAGGTGCGCTGCGAAAACTATTGATTATATATTGATGATAGAACAAAAAAATGTTCTACAGTATTAATGAACGACATATCTATAAAAAAGTCCGCGATATCATATATCCAACAACTATAATTATGCCAATATAATTATTACTATTTATAATCAAATCATATTATTCATACCTCTGCATTAATCCTTATCCTATGGAATGACATTTTATTAAAGATAATTTCAATACGTGTAAATACTTTTTAAATTAACAAAATCGGACATTCCATTCAAAAGATATAACGAATTTAAAAATATCTAAAGAAAATCATGTAATAATAAAAAAATACGGTATGTATGGTCTAGCTATTAAGCAAAAAAATACATTCTCATTCATATAAATATATTATATGTTATTATAATATAAGAAATTATATGTTAATTTAACTTTAATTTTAAAACAAAGAAACGTATTTTGATCCAATTTATTTTCTTAAAAAATTAAGAGTGCCCAAAACAGCTATAATTTCTCTATGAGGATATTAATAAATATTTATAAAGGTCAGTTATTCAATCATTACACCATTACAATAAAAAGTAAGTAAAAATAATTAAACTGATTTTACCACTCCCACTCCGCGCTCGCGCCTTTGCTTCTTAGCGCCCAATATTAATAATCTATCTCCTGAGCCAATCTTCGATTGTTCCATATATCTATCCAATCTCTAGATTGGATAGATATATGGAACAATCGAAGATTGACGTTGGAGAAAGATTATTAATATTGGGCGTAAATCGGTTTAGTCGTTTCTGAGATAAACGTCGACAAACAGAAAAACAAACAAACAGACAATTTTTTTAAATATCATTGTTTCTGGTTCTATTACTTTGTCAAATGCCCCCAATAATATTGTTTTAACAATTTTAATGAAAATCAAACTTGCCTTAGAAAATAAATAATTCATAAATTTAAGCGGGCGAAGCCGCGAGCTGGTCGCTGGTTATTAATATATCTATTATTAAATAAAAAAAAATCCGCTTCACGCTGTATCCCGCACACAGCAGGGTAGGCAGAGGGAACCTAGTGTTAAGACACTCCGTTCCCCACTTTCTGCCGATTTCTGGTGGCATTGCTTATTGAGTGGCAGAACTCAGCGCCGCACTTTTCCCTCGACACCAGAGCGAAGAAATGGAAATATAAATTTAAGTGAATACTTCATCTCCTCGAGTGGGGATCGAACCAACAACTAGTCGGTCTTACGGTCACACTTTGCGCCGCTGCGCCACGACTGGCCTCCACTGCCACTCCGCTGGATATCTATTATTAATAAAATTTATTAAGCTGCCAATAAATGTATATGGCACGAGGACATCAAAGCACTTACAAACTATGTATTGAATTTAGAACAATTGATCTAGTTACTGTTACTATTGTAGAAACCAAGTTATAAACTCAACCACGTCACGTTTCCACTTTTAACCTCTTCAGCGAAATTTTATCTGAATTTTACTGAACATATTCCATTAAGTGAGGTCTACCCAAAGCTGGAGGACTTTGAGTGCACTCATTTAACAATAGGTAGCTTTTCATTCGACTCGCCTAATATTGTCGTAAAAGATCATTTTGTTTTTATCTGATGACTTTAATGAAGTCTGGTTATATAAAGTAAGTTGTATTTCTTTTTTGTTGAAGAAAATGAAAAAAAAAAGTTTAATCTTTCTAATGATACCTACCCAATTCACTTTGACATCATGACAAAAAGTAAGGGTTTAATGTAATGGTTCTGTTTTCTGATATTTCTTTCCTTTCCTTTTACAAAATTAAATATTTATAGAAAATTCATTAGTATTTTTACTCTAAGTAGTAATTATAGATAAACTCTTTTCATAACAACATTTAAGGGATTTCTTTTTATGAGATAGGGATGCTAAATTATTTAAATTTCTCAACAATACATACATACTTACATTTAAACGTATGTACGTATTTAGACAATATTTTTAGAAAATTCCACACCTGGAAAAGTATCCTCCTATATCAAGTTGCTTAAAAATACTTTTTTATAAAACATATAAAAATGTAAATAAAACAGATATTGTCTCTTTTAAATTCAAGTACAAACAAAATGGACGAGAATCTAATTTTTTATTAAAGGGTCACCCACAAAATACAATGTTTATAGAATTTCTTTGTTGCAATGTTTATTTAGCCTCTTCACGCTTGCGGTCAACGGGACAGCGGTCCAAATCAATGTGCGGTGCGGTGGTGCGTGCGGGTAAAAACAAATACATATATATAGAGATGTTGGTTATGTGGAAAAAAATTGAAAATAAATGGATATCGCAGCCATTTTCTAGTAGTATATGTTTATATATACACCAAAGCTTTTTGGGACAATCGACTGCAATTTTAAAGGATTTTTTAAATTATATATTAGAACTAACCTAGTGTTAAGACACTCCGTCCCCACTTTCCGCCGACTTCCGGAGGCATTGCGTGTTGAGTGGCGGAACTCAACGCCGCGCTTTGTCTAAACACCAGAGCGAAGAAATGAAAATATAAATATATATTTTATTTTCTCGAGTGGGGATCGAACCCACAACCAGTCGATTTTAAAGTCACACTTTGTGCCCCTGCGCCACAACTGGCCCCCTACATAGAATTATGTACTTACATATAACTTAAGTTGCTATATATATATAGGTATAAAAAATTGTGTGTTAACCAAGAAAAGAAAAACTAAAATAAAAGCATCTACTATCGTGTACAGTTTAGAACTAGAGACGGCTTAATGTTGTATTTCCTGTATTATGTATGCGGCTTGAACAGAAGTTCAAGTTAGCGAAGCGTCAATTTGCAACTTAATGTCATTTAACATTTTATGTTTGTTCATTAGTTGTTTCTCAGCACATCTCGGATTAATACATACTTTTATTCAAGTGGTATAATAAATAGTGACATAATAAATAGTGACATAATAAATAGTGACATAATAAATAGAAATGAAAAGCCAGACGTGATTGTGGGTTCGATTTCCACTCGAGGAAATAAAATATTAACTTCGGTAACGAGGTAAATCGCGATATTAATTCCGCCATTTAACCCTTCTTGCCTTCAGAATTCGGTGGAAATTTGGGAACGGGAGTGCTTTAATCAAAACTTAATTAAATCTTAATACCAGGTTCCCAGAATCCCTCTGCCTACTTTGCTATCTGGTTGATACAGTCTGAAGCTAATAAAAAAAGATCAAAGGCAAAATTAAAAAATATACATATTATACATTACACAAAAAGTCCGTACATATATTTATAAAAAAAACTTTAACTTTTTTAGAAAATTACTCATAAGAACTCTCTATAAGTGAGCTACAAACACAAAATATTAGAACACAAAGTAATTTAATGTATTAAATAAATAACCTCAGAGTTCAAGCGGGCGAAGCCGCGGGAAGGTTCCTAGTCTTAATATAAAATAAAATGCAATAACAGAAGGGTCAAAGTAAATTATACTACAGAAAAAATCTAATGCATAATAGTGAGATAGGTCCCTAGGCGAAGATTCTTTAGAAGTTCTTCAATATTGCTTTCAAATAACCTATCGAGTTCTCACTTTGTAAAAGAGGATAAGGACGTATATACTTATATTCATAAATATATATCAAATATAGTTACTATTTCTATTATAGTAAATATTTCATCTCTACGAGTGGGGATCGAACCCACAACCAGTCTGTTTTACAGTCACACTTCGTGCCGCTGCGCCACGACTGGCCTTCTTTCTTTCTGTATATTTATACTAAAATAAATTGATATTTAAAACTTCTACAGAATGCTAGGGGATAATAAATCAAAAACAAAAACAATATATTTGAGGATTCTTATTAGGAAGAGAGCTTTAAAAAAATATTATATTCTTATGATTACAAATTAAGCGTAACAAAAAAAACTTATAGTACAGCACCACAGTGCCTGACAGTAAGCGTGATGGTTGTGGATTCGATTCTCATTCAGAGAGTCATATTTTTTTTTATTTTATAATTCCTTGCTCTATTAACAAGACAAGAATGTGGAATACAGCGTGAAGCTAAAAATGGTTCTCTTCTTTTTATGCGCAGAGGAAACTTAATTATTATTTAAATTAAATTTGAAATTTGAAAATTAAATTATTTTACAATTATTTTAGTTCTTAACGTGTATTTATACACTAAGGCTTAGTATATGAATCTATATCTTTCCGACTTCACCAAAAAAAAGATCTAGATTCATATATCGTTTTTTTATTTCAAAAAAAAATTCTTAACCGATAAAATAATATATAAAATAAAATTCTATTACAAACACGAGTATGGACAACTTTAGTTGAACGTCAAAATAATTGAAATAGCGGTAATTGGGTTTCAACTATTAACCTCCCTTTAGTTAGCTTTTGTTCCGTTTAGTTGACTATTTTGTCAAATTTTGTATGTTAAATTAAAGCTTGCTAGCTAATGTTTAGAATCTAATAATAATTTTCACAGCAAAATACTTATTTAGAAAACATATAAAGATTTGAACGTAACGGGACTCGTACCCGCGCCTCCTGGAAACCGACCTGGTTGATTATATAATATAATAAGTATATCGGTTACATGATAAGTATTTTTCTTTCCTAAGTGTGGAATAACACTTAAAAAACGTTAAAAATATTTCACAGCAAAATTAAAACAAATGGCTGACAATTGTCTAATTTATGAATTGAATAATTCAATATTAAAATGAATCGTTTAGTTTTCAACATAGTACAGTAAAATAACAACAGTAGACATTGTATAAATTCATTCATTTTGTTTCTAATACACAAAGTTAAGGCTTGTGAATTCAAAAAACAATAATAAAATGTAAATAAAGCATTATATTTATATACCTGTCATATACAGTGTGGAAGTGTCAGCGCTCCTTTTACAGAAACAGCATATAGGGTAAAATATTTTAAACTCTATACCTAAAAAATTTATCAAGATACCTTAACAGTTTAAACATAGAATTTTTATTCATGTCACGACGTTTATCCATATCTGTATTTCGTGTGACGTAGTTACGCAGAGATGCGAATAACGTAAACGAATACTACTACAAAAATACTACTAAAGGTTGAACAACTTTGAACTTTGCTGCCAATACCTACGACTCGATTTCAGAATGAGGCGTATGCGCCGATTTCCCTTCGATAGGTTTATGCGTGCGTCGTTCTTGACAAATGGCGTTTTATTTTAATTTTATTTTATTATTTATTTTGTTTGAAAAAATCACTTTTTCATTTTTCTGAAAAAAATAATTGTATTAAGCTTTTAAGGAGTAGTTAAAATTATGGTTAAAGTGGTGCTGACACTTCCACCCTGTATAGCAGTGGTAGAGGGAACCTAGGAGCTTTGTGTTAACACACTTCGTTCTCTATTAAGACATTTCTGTTCCCCATTTTCCGCCAAATTCTTGAGGTATTGCGCGTTGAGTGTCAGACCTTAACGCGTTTTCCTCTTTAACCATTTCGCTCATTAACAAAGCAAGGAAGTAAAATATCAAATCTTTCATTTCCCCGAGTCGAAATTGAACCCACAACCGTTGCGTTTACAGTCGCTCGCTTATGCCCCAATGCCCCGATAGCCTTCTCGCATCGGGATCCAGCGATTACACGTTAGTAGCCGCATCCCACTGATATTAAACTAGACTTAGACCCCCGGAGGACATGTATGTAGAAGTTGATGATAGTGAACGAGGAGAAAGAAGTATGCAGAGATCGCAGCGTTTGGCGCTCTTTTCTCTCTGACTACTCCGCTAAGGATACAGAGTGTAGCTTCACGCTGTATTGTATAGAAAGTCAAAACATATAGCTCAACTAGATAAAACTGCGGCCAAGTCTCTATTATATATGTATGTCTAAATAAAATATTCTAGAATATTTTTTTTAAGCCAAGCGCGGCGTTGAGCTCTGCCACTCAACACGCAATGCCTCTAGGTTTTCTCTGCCTACCCTGCTGTGTGCGGGATACAGCGTGAAGCTGATTTATTTTATTTCAAAAACTT
Organism: Heliconius himera; assembly: GCA_021202915.1. Taxonomy (NCBI): domain Eukaryota; kingdom Metazoa; phylum Arthropoda; class Insecta; order Lepidoptera; family Nymphalidae; genus Heliconius; species Heliconius himera. Next base: position 24,851 of record JAJHJA010000024.1, on the reverse strand, counting down.
TTAAATTTATAATTCTAAGGAATAAGTTGATAATAGCAAACAAAGGCTTTTGCTCGTTGAAAATGGCCGGATGTCATACTACAGCGGATGCACGTACCAACAGAGCTGAAGTTCCCTATTCACTTGACAAGTTTTATAACATGTTATAAAACTAATATATATTATGACAGTTGTTAGAACTTTATTTATAGAATAAACAATCTCTTATGCTTGACCAATTGACGGCTGTACAACTAAATGAATTAATACTGTTGAATTAATTGTACTGAAATCGATTTTAGATAGATTTCTATCAAAAATCAATTGTTGATTGTATTAATAAACAAAATGTCAGACGTAGTTTGATCTTTAATATTTGTTCGTTTTTTGCTAACAGCCAGAAATTTATAGAACCTAAATATTTTTTAACTGACTTAAAAAATGGAGGAAATTTGAGCTTATATTTTTTTATGTATATTCTTATTTATATCCATAGCACAACCTTAATACATAGAAACAAAAGCTACTAAAATTATTTTAAAAATTTACTCAAATCGGCACTGACTCCAAACATATCGGAATTTATATAGTAAATTTTACGTTTACCATTTTTTTATATTTTTTCTAAATTTATACATGTGAGCATAACTTTAAGATCAATTAAAAATAAAAATTAAATCAGCTTCACGCTGTATCCCGCACACAGCAGGGTAGGCAGAGGGAACCCAGTGTTAAGACACTTCGTTCCCCACTTTCCACCGAATTCAGGAGGCATTGCGTGTTGAGTGGCAGAACTCAACGCGGCGCTTAACCTCGACACCAGAGCGAAGAAATGGAAATATAAATTTAAGTTAATATTTCATCTCCTCGAGTGGGGATCGAACCCACAACCAGTCGGTTTTACAGTCACACCGTGCCGCTGTACCACGACTTGCCTCTTTAAGATCAATGTTTTTTGTAAATATTTTTAAAAAAAGATTATTTACATTCATATATTGATATTACTATAAATTTAACGACATGTTAATATTAAAGAAAAAAAAATAATGAATTATTAAAACAACTTCCTTAAATAGAATCTTAAGTGACATTAATTTGATATCGTGCAGCGCGGCCCTGGTTTACGTCGAAGTACATATTATGAAGTTAATGGAAGCAAGCTTTTACCACGTAAAATATGAAATGTAAAATACTTCCTTTTCATCTACGACGCCATGGTTGCGACAATATCTGGCTGTAGACGATACTTTCCCCACTCGGAGAAATAAATTATTTTCTTTTCAAGCAAGAGGTAAAGCAAAATTCAGCGTTCAGTTAAGAGAAAAGAAAATTATTCTTCTATTTGGAAAAACTGTGCTCCTCTGTCTTAATAACCAAACGGAACGAACATTTTTAAATATATAAGTATTTTTTTAAACTAATTGGGGCCAGACGAGGCGCAGGGGCGCAAGCGTGTAAACGCGATAGGTTGTGAATTCAATTCCCACTTGAGGAAATAAAGACTTTAATATTTTTATTTTTCGCTCTGATGTTGAGGCGAAGCGCGGCGTTGAGTTCCGCCACTCAACGTACAATGCTTGTAGAATTCGACGGAAAGAGCTTCTTTATTCTCATCCGAAAACCTCGATAGTACCTGCCATTCTATGTATCGTTGCGGATTCGATCAGCTAAGCTGACTCCGCATATTGTACAAAGAGATCGCATCTCCACAGATCTTCTTTTGTAATACCCATATACCGCCGCCATATAACAGCGTCGGTACCAACACTGCATTGTATACGGCCAAACGCGCAGCTGTGCTGACGTTTCGCCGTCTCATCAATACAGTTAAGGCTCCGTTAACCCTGTTGCCAGCAGTAATACGCCTTTCCACATCCATCTCGTATCTTCCATCTCTACTAAACATACTTCCCAAATATACCACTTCATTCACTTGCTCTAATATCTTACCGTTTTCACTGATCCTACATTCCGTCCTATCTTGGTACTAAATATCAAAATTCGATAGAAAATTAATGAAACTTATACATACAAAAAACGGGGTGAAGATACAACAACGACATATTTACGTAGGACCGTGTGTACCATATTGTGTAGAGTTTAGCTAAAATAAACAATATTTATTTTCTTCAATATGAGCTCCTCGTTGGAACATTGCCAATTATCACATGCCGCAATAACAAGCAAATAGTGAAATGATAACAAATTTGATATGATATTACTTTTTATATGAATATTATATAAAAAAAAACATTTTCTTATTTTCATAGTCTTTGTGACAAGAATTTAGATTCGTGGTATGCGTATGAAAATACTATCAAAAATATAAATGTTATTATAGTTACTTATTTAGAAAACGTATTAAAATTTGAATGTAACGGGACTCGAACCCGCGCCTCCTGGAAACCGACCAGGTCAGGAGCTGGTTTTCTAAATAAGTATTTTTCTTTCCTAGTTAGCCATGTTAAATGTTAAGTTATGCGTCGTTCTCAACTTCACCGACAATAGAATGTGAGATCTATATGGATGACAAGTTTTATGTTCAATTAAATTAAATTTCACTCGACATTTTTTACGTTGAGGCCAGTCGCGGCGCAGCGGCAGGAGGTGTGACTGTAAAACCGACTGGTTGTGGGTTCGATCCCCACTCGAGGAGATGATATTTACTTAAATTTATATTTCCATTTTTGCGCGCTGGTGTCGAGGCTAAGCGCGGCGTCGAGTTCTGCCACTCAACACGCAATGCCAACACACAAAAAAACACTCAACGAAGAAATTAAAATATAAATTTAAATATTTTATTTCTTCGAGTGAGGATCGAACCCACAACCAGTCGTATTTACGTTCACACACTTGTGTCCCTGCGCCACGACTGGCCCTATATATTTGCATGTTGTAAAGTTGATATGATACATGTTTGTTTTATAATCTTGAAACTGATAATTGGTAATTTACATACTTAAGTTAATAAAACATAAAATATTTATTGAGTATTTTGGAGATCGTAGGTGATTTTTCACCGTTAGATCTCTCGTGAAATCTATCTATCTTTTGGGATCTCTTGGGAAAATTCTGAATCACGCGATGAAACAGCGAATAAAAGAGTTTAATAATAGAATATCTTTATTTGTTTCAGTCTATATACAGGGTGGAAGTGTCAGCACCACATTAAATAAAACCACAGTTTTAACTACTCTATAAAAGCCTAATATAATTCAGAAAAAAATAAATTCCCAAAAATGAAAAAGTTTTTTTTTCAAACAAAATAAATAATAAAATTGTCATTTTAAAACGAAACGCCATTTGTAAGGATGACGCACGCACACATAAACCTATCAAAGGAACACCGCCGCACACGCCTCATTTCGAAATCGAGTCGTATGTATTGGCGATAAAGTTCAAAGTTGTTTCACCTTTAGTAGTATTTTTGTAGTAGTAAGTGTTGATGTTATTGGGATCTATACGTAATCGCGTCACACTAAATACAGGTATGGATAAAGATCGTGAAATGAAAAAAAAATCCTACGTCCAAACTGTTGAGGCATCTTGATTAATTTCTTTAGGTATAGGTTTGAAATATTTTACCCTATATGCTGTTTCCGTAAATGGAGCGCTGCCTCTTCCACCCTGTATATATCTTTATCTTTAAAAAGATAAAAATAAATATATAAAAAAAGATTTTCTTAATAATGAATTTGAATGATTTGATTTAAAAACAATTCTCCTGATAAATATTTAGTACTAGCGAATTGCCTGAATGACGTCATGTGAAGTAAACTTTATACTATTAGTCTAAAACTAAAAATTTGTACACCATATCTAGTCTATGAAGTAAATGTCTTAGAAAAACATTATATTTCAACTAACATTAATATTTCAATAGAATACTCTCCAAAGTTTAAAATAGAAATAGCGTAATATAACACCAAATACAACCAAATGCAACGATTTGTTTTATTCAAAGCCAGACACGTATTCATAGAGCAGTTTCCCCAAGAGCATGCATACGATATCGTCCACATAATAAGAACAGTGCTAGCTGAGCTCAGTTCTGGCTCATTTGCATATTGTGTCTATATTTACAAATCGACCTACGTATTCGTACATTGGGAATCCATCATGTTAGGTTCCCAAATGTATAAAAATAGTTTCTTTTTATTTTTCGTAGTTTCACGCTATATCCCGCATGTAGCAGGATAGGCAGAGAGAGCTTAGTGTTGAGACACTCCACTCTCCACTTTCCGCCAATTACGAACAAACAACAAACCAACTAGTATACTTCTAGTTACTAGAGATACTTCTACTTAATTACGACTACAAAAATATAATGTCAAGAATTGTATTATTATACTAAGTTGTTTTATATCAATATTGAGAGCCATAAAACTAACACATTTTATTTTCTAGTAGAGCCAGTCGTGGTGCAGGGGCACAAGTATGCGGAACTCTGTAGGTTGTGGCTTCGATTCCCACTTGAGGAAATGAAATTTTCAAATATTTTCATTTTCTTGCTTTGGTGACTAGGTAGAGCACGGCGTTGAGTTCCACAGGTCGATAAACAATGCCTGTGATGGGAACGGAGTGTCTTAGCCTAGGTTCCACGGTTCCTTCTTCCTTTCCTTTTCTTAAAATAATTTATAGAGTACGCTAGTTCTATAAAAAGCCTTTTTTAAAAACAAAGTCACTGAAGTTATATTTACGCTATTATTTTCACCTTACAGGTTACAAGGATACCTAAAAAATGTAGAAAAACTACATATACCTACTGTAATTTCTACTGTCTTATAAGGTTACTTGTCAGTATTATACAGACTGGTACTTATAGACTAAGAGGTCGCGGGATTTTTCGTAACGATCACGGATACGGCCAGATTGAATTCTATGGGTTGTAGAGCAGTCCCCTCATGTGAATGGTCTCGGTCTGCCTGCTCTCAGTGGTTGCAACTCCGAGATATAGAGCTTAGAAGAGGCTTCATTGTTACGAAAAAAAAACGATCAGGGAAATGATCAGTTTTGGTGCACATTCGAAGTATGGCGTCTCCTTATTTGAAATAAGTTGGTCTGCCGGCTCCCAGTGGTTGCATTTCGAAGATATGATGCTCGCAAGTCACAATATCGTTGCGAAAAAAAAACGATAATGGAAATGGTCAGTTTTACTATCAATTCGAAGTATAGAGTTCCCATAAGTAAAATGAGTTGGTCTGGCAACCCTCAGTGGTTGCATTTCAGAGCTATCATAGTTTAAACACTATATATAATTTGTAAAGAAAGTCTAAAAAACATCTAAAACTTGCATAATGCACGAGTTTTTCAAGTGGATGCGAGCCGCTGTAGTATGTGTCTATTTTTTGTTCATTTGTAGAAAACGATGGTCAGGAATATCTAATGTGGAGCTCTAATAGACCAACTAAAGTATAAGAATTAAAGATATGGTATCTTAACAAAAAATGTTCAGTTTGATAAGTATTATTGATAGACCTATTAAGCTCGAGGGGTCAGGAACATCTGATGTGGAACTCTTATAGAACAGCTAAACTATAATAATGAGGTATATGGTTCTTTAACAAAAACTGCTCAGTCTGATAAGTATTATTGATTGACATATCAACTTCGATGGTCAGGATAATGGAACTCTCATAGACCAACAAAACTATAAAAATTAGGAATATGGTTCCTTAGCAATTTTTTTTGAGTTTGATGAATATTATTGATCCTTGAGCTGAATATGTATTCAGCGTGGCCTGTTAAACTCGATGATCAGGAACATCTCATGTGGAACTCACATTCACACACTCTCATGAGGATTCGGTCACCTAAACTGACTGCGCACGTCCTCCAAATAGATCGCATCTCCACAGCATGCATCTTTCTTTTATACTTCTTCTGTACTAGTAAACATAAGTCATTTAGAAGCATCGCATCGCATCAGCAAGTTTTAGTGTTACCGTCAATGGACAAAATTCCGATGTCAAGTATGAGCGTGCGCTTGATAAGCCCTAAATCATCGCTAGAAAAAACAAATATATTCCTAAAATGATCCGTGAAACTCGAACGCTCGTGAACATACAAAATCGGCGTGAAGCTATTCGCCTGGAACTCATCAGTTTTGGGCGCTCTCAAAGGCCGCATTTGGCAACCTACCCAGCTTTCGCTTCCGCCGCTACGCACAGGAAATGACATCTTGGTCCACACAGTAAAAGAGAAGCCGATCTCTTGGGCGCTCTCTTTGTCTTCGAGGCACCACCAAGAAACAACGACACTAACCATCCTGCGGTATCAGAGCTCAATGCCTGAAGTTAAGTTCAACCAAACAGCTGTTGGCGAGCTCTGCCTTCTTTGGACAGCCATAAGTCGTGCGGGCCAGATGGCATCTCTCCCTTAGTGCTCCGTTCTTGTACTCCTGAGCTGAGACCGGTGCTAACGCGTTTGTTTCGGCACTTTTACTCAGTAGGCCTATGAGCCTAAGAGCGCTCTCATCTATCCGACGCCGAAGAAAGGCGATGGCTCCGATCCATCTAACTAAAGGTCTATTGCTATCACCTCCCTACTCTCAAAAGTCATGGAGATCATCATTAATAGCCAGCTCTTGGTTTATCTAGAGCAGGGGTTCCCAACCTTTTGTTGATCAAGGACCACTTTTTTATTATTCTTGGTAGAAGGGATCACTATGCAGGTATGATAAAAATTAACTATGTTAAAGTTTCTGTACATATATATTACGAGAAACTGCTATAATTCAGTGTCACAATCGTGTGACTACGCGACGGCTGTGGATTCTTTTTTTTTCACGGTTCACGCTGCCACACACAGCAGGGTATGCAAAAGGTTGTGGGTTCGATTCGCAATATAAGGCCATATTAAGACCACTGGTTAGGAACCACTGATCTAGAGGAGCACCGATTGATTAATCATCGCCAATATGGCTTCCGCCATGGTCGCTTAAGCGGTGATCTTACCTAACCCACCGCTGGGCTGCGGCTATTGTAAGCAATGGAAAGGAGCCTAGCAGAAAGGGAGTAGCAGATCGAATGTGGCATGGGGCGCTCCTTGATAAACTTCCATCTTATGGGCTTCCCGAGAATTTATGCAAGTGGATCGCCAGCTTTCTCACTGGGTGCAGCATCAAGTTTTTGCTCCGAATATTTGCCCGTGAACGCTGGTTTTCCTTAAGACTACGTGCTGTCCCCTACGCTGTTTCTTCTGCATATCAACAACATGTAAGAAGATTCTAGCATTCATTGCTATGCAGATGATAGCACAGTGGACGCTGTTTACTCCGGCCGCGCAAGTCTTTCTTGGGAAAACGTCGACCAATGCCGAAGTAAACTTGTGTCTTCAGTTTAGGCATCCTTTGGGAATGTTTCCTCATAGGGTGAAAGGAACTTGATTCAACCACTAAAAAAAATCCATTTGTCGTATCGCCAGTCTTCCATCAACAGAGCGAGACAGTACTTCACGCCAAAACACCGATTGGCTCTGTATAAGGCCCAGGTTCGGCTTAATATGGAGTACTGTTCTCATCTCTGGGCTGGTGCACCCCAGTATCAGCTCGATCCATTTGATCGCATGCAACGTGGAGCCGTTCGAATCGTTGGGGACCCAATGATATGTGCAGGGCTTGACACATTGTCTTTGCGTAGACATGTATCCTCGCTGTGCGTTCTCTACCGCATTTATCATTGGGAGTGTTCTGAAGAACTGTTCGATCTGTTACTTGCCGCCGAATTTTCTAACCGCACAGTACGTCACAAACTTAAGTATCATCCACACAATCTGGATACGTGGCACTCCACTACTGTGCGGTTTCATAGGAACTTCCTTCCAAGCGCCACTCAACTGTGGATTGACCTACTTGCGGCAGTGTTTCCAGGTCAATACGACCTGGGTACCTTCAAAAAGCGCGTCTATCTCCACCTTAAAGGCCAGCAACGCACCTGTAGCTCCTCTGGTGTTGCACGGGGAGATGGGCGGCGTTGATCACTTACCACCTGGTGACCAGTACCCTCGTTTGCCTTGTCTTTTTCCATAAAAACAAAAAAGCTCCTTATAATGCTTTAGTTCTTAGTGGTCTCGAATACTGCGCTATAATATGGAATCCACGTAACGATATTTACATATAAGAAATCGAACGCGTACGGAAACCCTGGTACCTTTCTTATGTGAAATCAAAGTAAATCACTAACAATTTATACTGATAGACTAATTTTTAAACATGGATCGTTGCTTAGTATAAGATATGTTAATGACTTTCTATTTTAAAAATACCCAAAACTGCTAAGGCACAATAACATATTCTTATTTTTCCAGATGACATTTTAGAGTTTCCCATAAGATGTTCCTGATCATCGAGCTTAACAGGCCACTCTGAATACATATTCAGCTCAAGGATCAATAATATTCATCAAACTCAAAAAAAAATGCTAAGGAACCATATTCCTATTTTTTTTTTTTTTTTTTTTTTTTTTATGGAAAAGGACAAGGCAAACGAGCGTTCGGGTCACCTGATGGTAAGTGATTACCGCCGCCCACGGCCCCGTGCAACACCAGAGGAGCTACAGGTGCGTTGCCGGCCTTTAAGGTGGAGAAAGACGCGCTTTTTGAAGGTACCCATGTCATATCGACCTGGAAACACTGCCGCGGGTAGGCCATTCCACAGTTCCGTGGTGCGTGGAAGGAAGTTCCTACGAAACCGCACAGTAGTGGATTGCCATGTATCCAGGTGGTGTGGATGATATTTCAGCTTATGGCGTACTGTGCGGTTAGAAAATTCGGCGGCAGGTAACAGGTCAAACAGTTCTTCAGAACACTCCCCATGATAAATGCGATAGAGAACGCACAGCGAGGAAACGTCTCTACGCAAAGCCAAAGTATCAAGCCTTTCACAGATTATTGGGTCCCCAATGACTCGAATGGCTCTACGTTGTATGCGATCAAATGGTTCTAGCTGATACTGGGGTGCACCAGCCCAGAGATGAGAACAGTACTCCATATGAGGCCGAACCTGGGCCCTATATAGGGCCAAACGGTGTTTTGGCGTGAAGTACCGTCTCGCTCTGTTGATGACCCCCAGTTTCTTCGAGGCCAACTTGGCCTTGCTTTCCAAATGATCGCGATACTGGCAGTCACTCGAAACATTGAGGCCCAATATACTGATACTGGGCGCGGCTGTAAGGGGAATGTTCTGAAAGACTGGTGATACGATAAATGGGATTTTTTTTGTGGTTAACGCGCAAACTTGTGTCTTCAGGGGGTTAAACTGAACTAGGTTCCTTTCACCCCATGAGGAGACATTGTTGAGGGATGCCTCAACGGAAGACACAAGTTTATTTCGGCACTGTTCGGCGTTTTCCCGAGAAAGACTTGCTCGGCCGGAGTAAACAGCGTCCACCGTGCTATCATCTGCATAGCAATGAATGCTAGAATCCTCTAACATGTCATTGATATGCAGAAGAAACAGCGTAGGGGACAGCACGCAGCCTTGGGGAACGCCAGCATTCACGGGCATATGTTTAGAGCAAAAACCGTCGATAGCGACCTTGATGCTTCGCCCAGTGAGAAAACTGGCGATCCACTTGCATAAATTCTCGGGAAGCCCATAGGATGGAAGTTTAGCCAGGAGCGCCTCATGCCACACTCGATCAAAGGCCTTCGCCATGTCCAAACTAACTGCCAGGCCCTCTCCCTTGCTTTCAATAGCCGCAACCCAGCGATGGGTAAGGTAAACTAGAAGATCACCGGTTGAGCGACCATGGCGGAAGCCATATTGTCGGTCATTAATCAATCGGTGATCCTCTAGATAAACCAAGAGCTGGCTATTGATAATGCTCTCCATGACTTTTGAGAGCAGGGAGGTGATAGCAATAGGCCTGTAGTTAGATGGATCGGAACCATCGCCTTTCTTTGGGATCGGGTGGATAAGAGCGCTCTTCCATGAGTCTGGGACAACGCCGACTGAGTAAGAGTGCCGAAACAAACGCGTTAGCACCGGTGTCAGCTCAGGAGCACAGGAACGGAGCACTAAGGGAGAGATGCCATCTGGCCCGCTCGACTTGTGGATGTCCAAAGAGGACAGAGCTCGCCTAACAGCTATTTGGTTAAACTTAACCTCAGGCATTGAGCTCTGGCACCGCGGGATGGTCGGCGGCGTTGTTCCTTGGTCATCCAAAGTCGAGTTTGAGGCAAAGAGAGCGCCCAAGAGATCGGCTTTCTCTTTTGCCGTGTGGACCAAGATGTCATTTCCCGTGCGTAATGGCGGAAGCGAAGGCTGGCTAAAGTTGCCAAGTGCCGCCTTTGAGAGCGCCCAGAACTGATGAGTTCCGGACGGGTAGCTCTCAAGCTTCTCGCCAATTTTGGCGATATGCTCGGACCTTGCTCTGGCAATTTGCCGCTTAAAGAACCTAGAGGCTCGGTTATACTTCCTTTTTGAGGTTTTCACCTCCGGATCCTTAGTAACCAGTGCCTCAGCCCAGATTTGATATGCCTCACGTTTGCTAGAGGCAGCAAGCTTGCAAGACGTATCAAACCAAGGCTGTGACTTGCCACCGATTGGCACTACAGTGCTAGGAATATAAAGTTCCATGCCCTGTAGAACCACGTCGGCAACAGCAGCGGCACAGGTACTAGGATCATCAGAAGAGAAGCAAACCGGCCCCCAGGGATAAGATGAGTAAAATGTACGCATCCCATCCCAATCTGCTGACTTGTAGTGCCAGACGCGACGAGTTGCGGGTGGTCTGCAGCTGCCGCGCTTAATGGGCACGACACTCCGTACCAGGCAGTGGTCAGAAGACCCCAAAGGGGCATCGACGACAACCTGGTACTGTTCCGGATGTGAAGTCAGCAGAAGGTCCAATAAAGAGGCATTGTGGTTGTCCACGTCCGGGAGTCGCGTAGGCGACTCAACCAATTGGGACAATCCGTTCGCCATAGCAAGGTCAAATGCAGCCCTCCCCGCGTGGTCGGTGGTGCGTGATCCAAGCCAACTGGCATTGTGCGCATTAAAATCGCCAAGTATCACGACCTCAGCGGAGGGGATCTGTGAGAGCATATCGTCGATAGCCGATTGAATGTGCTCCATGAGCCGATCCGTTTCTGCATTACCACTGTGGGACCTGTAAAGGCATGCGTAGACCCGGGCACGATCGTCCGAGTCAACACGGAGCCAGATGGTAGACAGGTCCCGACCTTCAAAATGGGCAAGACGACGGAAACTTAGGTCCTCCCTTACGTACACAGCGACCCCGGCATGAGGCATAAAATTATGTTCTATTTTGTAGCCAGGGTATTGGAGATAGGCTGTGTCGCTCGGTCGGGCAATTTGAGTCTCCGTCAGGAATAACAAGGCCGGCCGTGCCGTCTCGAGATGGTGGTGGACGGCATTCAGGTTGGAATGTAGACCCCTGATATTGGAAAAGTCCACGTTAAGCGTGGAAGGGGTTGCCGTGGAGCGTACGTCTCGTTTGCCCTGTCTATTGCGCGGTACAGTGCCCTCCCCAGAATTCGAAGGGCGGCCTGAGTTTTGAGACTCAGGGAGGGATTCTCCAGCACCGGAGGAGCTGGTACCCTCCTGGGGTAGTTTGTCTTTAAGTGCCGCTATCATATTCCAGGGAGGGGTGGGGGTTGGGCTCCGGAGCCCGGCATTACCTAATGCGAAACGCAGTGGCATAAAGCCACTACTTAACGCCGGTTTTAAATGCCGGGGGTGGTATTGATCCGGTCGAGTCTGCCCATGTCAGTCTCCTAATTTTTATAGTTTTGTTGGTCTATGAGAGTTTCATTATCCTGACCATTGAAGTTGATATGTCAATCAATAATACTTATCAGACTGAGCAGTTTTTGTTAAAGAACCATATACCTCATTATTATAGTTTAGCTGTTCTATAAGAGTTCCACATCAGATGTTCCTGACCCCTCGAGCTTAATAGGTCTATCAATAATACTTATCAAACTGAACATTTTTTGTTAAGATACCATATCTTTAATTCTTATACTTTAGTTGGTCTATTAGAGCTCCACATTAGATATTCCTGACCATCGTTTTCTACAAATGAACAAAAAATAGACACATACTACAGCGGCTCGCATCCACTTGAAAAACTCGTGCATTATGCAAGTTTTAGATGTTTTTTAGACTTTCTTTACAAATTATATATAGTGTTTAAACTATGATAGCTCTGAAATGCAACCACTGAGGGTTGGCAGACCAACTCATTTTACTTATGGGAACTCTATACTTCGAATTGATAGTAAAACTGACCATTTCCATTATCGTTTTTTTTTCGCAACGATATTGTGACTTGCGAGCATCATATCTTGGAAATGCAACCACTGAGAGCCGGCAGACCAACTTATTTCAAATAAGGAGACGCCATACTTCGAGTGTGCACCAAAACTGACCATTTCCCTGATCGTTTTTTTTTCGTAACAATGAAGCCTCTTCTAAGCTCTATATCTCGGAGTTGCAACCACTGAGAGCAGGCAGACCGAGACCATTCACATGAGGGGACTGCTCTACAACCGATAGAATTCAATCTGGCCGTATCCGTGATCGTTACGAAAAATCCCGCGACCTCTTAGTCTATAAGACTGTCGTTGACGTTATATAAACAGCTTGAAACGCCTTCTAAATGATGTAGGAAATTACTGGGACGCCCATGTTTCACGTTGTTTAACAAACAGAACAATCTGGATAAAAATCTCTAACATAATATATGTTGAAGATAAACAATAATATGCATTTTTAACATTTTTAAAGTGTTTTTCCCCACTTAGAAGAGAAAAATACTTATTTAGAAAATGTATAAAACTCGAAAACGCGGGTTTGAGTCCCGCTACGTTCAAATTTTTATACGTTTTCTAAATAAGTAATAATAGGCATTTTTTATTTTTTTTCAGCTTTACATTGTATCCTGCATAGAGTAGGATTTTTATATCAGTGTCTACAATAATCTCATTTACCTATCTCTATATATAGAGACAAACTGCATCGTTGAGATTTGCCAACAAACAAACAAAAACAGACGAAACGTAAGGGAAATAATAATATATGGATATTCGAGTATATATATGTAATAATAATATTGAGGCTTTATAATATTTGAGACTAGTTGTGGCGCAGGGGCACAAAGTGTGCCTGTAAATCGACTGGTTCTGGGTTCGATCCCCACTCGAGGATATGAAGTGAAAATATAAATGTAAATAAATATTTAAATTTATATTTTCATTTCTTCACTCTGGTGTCGGGGGGAAAGCGCGGCGTTGACTTCCGCCACTCAACACGCAGTGCCTCCAGAAATTGGCGGAAGGTGGGAAACGGAGTGTCTTAACACTAGGTTCCCTCTGCCTACCCTGCTGTGTGCGGGATACAGCGTGACGCTGAAAAGAAGAAGAAGAAAAAAAAAAGAATCGTGAAGATATAAAATAAATTTTATTGTCGCAAAACTCTCCTGTCCGCAATCAAATTTCAAGTACATAGTTATTTTATAAATAGTGTAGAAATCTTTGTATATTAAATAAGTAAACATCTATATATTTCGGAGAGCATAGTCCAGAGCATCAGTTTCCAGTTTATGTTTCTTACGTTAATAGTAAACAATTTAGACGTGTATGTTTTCAGTTCGCCTCGCTGAATACATCTACGACGATATAGTACTGGCTGACCAGAACAACTTGTGACGACGATCAAATGCACTTAAAAGCTTTTTCGTGTTAGAGTAGTTTTTTTTTTGCTTTTTTGCCGTTGTTTTATTAAGTATATCGATATCTAAACAAAACAATTATCTTTGCTATTTCCTTTTTAATTTTTAAAAGGATCTTTACTTGTGTGTACAACGTGAAGTAGAAAAAAAAAAGAAGTTTAGCCATTGTCGCCATTCGGCGATTGATTTTCCTTATATTTTTATTTCTTCCCTCAGATATCACAGAGTTGAATTTTACCATTTGACATGGAATATTTAGAAATCAGAAGAAAAACGAAGAATGATGACTCTACTAGACTCTATTAGAACGCGGAAGACGGAAAACCAAACTTAAGATAAATATTTCTATAAATACTTCGTTTTCAGTGTGAGTATATTTGTTTCTATGTAAGAAAGTAAAATAACTTCACGCTGTATCCATAATGGGGTAGCCGGAGAGAATCGACCGCCAAAAACACGGTCTCTATCTCTTTCACTTCGACCACTGTTCTGAACCTCATGCTTTTCACGTGACCTTCCTCCATCGTTGAAACTGTGTACATAAATCTTTATTGCCGTTCTTTCATCACTCATTCGTTCGATGTGCCCAAACCACTGCACCAGAGCGCGTTCTTCATTCTCACATTCGCTAGTATCTACCGTTCTGTGTCTCTTCAAATCTCTTGTTACTTTGTATACAGAATAAAAAAATCTTGACAATAAACATTAAATAAAAATTAATCATTTCAGTCCTACTAATTTTGTTAGAAATGTCTATGCAATAATATCGATTTAAGAAAATTGGCACTTATATTAATAGGAGTACACAGACAGAGAAATTACGAGACACAACTTGAGAAATAAAAAATACTATTTTCTTGCTTGTATAGCATGTTTTTTCCATAAATATCCAATGGAAGGCAAGGCTAGTGGACGCCAAATCGATCTCAGGAATGTTTATATTTGACTATTAATAATCTGAGAGTGGTTTCTTTTGCAATATTATGATTTATTTTCATTAATATTGATTAACAAAGTGTGAGTGTAAAACCGACTGGTTGTGGGTTCGATCCCCACTCGAGGAGATGAAATATTTATTTAAATTTATATTTCCATTTCTTCGCTCTGGTGTCGAGGCAAAGCGCGGCGTTGAGTTCTGCAACTCAACACGCAATGTGTCTAGAATTCGGCAGAAAGTAGGGAACCGAGTGTCTTAACACTAGGTTCCCTCTGCCTATCCTGCTATGTGCGGGATACAGCGTGAAGCTGATTTTAATATTGTGATTAACAAAATCTTCACATCCACGCAGTCGGCTGAACAGGGAACTAACTATTAAGACACTCCATTCTCTGCTTTCCGTTTGAATTTCTTTTTTTAAATTTATTACCGAATAAAGAAAATAAATCGTGAAAATTTATAAAATCATTTTCAACATTGACTGAGTATTCTTATTTTTATTGCTAATTTAAAGTTTGCTGAAGTGAAAAAAAATCTAGAATTGCTTATGACCGTAAAAAATTGCGTTTTCAAGTAAAAATAGGCCCGTAATTTTTATATGTTTACTTTCAACCTTCACGCATCTGTCGGTTTTATATATGATTTTATTTGATGAATTATAATTCTTTCCAATTTTCCTGTAAACTGCTGTTCCATGTTGGGAGTTGACCGCCGCACTTTATCATCTGTTTTCTTAGTTCTGCCACTAAACACGCAATGTCTGCTGATTTCGGTGGAAAGTAAAGAATGGAAGTGTCTTAATGAGAACGGAGTGTCTCAACATTACGTTCCCAGGTTCCCATTGCCTACCCTGCTATGTTCGGAACGGAACGTAAATCTAAAAAATAAGAAAATAATAAAAAAAATGAATTATTGAGCATATTTCGAGTCTAAAAAATATTGCATTTAATCAAACATTACTTTAGAAACATTATTCATATAATAATAACTTGATTGCTTTAGTAAGTTGTTGTTGCTTGCTATCAAAATGGTTACAAAGGAATAATAACAAAAAACTATACTAAGACTTGTACTTGTATTTTGTACAATTATAAAATTACTAGAGGGCGCGCGCGGCTTCGCCCGCTTATTAGGAGTGAACTCTAAAAAAACCATGAAACACGTGTTCAATAAAATATTTTTTACAGTCTGAATTTAATTTTTTATAAAAATCGGTGGCAATTTAAAGATTTTTTCATATAAACTTTCAACCCCTTATTTGAATCCTTAGGGGGTGAATTCTTAAAAACCATGAAACACGTGTTCAATGAAATATTTTTAAGAGTCTGAATTTCAAATTTTATAAAAATCGGTACAGATTAAAAAAAAAATCCATACAAACTTTCAACCCCTATTTCATCCCTTGAAGGTTAAAATTTTTCAAATTCCCTTCTTAGTGGATGTCCAGAATATGAAAATAAACATCTGCCCAAATTTCACGTTTCTACCATCAGCGGTTACGGCTCTGCGTGCGTCTTACCTCAGTCAGTCAGCACAAGTCCTTTTATATATATAGATTATAATTATACTTATAATTATAAAGTTATTTTGGCCAGTCGTGGTGCAGGGGCACAAAATGTGACTGTAAAATGGATTGGTTATGGGTTCGATCCCCACTCGAGGAAATGAAATATATATTTACATTTATATTTTAATTTTTTCGCTGTTTATTTGTTTGCTGTTTGTTGTATTTTTTCGCTATCATCACTCAACACGCAATTTCATCCAGAACTTGGCGGAAATTGGGGAACGGAGTGTCTTAACATTATTTTCCCTCTGCCTACCCTGCTGTGTGCGGGATACGGCGTGCGTGAAGCTGATTTGATTTAATTTTATTTATTTTATACTTAACTTAGTTATTAGGTACGTATAAAGCTAACCTCTAAAACTTTTTCACAAGACTACGGATAAATTATAATACCTAATTTCTAGTCTAGTTTTGATTTAACAAAAGCTTTGTAGAATTCTCCAAAATAATAAACATCTCAGAACAATTTCTTGACTTAATTAATTTGTTCTTCTGTGTTAAGAAATAATTCGGTTTAATATACTTTTAAATTGTAAATGTAAAAATTAAATATTTAAAAAACTACAGTAATATTCTTTCCGCTTCTTGCTGTGTGTGCGTATAAAGCAGGATAGGCAGAGGGAACCTAACCTAATGTTAAGACACTCCGGACACTAACAAAGGGCCCTAAGTTAAAATAGCTTCAATTTTAGAAAATGATTACGATTTTTCTCCGCTGGATTCAGACTCCGAGCAAGAAGATTATGTAGTTAAAGATGATGTCAGGAGTGATAACGAAGATACTATAGTCGACTGCATTAAATATAGATATAGTATAGAAGCCAAAACGTCTTTAAAATCAACGATTCTTGCCACCAGGTATGTTCCTCTATATCCAATAACAGTATAAATTATTATTATTTTGTTTGTAATGACTGAATGTTTAATAACTAATGCAAAGAAATGTTCATAACCAGAAAACATAAGAAAACACGGCGACTTTATTTTTTGACGTCATTTTTATGTATGATGGTTTTATAACCAGTCAAATATTATTAGGCTTCTAGGGTTAATAAATAACGTGGACGGAGAATTGGTAAAGTGCGAATCGGTATCGTCCCCTCGAACTCCTGTGTCATAATGATGATGATGATGAAACAAACTCCAATTAAAAATTAAATTAAATTAGCTTCACGCTGTATCCCGCACACAGCGGGGTAGGCAGAGGGAATCTAGTGTTAAGACACTCCGTTCCCCACTTTCTGCCGAATTCTCGAGGCATTGCGTGTTGAGTGGCAGAACTCAACGCCGCGCTTAACCTCGACACCAGAGCGAAGAAATGGAAATATAAATTTAAGTAAATATTTCATCTCCTCGAGTGGGGATCGATCCCACAACCAGTCGGTTTTGCAGCCACACCTCGTGCCGCTGCGCCACGACCGGCCTCTCCAACTCCAATTATTAGTTTGTAATATTTTTTTATATCATTTAGCTATAAATTTCAGTATTTGCTTTATTTTATACGCAATTTTTTATAAGTATTAGTAATAGTTCTCCCTGCTTGCAAAATTTAATAGGACCACAGGATTACCCTATTGTCCTATAAGCTTTTATGACGCGGCAAATTTCATAAAAGAGGTATCCTTTGATTATGATGATCTAGAAGCTTATTTTGTGGACCAGTTATTTTATTTTATTTTATTTTATTTATTTGGGATAACAAACATTTGTACATAAGAGAAAATATATCTTATACAATGTAATAAACTTAATCTATGTACAAATCACACCGTTATCCACTACTTACTATAACAATAGAAATAAAAGTGATATTACAATACAATCTTACTAACTATAATAACTATAGGAGATATTGTAATGAATAATTAAAAAAAATAATGATAACAATATTAAATATATACATAACAGATATAAATACGCATACACAATTACACACATACTCACATAATAAATATATAATATATAGTTCAGTTTTATTGTTACTTTTAACAATTATTATTATTTACTTTCTCGGTAATGGCTTTAATTCTTTTTTTATACGCACCTATTGTTAACCCAAAAATATCAGTATTATAAAATTCAGCATTGTACGTTTGGGTCATTTGGTACAATGGTGCTCGCTTGCCAGCAGTAGTTCGACATTTTTTCAATTTAAATAATCTGGGTGTTCGTGTGTTACGTAATGAAACTCGATTAGGTACCAAGAAATCTATGTTGCTTAACAATTGAGGACAATTTATATTAGAATTGCAAATATTATATAACGACATTATACTTAACAGTTTTCTTCTCGATGCAAGACTCATTAATTTATATTTATCGAGCAACTCAGAGTATGACAAATAAGAATGTGAAAATTTGTAATGTAATGATCGCAAATACCGACGTTGCACATTTTCTATCTGATCAACATATTTATTGTAAATGGGGTTCCAGATTTGTAATGCATATTCAAGTTGTGGTCTGATTAAACTGGTATATAGATATATGAGCGTAGACGGCTTTTTAAAATCTTTAGTTGATCGCATCACAAATCCGTACATTTTAAATGCGTTATTAACAATATTGTTAACATGTTGATCGAGATGAAGGCGCGAATCTATAATGATACCGAGATCACGTACATGATTTACTCTATTTAATTGAGTCCCATTCAGAAAGTATTGTTGCTTAATTATATTTTTATTTTTAGTTATTGTTATAGTGTTACATTTGGTCAAGTTAAAACGTAATTTATTAAGAACACAATATTCGCTAAGCCTATTAAGATCGCTTTGTAAATCATGGCAGTCCGACAAATCCCGCACACTTAAGTATAATTTAAGATCATCCGCGTACAACAGGAACTTGCAATGTTTGAAGCATTGATTTATGTCATTTATAAAGATTATAAAAAGCAATGGTCCTAGTATAGATCCCTGTGGTACGCCGGAGGATGTAATAAAAGTATCAGACTCAAAGCCTCTAACTACAACTCTCTGAGACCTGTTGATAATGTACGAAGCAAACCACCTCAATAAATTACCTCTCACGCCGTTGAAGGCCAATTTCTTTAAAAGGATTTCATGGTCCACTTTGTCAAATGCTTTGCGAAAATCCGTGTACACAGCATCCACCTGCACCCCGTTGTCCATACTCTCAAACAAGTAAGTAGCATATAACAATAAATTAGTAGTAGTAGATTTCTGTTGTACAAATCCATGCTGCTCTTGTAAGATATCATTATGCACAAGAGGGTACAGTTGGGCGTGTACTAATCGTTCGAAGACTTTTGCTAGTGTGGACAAAATCGATATCGGTCGATAATTTTCAATGTTGTCTCTGTCTCCACTCTTGAAAACGGGTGTTATATGCGCCGTCTTCCATAAATCAGGAAAAATGCCTTCTTGCATACACTTGTTATAGATAATTTTAAGTGGAACGCATAGTGCACCCGCGGTAAGTTTTATGAACGAGGGTGGTAAGGAGTCAGGTCCAGCACCCTTATTTGAGTCTAGTGCCCTCAACACCTTATAGACATCGTTTTCAGAAAAGTATAAAGAGCATATATTGTTATTACTAGAGTTAGTATCGCCTACCGATGACTCCCATGTTTCTATATTAAGTGTAGACTCCCATGTTTCTATATTAAGTGTAGACGGCTCATATACAGATTGAAAGAAATGCGCGAACATTTTACATATCATTTCAGGGTCGCTTGATGAATTTCCCATATAGGTCATAGTTGTCGGTATTCCCGGTTTGATTTTAAGACAAGACATGTAATTCCAAAAGGATTTTATATTTTTAGTTAAACTTTGTTCCGTAAATGATATGTAATTGTCAAAGCACTTCCTACTTTCCATATCAAATCTTCTTCGATACATGGAGAAGAGTTCATAATCAACAATATTTTTATACTTTTTCCACTTTACCCATGCTTTAGCTTTAGCCTTAAATATCCGTCGAAGACTTGGGGTAAACCAACATGGAGAATTACTGTTTTTTATTACACTGACCGGTGTAAACAACTTTATAATTGAGAA
The DNA here is from genome assembly GCA_021202915.1 of Heliconius himera. Taxonomy (NCBI): domain Eukaryota; kingdom Metazoa; phylum Arthropoda; class Insecta; order Lepidoptera; family Nymphalidae; genus Heliconius; species Heliconius himera. Next base: position 4,646 of record JAJHJA010000024.1, on the reverse strand, counting down.
TAGTTTTTCATAAAATATATTTATGATTTCGTTAATAGAACCAATTAAAATGTCACACCAGTTATCTCAAGTTCGTGTGGTAACTCCATAGGTGTCCTAAGTTCATGTGGTCTTAACATTCAGACAATTAAGTAATTCTATAAGGTTTCTGATTTATTTCTTTTGAGGTACGTAATCCTAAAAAAATAGCCTAGAAGTTAGCGTAACCAAGTTCTTGAAAAGAAAATAAATTCATTAAAAAATAATAATAATGCTGAATGTATAAAAATTTAAAGATAACAAATATAAATTTTAAATCTGTTATTTTCATTTATTAGCGACAAAAGCGAAAGAATATATTGATAAGTATATTAGTTAATTAAAATACATCGTATTCGATACGGTTGTTATTCTTTTTCCTTATTCATATCTATCGGCCACTCAGGCCGACAGATATACCTCTTAAATTACTGACTGAAGAATAACAATTTAGCATGTAGGTTTCTTGGACCTTGGGCAAAGCATTATGAGGGAATTTCCTGAAATGACTAATGTAATGAGAAAAAACGGCATATCACTTTGACCTTTTCACTCTGAGAAAATTTCCTGAAATTACTAGGGTAACGGGATATCAGACAAAGTTGTGAGTATTACTTGTTTAAATATATTATATCATCTGCACATGTTAGGCTAAATGATTTTTGAGTGAGGGTCATTTCTGAATGTGGGTCATTCTAGATCCGCTTTATCATTTGCATACTAATCAAATTATGAATTATAACTTTTAATAGTACAGTCCCAAATTCCTCTTTCCAAAACCATTAATTTTGAAACTATTAAGTTCAGATTCCACACACATTCATACTTCGGACATATTGCTATTCAACGTAATTATCATAAATATCAACTTTACGTTATTGCAGAGTTGACTGTATTATGTGCCATTCTATAAATTGAGTAACTCACAATGAGACCAGTCGTGGCGCAGGGGCACAAGCTTGTGACTGTAAGCGCGACAAGTTGTAGGTTTGATTCCCACTCGAAGAAATGAAATAATACATTTAACATTTTTATTGTTGAGTTCCCACCCCCAATGCTTCCAATATTCGGCGGAAAATGGGGAGCGGAGTGTATTGACATTAGGCTTCCTCTCCATACCCTGATACATTCAGGATACAGCGTGAAGCTGATAAATGTCAGAATAATTTTACATCACTAAACGTTTATCTCGGGCACCGGAAGAGAGAATTGAGAAACGAAGTACCTTGAAACTAGGCCCTCTATTATCTATTCTGCTTTACGAAACAAAGCGTGAGGCTAAAGAAATATGTGAAAACATACATCATACTAAATATTATAGAAAACAATATTATAGTATACAATATTATAGTATATTGAATCATATATTGTATGTAAAAGAAAATATTAAGTATTCTTATTCATGAAAAATATACATCTAAACATCTTTACACTCGACTTGGGCTCTACTTAGTCTCATATAAAGAGATCGTACAGAATCTCAATATCTCCATTAGTATAATGAAAGCAGCGAAAACCTTATTGTCCACAGTAGTAAGTGAATCTACATAAAACAGTGTCAGGGTTTCTATTATTCTCATATTGGATTACTTATTCACGTTAGTGACCTATTTTCAACGTCGCAGTCCTTTTGTGTCCTTTTTTTATTTTTCTAAAGGAGGTTATCCTTCATTAATATATTTTAATAGATTCTTTATAAGTTAATTTATGCCGGTCGTGGCGCAGCGGCACGAGGTGTGACTGCAAAACCGACTGGTTGTGGGTTCGATCCCCACTCGAGGAGATGAAATATTTACTTAAATTTATATTTCCATTTTTTGCTCTGGTGTCGAGGTTAAGCGCGGCGTTGAGTTCTGCCACTCAACACGCAATGCCTCCAGAATCCGGCAGAAAGTGGGGAACGGAGTGTCTTAACACTAGGTTCCCTCTGCCTACCCTGCTGTGTGCGGGATACAGCGTGAAGCTAATTTAATTTAATTTAATTTTTATTTATGTATGTCCTAAAAATATTACCAATTTGCCACCTTGGTGAAATGGGACAGCATCAGCGGTGATCACGATGGTTGTGTGTTTGAGCTCAACTCGGAGAAATGTATTTTTTTTCGATCTAGAAGTGGAATAATTAAACGAGGTGTTGATTTCAAGATTTGCTCTCCTTACCAAATAAACGTGAGGCTTTGTATATGTATAGTAGAAACCAGAATAAGAATGGAATAGTTATCCCCTGAAATGATGGCCTCACATCATATAAATCCATCTTACTACAACGAAAACTGTAATGTTGCATGTCTTGCTCTTGCTTTTTGTCAGGTAATCTTTCTATATTTCCTATTTTTATAAGTTAACTTAATAATTTTGGTTTTAAGTTTATTTTAATAATGGTGATACCTTTTAATGTAGTAAAAAAAAGGTATTATTGGTATTCCAACGTTAAAAACATATTTTAGGGAGACTCCGCACACGTACTCGCACACCACTTAGCACGCAAAGCCTCCACAATTCGGCGGAAAGTGGAGAACGGAAGTATCTTAACACACACGTTCCCTATATCCTTGCTATATGCCAAATGCAATATGAAGCTACAAACAAAAATTTAAATAAAATAAGAATGTTGCCTGTTAATTTTATTTCTAAAATACTGATTATTGGACCGTCGTCTTAGCGACCTGCTTGTATCGACAGCTAATCCAACCTTGCTAAAACTTTGAATGAAAATAAAGGGACATAATAAACAATAATTCCGTTGTATAAATGTGAATTTAATGAAAATGAATAGTAGTTAAATTGTCAGTCACTTCCTAGTCTATCTATATTATTACGAATATATAAATATCATCAAAATATATCCTTATAGGCCTCTATAAATAATTCCTTCAGATATTTTTATAGATAGTCTATGAAATATTATTGATTTTATTTATTTATTTTTAATTTATTGTATAAATTAGTACAAACGTAACAAGCGTATAAGAAAAGCTTAATAAGAACTTACGGCTTAGTGATTTGAGCGCTTTTAATGTTCAAAATTTTATGATTTATTTTTTAATCTTTATGAATAAATATTTAGTGTGGAATAAATCTTTTTTTTTCAGCTTCACACTGTATCCCGAACATAGCATTGTAGGCAGAGGGCAGCTGGTAACCTAGTGCTAAGACACTCCGATCTTATTAAGACACTACCATCACTTCCGTTCCCCACTTTCCGCCGAAGCAAGGGCAAGGGCATTAAAATATTAAATATTTCGTTTCCTCGCGCGTTAATCGAACCTATGAACTTTCAGGGTTAAACTATTTAACCTATTTCGAAATCAAAACTTTCGAAAAATTTTAACTTTCGAAAATTTTTTTATCTATTTCGAACTTACACAAAACTTTAACGTACGTCTTACCTTAACAGCAACCACCGTCCACGAGGTCCCGTCGGCCACTGAGTTGGCGAAAGAGCACGATGTGCTAGCATGCGTGCTAGCTCAACCTTTCGAAATACACAAACGATTTTCGGCTGCATCTACGCCTTGTAGGCGTAGATTAGCCTTCTAGGATTAAGCATATAAAAAATATGTAAAGTTAGATTTTTTTATCAAATCAAAAAAAAATATTGAATACGATCAGGTTTCATAGTGGTCTTATACTTAAAAGAAAATAAAATTACAAAGTAAACAATATAATTATAATATTTTATTTTTTATTATTATTCTACACATTTTCCTTTACATTATTAAATACCAATTTGTACACTTATCCTATAAAACCCTTATAAATAAAACTTTAAATACATCGTCGCTTATATGTAAATTTTATCTAAATTACAGGCTAAATAAAGCAGATAATAACTAACGAAAGGCCAGTCGTGGCGCAGGGGCGCAAAGTATGACTGTAAAATCGACTGGTTGTGGGTTCAATCCCCACTCGAGGAGATAAATTATTTATTTAAATTCTAATTATGTCTAATATCTTCAGTTTTACGCTTTATTCTACATTCAAGATATCCGGGTCAAACTTTGCGTCTGCGTTGAAGATAATGCCGCGCTTTTATTTGTATCATAATAAAAGCGCGGCATTTATTGGGAATATGAAAAAAAATCGATTTCCGAGTGTAAATCGAACCTACAACCATTGTGTGTACAGCTGCGCCACAGTGGATTTAAAAGATGAATATTAAACAACTTAATATACCTTATGTAGAATTGTTTTCGATGTATACTTATACAATATTCCCTAAGACTATTTCCATAGAAACGTGACTTAAGCCACTTCTTAAACGTGATTTAAGCCACGTTTATATGGAAGATTTACATATTTTCTTAAATACGTTTAAGTAATATTATAAGCTATATTGAATTATAAATATATTTAATGATAAATGTTTTCTTCCTTATTTTCATAATATCAGTCACACCTATGTACATACGTAATATAACATCATATAAAAACATCAGTCAATATTTCAAAACACCTAATAACAATACCGATTGTATCCATTATCTTATAATTAAAGAAAATATCAGCTTCACGCTGTATCCCGCATCCAGCAGCAGAAGCTCAGTGCTAAAACTCTCCGTTCTTCACTATCCGCCGGAGTTTTCAAGGCATTGCGTGTTTACTGTCTACAGTGCAGTGAGTGCAGT
>JAJHJA010000023.1:0-129370 GCA_021202915.1 Heliconius himera | reverse complement strand
TACGAAGTGAAGGTGTACGCGGTGACGCTTTCCATTGCGCGTCCCAACACACTCATCAACGGATCAGAATCTCCTCCAGAGGTGAGTGTTGATGTTGTTCATTTTTTATATATCGCGCAGGGGCATACTCGAGGAGATGAAATATGTATTTAACTTTATATTGCCATTACTTCGCTCTGGGGTCGAGGCAAAGCGCGATCATGACTTCTGCGACTCAACACGCAACGCCTCTTGAATTCGGCAGAAAGTGGGGAACGGAGTGTCTTAACACTAGGTTCCCTCTGCCTACCCTGCTGTGTGCGTGATACATCGTGCAGCTGATTTATTTTTTTATTTGAGACATCTTGTATAATTATAATTATGTTTTAATTTTAAACATTTACGTATTTAATATGTAGGTATATGGTATACTTATGCTTATATGGTATACGTCAGAGAAGAAAAACCCCAATTATTGTCGCTATTATGTTATTAATTTTCGATATATTTTTTGTTGTGCTCTTTCTCTGTGTAATAAAACATAAAGAGGTAATAAAACATTAAAATATTAATTTAATTCATTTATTAACCTCTTATCGGGCTCTACAATTATATTTTTAGCTAGCTACAATATACATAATATTATATAAAAGATCTGAACAAGTAACTTTATTAAGTTACTTAATAATAAAACATACAAAAGGAATGATTCAGAGGTTTTTATTACAAATTTTTGTACAACTCTATGTAAACTAAACAAATCGCACCCTCAGAATTAAAGTTCAGGTCACTTTTAGGTCACCTCGGAACAGAATTATTTTGTGTAAATTTCCCTTTGAACCTTGGAATAATAAGTTTTTTTATATTCTGTTTTTAGAAAAACCTGAAGTTACAGAGGTTTTTAAATTAGGTCACATTTCTTTTAATAACGGGTGGTGTATTTCTTGTACAAAACAATTGTACGGTTTAAGATTAGTAGTAGGTATTAGAATTTTGCCTAAAATTGCTACTTTCTAAGAGGCCGTATAGTACGACGCTCAAAGTAACTTAATATCTTATTGACTCATTGTAAATTGATTGTCAAGCTGGACTATTTAAAATCCAGTTTAAATCCGTCTAGACCTTTTCTTAACTTTTCTTTCTTAACGTTAATATACGTTTAGAAAACATTTTATTGCTTTTTAGGGTTCCGTATCTTCTAAGGAAAAGCCCTTATAACCCCTTTTATCTCAGAGACCCTTGGAGTTATCGAGTTGAAATTCAAACTATATACTTAGATCTATGGCCCCCTGATTTCCTAAAAAATGTATGTCTACATTTACTTAAAAAAAAGAGATGGCCGTTTATATCGCACTAAACGCTTATTTCGAAAATATAAAGAGAATCAAAATAAATAAAGTAATTCCCGTTGACCTAGAATTATGAAATTCCAGGTAAAAATTTGAAAATTACACATTTGTGGTTAAATCCTAGGAAATAATAACGTCCTCCCTAAAAGGGAGGCAAAATTTGGTACTAAAGCCGCTAGTTCAAGTAAGTTATCTATAGATGAAAGGGCTCTGGCTAAGCTAATCTTGAATTTCAGGAAAAGCCCGAGATCTCCAATTTTTGTACGGGATCCTCGGCGCTTGTCCGGTTTTATAAGAAATCATTTAATACTAGAGACCCGCTTGCGGTTTTTCCCGCTTTGTTTTCCTCAAAACAATATCATTTTAAAAACAATATCTATATTGTAAAGTTTTAGCTTACTCAATAAGGCAGACAGGAATTTTGTCGAACAAAATTCTTTAAAATGGTATTTTTTTTGTATTTATAAACCTACAGTAGCTTGCCACAAAACAACAATAGTGATTTCAATGCAATTGAACTAAATCAATTAAGCCGTTATGGGATAATCATTATTTTTGATTCTATTTTTTCTTATATATCTTCCACGTACAGACGCTGATCCGTTATGATTTTATTATAAATATAGATTTAAAAATTGTTAACATTTTTTTTGTGATTGTTATAATTTTTATAGTACGTAACTATAACAATAACGACGACCATCCATACCTATATTATAAATTCGAAAGTAACTCTGTCTGTCTGTCTGTCTGTCTGTCTTTTACGCAATCAGGGCCATACCGCTAATTCAATTGTGATAAAATACACATATAGAGATACTTAAGGGTCTTCGGATGAACATAGGCTACTTTTTTTTCTCATATTTGTAATATTGTCGATATATACTAATATTTTTAAATATTTTTTAGTTTGACAGGCAATTTATTCTGCCATCTTAATAACAACTGACCGTTGCTAAGCAACGGTTTGCAAAGTTTGTATGTTGCTATAAGAAAACGTCACCCAAAATGAGCTTGCTTAACGCATAGGTACATGGCGCGCATACATGCGCCGACTCAACCTTAAACATTGTTTTTATGTATCTTAAATAAAAACAATTTTTAAGATAAATATTGTTCTCTAAGTAATGTTTAAAAAAGTCCGCGATGGTATATGTTTATCTCCGCGATGGTATATGTTTATAACCTTTAGGTTGAGCAAAAGTAACCATTTTAATTAATTTACTTTATATTTATCGGGTGGGTTGTACGTATTTTCTATAATTTGATATTGATCCTTATGAAAATTAATATAATAGTCACTTTTAGCATTTCATCTAGATTGAAATTATAGTTTACTGTATAACATTCTAATAAATATAAGGAGATGTCACTGATTCGAAATGACCTAGCCTACGAGCGGCATAGTATGACCGACGCAAACGAGCAGATGACTTTGACGGTTTTGTAAATTTTCATACATTTTCGAATTACTGTTAATTTTAATGTAATTATTTGATGTTTATAATTAATTTATACTTTCTTTTCTTTGGTTGTTCGCTTATTCGAGTAGTAGATTAGTTAAATTTTCATAAATTTCTTAGTGTGGCGTAAGTTGCGCCCTGCGCGGCATCGGCATAGGGGAATTGTGCTTAAGATGACATACTTTTTCTTTCAAGACAAATATTTGAAATAAATGAAGTCATGTGAGATCAGGACATTGCGTATATTATCATATATATCATAATCAACGAAAGTATTGTAGTTTCAGAACAATCAAAGCAACATAAAATTAAAAAACAAACATAAATCGCACTTAGGTCGACCGGTAAGACGACATAGGGTAAGATGACATAGACGTCATAACTTGCGATCCACTGACTTTTTTGTTCTCACGTGACTTTCCTGTAGAACTAGACTTTAGCAATGGAGAAATTTCATTAAGTACGCTCTTCTCTTCTGGCTTCTTAATCGATCCTATTTATAAGCGTAAGATGACATACTATGCCATCTTATACTCACGTTTTGTATGTCATCTTACCCAATAGATATGTGAATTTTAATTGTAACAGTTGTGACAGAAGTTTATGGGTAAGAATGCGCTTTTAACGTTAGTTGTGTCATATAATAAGCCTATTTTACATTAAAAAGTACTTCAAGTAGAAAATCCTTACCTTACGTGTATTTTCACCACCAAGCAAAAGCGAAAGAAAAATTTTCTGCTATTCAAAATTACGAAAACATGAACTACTCGCCAATGTGCGTTTACCTTCCGTCATAATGAATTTGAATACTAGCGATATCTAAAGACACTCTCTAAAACGTCATAAGATCACACTTAGCGCAAATATTTAAATCAATATTGGCAGTGTGTCATCTTATCTTCGTATGCCATCTTAAGCACAATTCCCCTAATATTATTTAAGTATTTATTATTTAAGGAAAGAATTGTTGGTTATTTCATCTCGGTTGGATAGTTATCTATTCCGTTGTTATACACCTAATAAATTATAGTTTTAGTTTTTTTGGGATTTTATTTGATATTGCTCGCAAAACTTATCATATTTAATGTAGAAAGGACTTTAGTTATTTCATATAGTATCTATCTACGCGCGGAAGGAAAACGTGTAAAAAGATTTTTCCCGGATAAATCAGTAAAATCGATCACTGAAAGTCCAATAAAAATCAGTTCAGTTATTCTGGACATTAGTTTGGGGAAATAGAAAGACAGACAGAGGCAAAAAATATAATATTTTTTATTGTATTTAAGTATTATGTAAATAACCACATGCACTTGCAAAAACAGCACAACACATTTAATTTTAATTCTTTTAAATATTTATTTTACTTTGATGATATTAATAATGTAGCTGGTTTTGTTTAGTTTTTTTTATTAATATTTTATTGGTTACGTTTACTTATATTTTTTTTCATCTAAATTATTTAAATTTTTTCAAAAACAATTTCATAAATATATCTAATAAGCATTCGTATAGTTCAAGCGGGCGAAGCCGCGTCCGGGTCCGCTAGTGACATATAAAAATTGCAAAAACTGAATCAATTTTTGGGTTCATTTAATTCACTATTAAATTTATTTCGTTTCGAGGTTACTATTACAGATAAAATGCATTTTTCATACTGAAATCTGTGCCAAAATTTGAAATTAATTGGTGATTGAAATTTAGGCCGAATTCGTTTGTGCTATCATTTTTTTTAAATAAGTAGGTAGGTAGTTGCTACGTTGCAAAAAATATTTTATCTCTTCCTAATGGATTATATTGCTTTTGTAATACATAGCATATGCTTACCCTACTTATGTGACATAAGTTTATGTCGTATAATGTTTTAATTTAACTTTTTTTGAACCTAGTAAACATACTCTGTTCACCAATTTCCGTCTGATTCACTACCACATTTCGGCCCCAACTTTATTTTAACTTTTATAATTTAAATTACATTACATACATTGTCTGAACCACAAGGAAAGCCTTTCAAACTTTCATAAACCAAACGTTACCTCAAATTATAATCTTTAAATTATATGTATAATTAATTTTCCGGCTCTGGTAATAAAATAAAGTACAACGTTAAGTTCCGCTACTCAACACACAATGTTTCAATAAATAGGCGATGAGGTGGGAACGAAATCTCTTAATACTAGGTTCCCCCTGCGTACCCTGCTATATGCGAAATATAGCGTGAAACTAACAAAAATATATTATTTGACTATTACAGGAAGTGTCAAGCGATCTCTGCGCGGTACATTCCGAAGCCATGTCGCCGGGTGACGTCTCTCAACTGAAGCGAGCTGGTAACTCGTTCGTGGCATTGTTAGCGGCGGCGCTTTTGACAGTGTTGGCGGCGATAAGCGCCGCTTTGGTTTATTGGAGGTGACATGTTGTTTCTGTACAGTATGAGAAATTTTCTAAAATTGTGCATTATGATTGATTGTCAATGTGATAGTTGTTTGTTCGATTTCCGCTAAGAAGAATGGAAAATTTTATTTCCCCGTTCTGGTAAAATAAAACATTGAGTTCTGATGGAAGTACCAAAATGTTTAAATTCTATTTTTTTACTGTATTCACATAATGTGATTTATAAAAAAGATGTCAGTCGAATGAATGAACATATCTTTCATCTTTATTACATCCTTTTTATCATTTCATATTGTATATAGATGTTATTTTATATTCTAAATTAATCATTGTTGGTTGTAAATAATATTTAATTTATTTTCTTTTATTATTTCTAAAACTACTTGTTAATGTATTAATTTTTTAAAGTTGTTATATAGTAAAATTATTATTGACACTTTATGCTTAATAGTTTATATTTGATTTAATTGTGTTCAATTTATAATAAAACATTGTTTAGATGCAGATCTCGTGTCAGCAAGTGTATCAGTGCTGCGTACAATTATTTGGAAGAAGGTGGAGAGAGGGCGGCGCGAGCGCCACTCAATACATACAAGAAACCTGGTATGTTACAAAAAATATTTATTTATTGAAACTAATAGTTATTTTCATTTATTTTGCTTCTCACTATATTTCACGAAGTGTTAAAACACTTCGTCCCCTTTAAGGCACTTACGTTCTCCACTTTCCGCTTAAATATATAAAATGAAAAAAAAAAAATCATATTGTCGAAGGATAATTGTGTTTTATTAAATTAGTAACTTGTATTTTTGATAAAAGTAATTGTTGATTTTGTGATGATTTTCTTAGCAGAACTGTTTTCCGTGTCAGTTATAGCTCAATGTTTATTTGATGAATGCAGTATGAATATAGAAAAGTTGGTATATATGTGCGTGGTTTCCCCAGTGGTGCAGTGCTCGCCCGTGGCGGCGTGCGCGGCGGCGGCGCAGTGCCCGCGCATGGCGGGCGCGGCGCACCCGCTCGTGCGCGCGCGCCACTTCCCCGCGCACGTGGCCGCGCTGCACGCCGACGGGGACATCGGCTTCAGGTGACGCGGCGTCGTCCTAGGATATTGCTCTTATTTAAGTGCTATTCTAATGAAAATAAACTTTTTAAATTCTCAATTAACAGAACATTTAAATTGGGTATCAACAGGCTGTTTATAAAATGTACCAATGTGTATTGAAATACGTCAAAAAATATATTATAAAAATGCAGTCTTAAATAATACAAACTAAAATAAGAACGTGATATAAAATATTTCATAAATATTATCTTAAATTGCAGCAAAGAATACGAAATAGTAGTGGCAAAATCAGCAGCGCTTGCACATACAAGTCATCATAGTTACAGACCAGAAAACAGACTCAAAAATCGCTATTTAAACATAACTGCGTGTAAGTATTAAATATAAAATTAAATTTGTTTTAAAAAGTTATTTAACTTTCATTTTCTTCAGGATAAATAGGTAAAATTATTTATATACTTTTCTTTTAAAGAAGCTAGACTTTTCTCTTAAAAAGAAAACTGTTTTAACGATTCTCGCAAAAAAAAAAAAAATGTTTCTTAGTAAAAGTATTTAAAATTTATATGATCTTTTCGCTTGCATTAACATATTCCATTAGCCTTAGCTTTAAACGCTTACAACTTATTTATGATAGCATCTCTTTAAGAAGATTTCCTTAACTTAATAGGATCTGGTGACTTGGTTAGTGTTCCATAGCGCTGGGGCGGTAAACAACAGGCTCGAGTCTCGAGTACGCTAAAAAATTTATACATTTTCTAAAAAAATATGAAATGTTTGTTTCAAAATGAAGATTTTACACAATTTAGTATGTATGCTAACATTAATATGTCATTCTCACGTGCAGACGACCACTCGCGCGTGTGCGTGTCGGTGGGCGCGCGCTGCGGCGCGGCGGGCTGCGTGGGCGCGGGGCGCGGCGCCGCCTGCGACTACGTCAACGCCAACTTCATCGACGGCATGCTGCCCGCGCTGCCGCCGCGCGCCGCGCGCCGCGTGGAGCGCCGCCTGGAGCGCCGCGCGCGCCCCCACAGGTACTCACTACGACACTGCTGTTACTGTCATACAGATTACATGCTAAGTTACTTTATCAACAAAGTTATTACTCAGTATTACTTAAGTGAAATTAAAAAAAGAAATTCTCACAGACAACCATCGGTGAAAGCAACGAAACCACCGCCAAATCTAGCGGAAGGAATTGAATCAGCGTTTCTCAATATCGAGTTCTCCGGTATAGTAGAGTCTGAGGACCAGGCGCAGGACTCGGACAGCGAGAGAAGCGACGATGATTCAGAACTGGATGATGTTTATGTGGATATAAGTTAGTATTGGCAATCTTTATTAGATAATAGGTTTTTTATTTGAGTTATTTTTTATGTTTTGGTCTTAGATTTCTTCGTTCTTTTTATTATTATCCACAAAAATATAAACTTATGATAATAACAGTATACAATTTTGTGCTTTGTTTAGGCATATAGTAAAATAATAATATTTAAAAAAAAATACTATTAGAGACTAACATGGCGTAGTGGGACCGCGTGTGACTGTAAACGTAATTGTTGTGTGTATCAAGTCTCACTTGAAGCAATTGTATATAAATTATTATCATTTCACCTCTCTGATATTTGACTGGAATTTGCACGGGAAGCTACCTCTGCTAATATGTGTGATAAAGTATAAAGAAAAAAAATACACGCTGGAGTACATCGGATCTAAGTCAATTTGAGATGATAATTTTCGTAGAATCACCGAAACACGTGCTTTTATTGGTTATAATTTATATTTATGTATGTTATAATTATTTGGAAAATAAAAATAAAATATTTCTCTTATTGTTTTGTAATACAAAAAATCAAAATGACTAAAAGAATATCATACAACAAATGCAATTAAATATATATTTTTGATTTAGATGGAATCCCCCGTCAAATAAAACTAGAGTGGGCGGTGTGGCGTCGCCGGTACATCGCCACGCAGGGCCCCACGCCCGCCACGCTCGACGCCTTCTGGCGCATGATATGGCAACACCGGGTCCACACACTAGTCATGATCACTAATTTGGTGGAGAGGGGACGGGTAACGCATGCATATAATTATTTAATTATTGTTAATTTTAAAAAAGTTATTGAATTATAATAAAACAAGTTTCAATTCTAAATAATTTTAAGTGAAATAATCATAAAAAAAATATATTTGTAAAGATTTGTAATTTTTTGTAAATTAAGGTAAAACTAAGGTCATAAATGACCTATACATTTTGGACATATAATTTAATATACAGTAATATTCTACGTACTGTGCGGTCGACGAGTCGTAGCCGCCCTGAAGTTAGATGTCTGTATAAATTTGATTTTAGGATTTTTCTTACTTTTGATTGTTTACTTTCCGAATGAAAACTTTCCGAAATGCGTTGAGAAAGTTCAGAAAGTCGCATCTCAGGGCGGCTACGATTCGTGGCTGGTACTGTAATTAATAGTAATAAAACATTTTGTTTGCCTCCATAGAGAAAATGCGACATGTACTGGCCGGCGGGAGGACGTGGTAGTTCAGCAGAGTTCGGTGGCATACATGTTACTCTACTATACGAGGATGTACGTGCTGCGTACACCGTGAGGCATTTGCGTGTCAAATGTACTATGCAAATGGTGTGTTATAGTTATTTTATTTTAGTTTTTTTTTTACTTTACGCTTTATCGCGATTACGGCAGTGTGATTTGAGTGTTATGAAACTGAATGTTTAACTTTTCCCCCGAATTCGAAATACTGCATGTTAAGTGGCGTAACTTAACGTTTCTCTTTGTCTGCAAGAGCGGACAAATAAAAATAATCTAAATATAAACATCTCTCTAGTGGGAATCTCTAACCAGTGCTTACAGGCAAGCTGTTTCACTGAGCCACAATAGCCTCAATGTTCAAACATTATTATTAAATTAATTTAAATTACATTTTTAAGAACAACTGTTCAGTTTCTTTCTCAGCAGAACAATCTTTTTAGACATGCAAAATCTTGGAAATTCATTGGTCGGAATATCTTAACTCTATAGTTCTTATGCCTACCTATCTATACAGCTTGAAGCTAACAAGAAACAAATTAGTTTTTGACTTTAAAATACCAATTATTCCATAATAAACATTACAGGGCAGTGAACCGTGCAGTACTAGCAGTTCAAGCAGTTCCAGCGGCACTGGCAGCGTCAGCGGCAACGGTGGTAGCAATGGTGGCACCACGGACTCTCGCCACGTGGTCCAGTACCACTACACAGTGTGGCCGGACCACGGCACGCCACGGCATCCTCTAGCGGTGCTGCCTTTTGTACGAGCCGCTGCTGATCCAGCTACCGTGTTGGTGCATTGCAGGTATCGTGGATTGTTCTTATTAGTTTTTATTCAATATATAAGTAGAAGAATCTAGTACGAAGACATTCGGCTATTTTGACAATGTATGGATTGAACCCAATACCAGAGGGCTTACAGTTAGACTGCACCACTATGACTATCGCTTTTAGTAAGTTACTAGAACTAGTAAGTTTGCTCTAATACATAGTGTACTGGTAACTTGTGGCCTAAGTACAGGACAGTAACAGTCAAAGTAGATACATTTAAACTGTTAGTATTATGTAATATAGCCTATAACTTTCTCTAATAAATTTACTATTCAACACAAACAACACTTCGGAACAGTATTTCCTTAGATCAGCGTGTTCATCCAAAAAAGAAATGTCAGCCTTATAAAATTAGTGAAGATTTAATAATTTATATCTTTTTACAGTGCTGGAGTTGGCAGAACGGGAACTTACATAGTAATAGACGCACAACTAAACCAATTAAAACTAACGGGAACCTTATCCCCATTAGGGTTCCTTTGTCGAGCTCGCACACAAAGAAATCACTTAGTACAAACGGAAGAACAATACGTGTTTGTACACGACGCCTTACTAGAATATGTAAGATCTGGCAACACCGAAGTCGAATTCACCAAAGCCAGGCAATACCTAACAAAACTTCTAGAACCTATATCTGATGATGAACTGGCCGTTATGGATCTCAACCCGCCGAAACAGAAAAGTATTAACGATTTAACTAATGGCTTGGATAATGACGTCACAAGTGTTCAATCGAATAACTGTAGTGATGAAATAGTGGAAAACGGTAGCCAAGTTTCAATAAAAACGGTCGACTTGAATAGTGAATCGATGGAGAAGTCCGAGAATCAAGAGAAGGACGGTTTGGTCAATGGGGATGATACAGAAGGTGTCTACGATTTGGCTCCGAGGTCGACTGATACGTACAGTAAAAAAATGCAAGCATACAATAATATGAGTGAACAAGAAAAGGAGGAGATTAGGAGGTTAGATAGTTATGTTGTATCTTAATTCTTTGTTTAATTAATTTTTTTGAGGCTTTCATAGCGTCGGAATATGAATGCGATGATTATACGTTCAATTAATACTTGGAGCAATTAATTAATTTGTTATTATTATTTCCTCGCTCTGGCAACCAGATAAAGCGTGGCTTTGAGTACCGCCACTAAACACGAAATGTCTTAAAACTTGGATGGTGCGTGGGGAACTGCGTGCGTTTTTGACACTAGGTTCCTTCGTCTACCTCGATATATGCGTTATACGGCGTGATTAAAAAAAATAAATGATTCATCATTCCTCATTTCATGGTGATCAAAAGTGATAATTTTTTTTTGGTAATTGTATTATAATAAGTAAAAACTAAAGCAATATTTAATTGTAGGGCAAATCGTGCTGAGAACTATGCTCTACTGGAACGTATGCGCTCGCTGTCGAACAGGCATCAAGTGTACCAAGGCCCGCCGCCGGTCAATTTGCTAGAAAAACAATTTCAGGTCAGTATACTATCGCAATGGTTACGACGATAACTCACTTGTGTTCACATATATATATATAATTATTGAATACTAATTAGAACAATCTGTAATATAATATTTACAATAATTCATTGGTGTCTGTGCAGGATCTTGTAACTGTTAATTTACATCCTTGTTAAGAAAATTTCTTTTGTATACTGTAAAATATATTTTTACATTTAGAAAAACATAAAAACACACAAAAAACACACACACAAAGCGCTGTCGCCTCCTATGAGCGTATTTAGAATTTTTTTCCAAGTAGGGGAAGTCCTTAACTTCGTGTTCATTTTTTGTTAGTTAATAAGCCGAGGTGGGCATCAGATTATTCTGGACTATGCGCAGGCTGCCTGCCCCCACCCCCATTCCTACGTATAAGCCGACACTGACCATTTTATTCAAGAGTATACAATTTGTTTTCAGTTAATAACACGGTCGTGCGTAGAGCCAAGTGTATGCGCGCGCGCTCCTCACAACGCGGACAAGAATCGTTCTGGTGGTATCGTGCCTTCAGATTCTGCTAGAGTTATGCTTGTGCCTAAACCTGGGGTGGAAGGTAGGTTTATTGTTATTTAGAAATAATGCGAAAAATAGGAGAAAAAAAATCAAGGCTGTCGGATCGCAGCGATATAGCGTGTAACTATAACCCCAACAGTTGTGGTTTCGATTCAAACTGAATGTACATAGAGTGAATAACATTTCATAAGTTTTAATCTTTCAGATGGACAAGATTCATTCACTTTTTGATTTTTAGAGCAAAGTGGGTGACCTAGTAAGACATGCGCTATTGCGCCACTACGGCATCATATACACTTTTCTAATAGTATTATTTTCCAACAGGCAGTGAATATGTGAACGCGAGCTGGGTATGTGGTCGAAGAAGGTTGCGCGAGTACGCGGTGGCGCAGCACCCTGGAGCTCCCGGAGCTCCCGGCAGTCCTTCAGCCCCCGGAGCCCCTGCCGCCCTCGGAGCCCCCGAACTGTGGCGCCTGCTGTGGGACCATACTGCGCAGCTTGTACTGACACTGCATGATGAGAGTGATACGGTATGATAATATACTTGCTGCTATTATTTACGTTGAAGTAGTTGTTGCGGCCTTTTTGAATATTGATGTAGTTACAGAAAATAAAACTTACTTGTTTCATCAGATATATGAAATTATACATAAAAATATACATTTAAAATATATATTAATTTTGATATACATTGTACAATTGTATTTCATTTACTCAACTAATTATTATTTACCAGGATTGTGATGTGTTCTGGCCAACGGAAGATGAAAAAGAACTATTTGTTGCTAACTTCCGAGCGAGCTTCGTTTCCAAAGACATTTATGTGGCTTACCGAAGGTCAGATAGAAAAGAACCCAGTGAAACCCCTTCTGAGCCCGAAACCAATGGTTATAGACGACAGGAGGGCAGCGATTGCGCTGACGATGAAAGACTTATACCGGAAAATGGTTCCCCAGTAAACAATTCCGAACAAGGCTACCGTTTCGATAGAACAGAACTAAGACTCGAACGACTCAGCGGCAGTAGAGACCTCTCAGCCAGAAAATCAATAGCCAATGGTGATTTATTTTCGTCATTGTCCGAAAAGAAAAATGGCCCCAAATCACCTAGAAGTCCGTCGAAAATGTCACTCAAAAATTTTAAATTAAGTTCTCCCACCAAATTTAAGTTTCCCGAGTGGGGATCAAGAAGTGCAGGTTCACCACCCGACACAGCACCTCCACCGCCACCAGTAGCTCCATCACTCACCGTTGAAGAAGAAACCGAACTACGAAGACCAGTATATACTTTCGAAAAAGTAAAAACTGTTCCCAACGTAACAACGGACAGAATAATTGAAGTGACCAATGTCAGTGTTCATTCATTACAAGATGATTATCAGCTTAGTGTTAAGTTTATAAAGTGTAGTAATTGGTTAACTGGTGACACTTGTGACTATAGTGCGGGCAAACCTGATGACAATGTGTTCATCAAAGCAGTGAGACATGCTAGCAGTGATAGTGATAGAGAACAAGCAATTGATAGGTTGATAGCGCCCTATCAGGATACGTTTGCGTTGATCGAGTTTGTTGCTGGTTGTCAGATGGAATATAAGAATGGGCCGGTTGTTGTTGTTGATAAGTAAGTGGCTTTTGATTGTTTTATTTTTTTTTACTATTTTTTGTGGTTTTTGTGTTTATATCGATTTGCAGTATAGGTAATTAAGCTATATATTCTAGCGTCATGCATTAGTGGCGGTTGAGTAATATAAATTTAAATAAATATTTAATTTCCTTGGGTGGGGATGAGGGGAATCCACAACCAGTCACGTTTACAGTCCCACCCAATCTTTGTGTAAAAATACATAATATGACATAGTTTGATAGTTTTTTTCCAAATTTGGCAGCTAACGTCTACAGGTAGTACTAGTTCAGGAAAAGATCTGAAAACAATACACTTGTGGTTAAATCCTAAAAATTATCGCCTTAAATAACAAAAAAGCCTAAATTCCAAAAAAAGCCCGAAACCTCCAATTTTGTACGGAACCCTCGGTGGTGATTTAATATTAATAATATTTTCAAGTCGATTTTATTTTGTAACATTTTTCTATATCACGATTTAAAAAAAAGGCGTTTGTGTGTTAAAAGTTATTACCAAATTAATGATTTTACAAATGATAACACGCCTTGGGAATGAAAGTCTTGCTCCAGTCTGTTTCAAAGGTATCATTGTCACAGATAATTAAATATGTATTTGTTTCCCACTGAGTTTCTTGCGCCGGTTCTTCTCAGGTCTGAGGCATTAACTTTAGTGAACTGGTGGTAAATTGTTTGACGTTCAAAAAATGAAACATGTAACTTATTTTTAATAAAATTATTTAAATTTGAATAGATTTTAAGGAAATTAACTTAAAACTTTAACAACACTAACAATATATAATAATATTTTTTGTACAGATACGGCGGCTGGCGAGCACTAACATTCTGCGCGCTGAGCGCTGCTTGCGGCGGAGTACGGAACCCTCGGGTTTCTGAGCCGGGAGCGGAATATGCACCTCCCTGCACTTCCGCGGACTTATACTGCAGTAGTGCACTCAATGCACATGCAAGATGCGCCCCATCGGCGGGTACACCGTACCGCATGTCCCCATCGTCGCCCCATTCGGTGCAAGCAAGTAATGAGGACGTCCCCGTTGCTCATTCCCCACAAGCGTTGTTGGCTGCGTATTGTGCGCTAACAGCGTATGCAATGAAGCTGCCCCCACCTGATAGCTGAACCTGGTAAGCTGATTATTTGTGGTGTTTTTTTTTTGGTTTCGTGTCCACCGCACATCGTGATGCCACTCACCGCCCGATTTTCGATAAATTGCGTGTTAAGTGGCCGATCTCAATGCCACATTTTGTCTTGTTACCACAGCGAAGAAATTACAATAAATACATTCCACGATTTAGATTTAGCATCAATAATAAATGTACTAAATTATGTATCATATATATATATATATATATATATATATATATATATATATTTGTTTATTTATAATTAGTAATTCTCTGGAGGCATTGCGGATTAGGTGGTGGAATTCATGCCGCGCTTTGCCTCGTTACCAGAGCGAGGACATTAAAATATTAAAATATTTCAGTTCCTCAGCGGGAATCGAATCTACAACCCGTCGCCTTTCACAGTCTCAGCGCCACGACTGGCCTCACCGACTGGCTAATTAGTTAAGCTTTAATTTTAATACATAAAAAAATTGTTATAGGTCGCAGCCAAAAGCCTAGCCAGAGTTGAGGTAAATATATATGTATGAAGAACTGAACAATACTCAGTGCGTTGTGTGTTACGATCATTGGACATTAAATATTAGTGTACAACTCACCGGGGACTTACGTTTTATTACCGGTTTATTACCTGGTAATAGCTCATTGATTACTCGGTAATCACTCCTTGATTACTCGTTATACATCCGTTATTACTGTTAAGTTCCGTTGCATGTATCAACTGAGCGATCGTGTTATTGTTAATCTTTAACTTTCAAGTTTCAATTGATATAATATTAAGAAAATGATAATTTCATAAAATAAATTAATACTTTGTATTGACTACAATTGCTATTGTTATCGATGGATACTATAGTTACATAAACGGCCAATTGAAGGCCAGTATGTTCGCTTTGGTTATTTCATGATACTTGAGAAAATTCATCATAATTTTATTATTCTATCGCAATACATTATATCCTTTTATAATTTGTGAATTTGTTGGAAAAGGATGGCATGATAAGAATAAAAGTAATTCCTATAAATAAAAATTAAATTTTCACTATTATACTCTTGATTTATAAACAATTTGGACTTAATTGTGGTTTTAACATAGTTGGTAATAATAGTATTGATAAGTAGATCAAATGTCTTAAAAATATTGAAAAATAATATTTGGCAGCTTTTTAAATTTTTGTATATTTTTTTTGATAATATTTATTTGATAAAAGTACCTAGTTAAAATTGTTTGACTGTTGAGAAAAAAAAACAATCATTTTATCGCTGAAGTTTAAATATTGTCTTTGTAAAAAAAATCTCTATAGTTGTTAGAGTTATAGTAAAGAAGTTATAATAAGCGTAAAATAATTTCGACGTATCTTGTTGAGAATGTATCAGTTCAAACTTTTTATACCTTACCTTGAAAAGTTTTTTTTTCTGAATGAGGATTATACTTAAGAAATGTCAAAAACAGTTGATCTACTTATTAATATAATAACAAAATGTATGGATGTTATCAAGTTAGGAGTAGAGTCTGGTTATATTGAATGTATTATAGAAATGTTGTTGGTAATTGTACTACGATATTCGATGTATATGTGGACATGTCTTTTAGAGAAATATTTCTTTTTACAGATCCATTTTTACAATTTATTATTTTTTTATTTTTTATTATTCTGTATACCCTGACAACAAAACAATGTGATGTGCTTATAAAAATAATATTATAATATAATTTTTTTAGTAATGATGTAATTACCAAAATTGAAAGTCATGTCCATATATCGAGTTTTACGGTTGGTAAGGCTTCTCTTATGACATAATCTGTGGTTGTGTACGATCTTGGATATTTAAGGTATTAAAAAATATATATGTCATGATAATATTGCAGCTAAATTATTATCTTAATTTTATATGACGAGGCATAATCAAAAGTCCTTAAATTATAACTTGGCTGTATGTTTGCTATTTTGCTTTGGTGTAATTATTTTTTTATTTGTATTTAAAAATTTCGAATATTAGACAATTGTGGGAAAGTTATAGGATTTTTAAATACTTAAAAAATCTATGCTCAACTGGCACGCTCGGAACGCCGTAAACAAAGAATAATACCTACTTTGAAAAGTAAATAATATGATCTTTTAAAACTCTATGTTTATAAAATATATTCTCAATATGTTCGATTCTTTTAGCACATCTTTTAATAATTTGAATATCGAGAAATGTAGGCGTTTATTAAAGAACGAATAATACCATTATACGTAAATGTATAAATATTCCAAAAAAATTTACCCACCGTCAGTACAAAGCCCAGCGTACTGGCTTTGCCAACTGTTAGGTCTACCATAACTCCTAAACTTCAATAATTATTGATTAAATTAAATTAAGACGTGCATACATATACATCGTACGTAGGTTTTAATCTATAATAATTAAATGATTATGTACCTATTGTATGTATATCATAATCTACAATGTGTTGGCGGTTGGGAAATATTAAAAAATCAGTTAAGGTTTATACCTAATAAAAAAAAAAGTAAAAACTAGACTCAGGTCGTGACTTTCTTCATAAATATAGATTTCATCTCGATATAACAAGATACAACACTACACTACCATTTTGAATAAATTTTATATATTGTGATACATTTTATAATAATCATTCTTATATTGAAAATGGGACGTCGGTATTTCTCCATATTCTCCAGCCGCCATCGCGCGATGGTGTAATTGTAACACGTATAATCGTAATTCCTAAAAGTTATTGGTCCAGTATTTTTATTATATTCTAGTGTTATCGCCTATTATGAATATGAAGACTGCTTTTTAGTGGTTCGTCAATTACTATGTTGGCTTCCGGTCGAGTTTATGGGCAATTCTCGTATACACATACATACATACATATATACTAACATATCTTACAGTTATGTCATTTTCATACAAAATACACGTATTCTGGAAGTGAACGACTTGTAAAATACTAATAGTAAATATTTTATACCTATAAAAAGTGCATTATTAACAACAATAGACGATATTATAGAGCCAGAAAATAAAATATATTTGAAATTCCAAAGCTATTTATTCCTCACAGAATTGCCCACGCGGTTATTTTGCGAAGTGTCCGTAATATGAGAAAGGAAATAAGTATAATGTAATGTGTATAGAAATTTTTAATGTTTATCGCTTCATAACGATGGCCGCTCTTGAATTGGTTTGCTCGAACGAATTTAAGTATCAGGTTTTAGTTGAAATGTTGTGGCTAATTCAACAGTATCCGGTGCAATATTGTATATATATATATATATATATATATATATATATATATATATATATATATATATATATATATATATATATATATATATATATATATATATATATATATATATATATATATATATATATATATATATAATGTACTAATAATCCATTTTTAGCACAAATCTATTTATATTGAAAATAGATGGGATTTTTTTTATCATATCACGTACATTTTGCATTTTTATGGCGGGTACAAACAAACAAGTTTTAGAGTCGCGTCGTACCACTAAAGCTATAAGCGATTTTTTAAAAGATATACTGTATATATCTAAAGTACTGTAAAAAAGTAGACTTTTTTCTAAACGTCTCAGTCGCCGTCAAAATGTGTCAAATTAAAAAGGCAATATTAGCATTTTACCACAAATATAGATAGTTTTCTATTGTATTTTAGTTTAAACACTTAGATTTTGTATCGGCACATAGTCGTTTAGTTGTTTTGTAAAGTATTAGACAACGAATTTATTTTAACGTTTTAATAATATAAACTAATTTAGCACATTATGGCGTTTGTTAATATCAGCATTTTGAAATAAATGATATATTATTTGTATATATTTCCCAAGCTGTCGTGGTGCGACCGAGCGTTTGTAAAGGTAAGCGAACTACGTATGTGCCATTTTAGGCTTAGTTATGTATAATCAAGTAGCTAGTTTGAATTTCATTCCTTGAATAATTCTTTTTTCGTTTAGAAATTATCTTCCTTTTTTATTTTTTTTTCCTTAAACACAGACCACGTTATTTTTTGTACAATTCCTATCGATATTTACTTTTAGTTCCTCTTACGTGGATACTGCTGCTGCTGAAACTGATTTGTTAGGAATATTTTTTGTGTTTTACAAATCAATGGTGATTTTTTATAAAATACAATGTAATTTGTTTTTTTTTTTCATGATAACAGATTACCTATTGCGAGAAATATTTAAAATTAAGGAGTCAGCCTTGTGCGTGTATCGTATTATCATTTAATTGTTAAGGTTTTATACTTTTGTATTAATTAAGTTATTCTAATCACTATATAATATTTAATTTAACTTTATTACACATAATGTTTATTAATTATAATAATTTATACATTTTTATTTTATTTTATTGTATTGACTCAACGATTCTTGTTGCAGCTATCTTACTTTTAAAGGTATTTTATATATTAGAAATAAAGTCTTTTACGAAAATTTTGTATATTTACTAGTACTATAATTGGTGTACTCAAAAAGATTATTTATTATTTGTATTTGCTATATTTTTTAGCAAATTAGCTTTTCTGTAAAACTATATTATAGTCAATATCTTTTAAAATATTATACATATTCATTGTCATTTTTGGGCATTTGTCGTGAATTGAATTATAATTTAATTTTAATATGAATATATTATATATGTGTATTTTTATCTTATTTGTAATTAAAAATACTCGTATTAATTATGAAAATATATTCTTCTAATTGGTAAAAAAATATACTCATTTATGAGTTACCAAAGACGTTAAATTGATTTGGATAACGTTATGAATGTGCTTAGGTTAGTATTTTGGCTCAATTAAAAAAAAGTACTACAATTTTTTCCATAATTCGTACTGCACAAGTCATTTTCATTTCGAGTATTAAACTAATTTAAAACCAATTTTTTTTTCATAGTAATAATTTAAGTGTTATTTAAACACGTCGTTGCATTTATTAATTATAAATTTATACATAATTCAATTAAAAAGTATATATATAAAATATAGAGCCTTCTTTTTACAATGTGCCGGAGACCTATCCCTATCGACATTCCAATATTAGAGTACAAACAATTGTTTTAAAATGGCAGTAATGAGAAAATTACAAAATTCCACACATCTTCATACATCCACTGTAGAAATATATGACTTATGTTTTAAAACTTCCTATTGTCCACCATATAACTAACCCTATATTCTAGTAGATATTTAACTTGTTTAAAGATTAAAAGTGAATATAATTTTTAAAATGACACTATTTTGGCGCTGTTGGCAAGTGTCTGATGGTGTATGCAATAATAAGTTTCTAAGTTCTAATCCTTAATCCTTATTTAATTTATATTTATGCTCTCCTGGTTGCAATATAAATTTAAGGACAATTTATGTAATATTAACATTATTCTGCTTTACTCCTTGTCCCTGACATAGATAGGTAGGCAGAGAATCTGGAGGTAGAAATTCTCCGGTTTCCGCTGCTCTGTTTAATTTGTGTCATTGCGATTTGATTGGTATAGCTCATCGTCGCAGTTTGTAGTATAAGGCTACGTTCAGATGACAAGCGTTCAACGCGCGTTTCGATAACGCGCGTTTACAACTACATACTTTTTGTTCAGGCCGTACACATGCTAACGCGCGTTTTAATAAAGCGCGCGTTAACGCTGCGCTAGCGCTCGTCTGTTGTCAGCGCGCGTCAACGCGCGCTTTGAGATCATTGATTTTCTATGTTTCCGTTCAGTTGAGCGCGCGTTTTCGACGCGGATATACGCATTTTGAGGGATCAGTTCGTTCAGAAATCGTGTGGAAATTGGGTGGACCTCCGTCTTCTGTCGCGTCGGTTCAGCCGTCGGTATGAAATCACCGCTAAAACAGTTTCTACGTCCATCTCCGGCAAATATAGAACTCTACTGAAATCTATGGCGGCCGCGACAACGCGCGTTTAACGCCTGACAAGCGCGTGTCATGTGAACACTATACAAAAATTTAGCGCACGTTCAGCGCGCGTTGAACGCTTGTCATCTGAACGTAGCCTAAGCGGCGAGGTGAAATTATTTCCCCGAATCAGAATCGAACCAATTCAGCTTACAGTCAGACACACTCATTGCGCCATAATGGTCTCATTTAATATTTAACTCATTAACAATATTTCCTTAATCGACTGACTCACTAACGGCACAAAAAATATATTTTGCAATATTTTTTTTTGTATTTTTGTTCTATTAGAATATTAGATATATAAAAAAATGACATTTTGAACGCTCTGCTAGTTCAAACGACATTAGCACAACAACTGATATTAGATTATTGTAGATTTGTAATTTTACATTTTTTTAAAATGCTCTTCCACTCTCCGAAAAGAAAAATACTTTTTTTTATAAACGTTTAATAATTTGAACGTAGCGGGATTTGAACGTAAGGCGGTTTAAATACACAGGTTCAAATCCTGCTACGTTCCAATTTTACCATTTATTTATACCATTCTAAAAAAAAGTATTAACAATAATGAAAGCTGATAATTTTATTGGGTTTGGTAAGATTGAGCATCTCTATCTATATAGATGTCAAGATGACAACTTATTTTAAACGACTATTATCGAAGGCTGACTCTCTTTAAGACTCGTAGTCTATGATTTACTAGTATATTAGTGCTTACTCTACATCATTTCAATTCAGTTTTGTAGGAACTTTTACATGATGTTTTGAAATCAATACGAAACATACTTATTCGAATTCACATTTATAATATACGATGTACGTTTTTATGTTTAAAGCTATACATAGTGTCCACATGTGTTTAGCTTCGACTCCTTCGTTTGTAGCTAAATTTAGTAATAATTCTATATATATTTTTTCAATCCATGTATACTGATTTTGTATAGTCCTTGTGGCCTGTAGTGGTACTTCGATGTTTGTACAGAGTAATGAATGTATGTTATAATAATGTAAGTGAAACATCGCTGTGTCTAAATCGTACGAAGACCTATTTATTTTTTTTATGTAACCGCCTGTATTATTTGAAATGTAAAAATATATAAGAAATTATCTAATTTGTGTGTTTGTGTGTTTTTTTTATTTGAAGCCTTTATTATTGTCATATACCCTTCGAGTTTATTATAAGTACATATAGTTTATGTTTGTATAAAGATTCAATGTTGCTTAAAAACTTGTATTTTATTTTACATTAGAGGCCGTCCTGGCGCAGGGCCACAAGCGTGTGATTGTAAAATTGACGGCTGTGGGTTCGATTCCCACTCGGGGGAATGAATTATTATTGCACCCTTAGGGGTAAATTCTACAAAAAACACGAAAAACGTGTTCAATGAAATATTTTTAAGAGTTTGATTTCAAATTTTATAAAAATCAGTGCCGATTAAAAAAAAATCCATACAAACTTTCAACCCCTATTTCATCCCTTTAGGGTAAAAAAAATTCAAAATCCCTCTTAGTGAATGTCCATATTATGAAAACAAACATCTGTCCAAATTTGACGTTCCTACGCACAGCGGCACTCAACACGCAATGCCTCAAATAATCGGCAGAAAGTGAAGAACGGTGTGACTCAACACTTGGTTCCCTCTGCCTACCCTGCTATATGCGAAATATATCGAGATGTATCTGCTACTCTTAGCTGAAAAAATATATATATATCGCACTGGTCTGTAGTAGTCATAAGTAAGTTTTGTCTTTATTTTCTAGTGAAGCATAATAAAGACAAGCGAAAAGTAATTGTTCATAAATATTACCTACTACAGTTTTTACATTAATTACATATACTTAGTAATTTTCAAAAATTAAATTAAAATCAGCTTCACGCTGTATCCCCCACAGCAGGTAGGCAGATGGAACCAAGTGTTAAGACACTCCGTTCCCCACTTTCTGCCGAGTTCTGTAGACATTGCGTGTTGAGTGGCAGAACTCCACGCCGCGCTTGTCCTCGACACCAGAGCGAAGAAATGGAAATATAAATTTAAGTAAATATTTCATCTCTTCGAGTGGAGATCGAACCCGCAACCAGGTGGTTTTACGTCACGACTGGCCTAAAGTTATTTTCAATATTTTAAAAATATATTTTTTAATACCAAGTCAATCATATTATGTAAAAATGCACATTACACATATCTATTCGATTTATAAATCTCATCACAACAGCAAAATATATAATCTCTATTACAATAAAATTACAATTTGGCTCTCAAAAAAAATTATAGCTTAAAAACGATTCCTAAAAGTTCTATTAAGTTGCAAGTTTCGTCATAATAATTTTATGTTTATATATTTTTGCAAAAATTTTGTCGAAATATTCGATGAAGACTAAAAAATTCTGATTAGCATTACTCCATGTCTGTGTCAAACTTCGAAAGTATTTCGACTTTTCCAATTGCACAATTAAGAATTTGTAAAAGTTTGTGAAATTAGAGAGCGAGGGACAAATTTCACATTACTTTTCGGTACCAAACGTGTGTTGCAACAGAGTCGCTTGGGCTTTGACAGTGTTACTCGTTATAATAGAAGATAATTTTAATTTTGAATTAATAATAGCATCAATATATTTTGTTTCAGCTCCACGCTATATCTCGCACGCCGCAGCAGAGTAGGCAGAGGAAGAAATGAAAATATTAAATATTTTATTTCCTCGAATGGGAATCGAACCAACAGGCTGTCGCGTTTACAGTCGCACTTTTGTGCTCCATCGCCAGGTTCTTCGCTGTCCGCCTAGTTCTCAATATGTTACCTAGTAACTGGTCTCAAGGGAGCGCTTTGTCTTGTTACCAGAGCAAGGAACAGAAAGTAATTAATTTCCCCGAGTGGAAATTGAATACACAACTGTCGTAATTACGGACAGACTTCTTTGTTGCACTGCGCCACGACGACCCTTTTTTAAAAGATAAGTAACTTTTAATATGTAAAAAGACAATACAATGGGATCTAAACTCTCCAACACAAAAATATTTTTATAATTTGTTTTAATCTGTAGTTACTGAAATTAGTGCGCTCAGCCAAACATACTCTTCAGCTTTATAATACTACTACTACTACTTTGAGGCCAGCCGTAGCGCAGTGGCACGAGGTGTGACTGTAAAACCAACTGGTTGTGGGTTCGATCCCCACTCGAGGAGATGAAATATTTACTTAAATTTATATTTCCATTTGTTAGCTCTGGTGTCGAGGTTAAGCGCGGCGTTGAGTTCTGCCACTCAACACGCAATGCCTCCAATATTCGGCAGAAAGTGGGGAACAGAGTGTCTTAACACTTGGTTCCCTCTGCCTACCCTGCTGTGTGCGGGATACAGCGTGAAGCTGATTTATTTTATTTATTTTTATTTATAATACTAACATAGATCAACAGTTTTAAACATTTTCTATATTTACCTTATTTAGAATGGGAAACATATTATAAATAACAAGATAGATCTCTTTGACCTTTCACGATTTATTATAATTCAGCTATCCCATTTTTGATGAGGGAAAGAAGCAAATATTTTGTTGGGTCACGTATGCTTTTTATCTCTTGAACAGCCTCAGTTTCATAGTTTTTTTCAAAGGTTTTGTTGTTTCACTTAGTTAGGCACTTCTACTTTATGAATTATTCGATCATATCCTTATTTGTAGTCTGTATATTATGTTATATATTAATTAAAATAAGCTAATATAATAATAATTTAATTTTCCAATATCTGGCACACTGAAATATAGTGGACACACCATTGCGATAAATTATACTAATTTTTTTTACACTTTTCATTTGTACAACAATGTGAGGTCAGTCGTGGGGCAGCGGCACAAGCGTACGACATGTGTAAAAAGGACAGGTTGTGGGTTCTATTCTCACTAGGAAATAAAAATACCAGGAAATAAAATATGTATTTTTTCACGTCCTCGTTCTGGTAACGGGGTTAAGCGCAGCGCTTATTTCCGTCACTGCTTGCTTCCAGATTTCGGTGGAAAGTGGGAAATGGAAGTGTGTTAATGGAAATGGAGTGTCTTAACACTAGGTTTCTCCTGCTTTCCTGCTATGTGCAGGATACAGAGTGCTAAAAAAACTACACACGTTTATTCTGATCTGCATTGAGAAAAATTGTATTGCAACAAACAATTTTTATTCGATCCGCATAGTTATTAACCTTAAGATTTATGATCTGAGCACTACTAGAAATGAAAATTCGTGCGTTTGACGTAAATAGGTACTTGTATTATTTGATTTAAAGATAATATCATTAAAAACACATGGTTGGTAAAACAAATACCATTAAAAATCACGGGCATATGTGAGCCTGTAGACAGTTATAAAAAAAAACTCTTATTGGTGAATATAAATTTGATATAGGTACCTATACTTCTCAATGCAGAGGGAACCTAATGTTAAGGCACTCAAGGATTTCCGGTACAAGGCGACCACCCTGATGCTGTTTTGGTTAATTTCAAACTGGGGATAACAAGAGTACTTTTGATGTGTGACAGTATTCTCAGTTCCATTAAGTCCATGTTAAGGACGTTCTAAGATATTATAACAAGTAAATAAAGTTATATTTCTGGAAATATGTTTAGTAAAGAGGGAAAGTGCTGGTAACAAAGTTAACAGTGCAAAACATCAGCACATCTGTACCTTGGCCGTACACAGTGCAGTCTTGGTACAAACACTGTTAAAGTAAAATAAAAGCAGCAAAACGTGGGTATTACAGAAAAAGAATAAAAAAAAATCTATGGCCATACGATCTCTTCGTAGGATATGTAGGGAAACATAGAATGACTACTTGCAAGGACGTCACGTTGAAAATTAAGGAAAAGATGCTGAGGCAATTTGGGCACGTTAAGCGAATGAGTGATGAAAGAATAGCAAAAAAAATATTAAGGAAACTGAGAGAGAACGCTAGGTTACCACGTTTGGCGCTCCGTTAGCTATTGATGTAAATCTATAATACATACTTTAGAAATCATAGATTCTGCTGTGTGCGAAATACAGCGTGAAGCTGAGTTAATTTTTATATTAATAGTCTTTACAAGTACACTACAGATATACATATTATAAAAAGAAGAATTCTTTCGTGATTTCGCGGGCGAATTATATTTTATATTAAATGTACGAAGAAGCTTTTGGGTCGTTAATTTTAACAATAATAAGTCATCTTTCTCCCCATGTATCCTGTAATTTGGCAATAACAATTGGTATTCTTAGTTTTATATATTTTTAATCTTATAAAAGCACAATTCATTCCAAACACTAACAGAGTACGAGGCAATAATAGTTCTTGGCACCAACTAGAATAGAAGACAGTTTATAAAAAAATATTGGTCTACTAGACTTTAGTTATTAGTCATTTACTTATTTATATGTGTTACTGAAATTATTTGATAATATTTCTTATTTATAGCTTTTAAAAAAAATATTATTTACAGGCATATTAGGAATATTTTTCATATTTCTACATATATTCAAATTTCAGAAACCTTGTCGTCGGTTATTCCATGTCACAATATAAATTAGTTTAAAAAAAATTACGTAGCTTTTTAGAAGAAGAAATCAAACAACTAATAATGTATCTTGTGTGAAAATAGTTGAATAAAGCATAACAGGTAACTTTAACGACAGGTAATTTTGTTTATACCAATAGATCTGTTTGTCTGTATCGATTATTTTTATTAAATATGTTACTACAAAAAATACAAGTTCTTCTCAGTACTTATTCCCTTAAAGTATACATAAGTATAATTAATCACTATTTAAGAATAGGAAGGAATACACAGGTAAGACTACAAAGAAATAAATTCAATATGCTCGGAGTAAACTATCTTTATTTCCCAAAAATAACACCAATTAAAATACACTTTAAAACATTAATTACGGTTAGGTTATTTGTATATTATTCGTAGTGACGCGGACCGGTCACTAGAGGCGGGTCACTATTTGTTTGGTGACCCGCGTATTGTCACATTAT
This sequence comes from Heliconius himera, assembly GCA_021202915.1. Taxonomy (NCBI): domain Eukaryota; kingdom Metazoa; phylum Arthropoda; class Insecta; order Lepidoptera; family Nymphalidae; genus Heliconius; species Heliconius himera. Next base: position 103,022 of record JAJHJA010000023.1, on the reverse strand, counting down.
TGTCAATCGACCGCGTTACGTTCAATAACTATACTTAAATACTAATTACGAATACAAACAAGTAGTTGAGAAGTGTCCCAAATTATCGATCGATATTATTGTCTTTATTGGAGTTAAAATTACTTTTTTTTAAACATTTTTTTTAAGTAACCTGCCGCAGAAGTCGATCGTTTGGCACACCCCTGTCCGTATAGTATGATATGATTATTTCATATGTAGAGGCAAGACGTACACAATACAGAGATATGTAAATGCGAAATCTATAATAATAATCATTTTTATCAATTAAAAACACCTATTTTACTGCAATACGCATCATAAACGCTACACAATTATAAATACACTATAAAGAATCGAGTGACACAAACTAAGTAGGTACATATTACACGATCGGTAAAACTACGAATATTTTTAGAAAATCATATACAAATAATATATATAGCTAATTAGTAGTTGAGGACGTCCGTCCGTCAATAATTATGAGAATCAATTTGACTAGCTTAAAGCCGTAATACATATGTAATATAAGTTAAAGCCAATATTATAGTCTGTGAGGTTATGTCGGCGGAGGCGCCGTCTTATAGTAAGAGATAGATATACTAACCAACTACTGTTATATTATATTTCATACCAGTTCCATCATGGACCTCCTGGATCTAGATTTTTGTAATGATTGAAATAAATAACTGTTCGAATATAAAAAAAAAAGCTTGAATCGTTACAATTTTGTAATGAAATTATTTTTTTTAATAGTAAGTTTTCATAAAAAAAATATCAAAACGCGATATTCCTCCAGGAAGTCCCAACCATCTAAAACCGCTGCCTTAATCATAATTAAGAGTACACGAATGAAACAGCGCGAACGCCTAATTTACAATTAACTAATGTGAAACATTTAAACGTAGTTAAAGCATTTGTCTGTCGGTTTGATTAAGCAATATTATTTAGTTATCAGCTTAACCAGAGCCGACTTAGCCGTCCTTTAGGCTTTTAGTTATAATACAGGGATACTTAGCGCTAATCACAACGGGTGTAGTATAGACATTGATTCTACAAGGTTACAATAATAATATAGCCGTATAGCTATTTATATAGGAATATAGGAAAGAGATATAAGTTCAAAAGTTGTATTATGGGAAATGTAAAATTTATGATGTTTTTTTTCAATAATAAAAATTTGAATTTTTAATACGTAGATAGATATGTATTTAAAATCGTTTCAAAAGACGAATAATGGTTTGTTTATAGCAAATGTACTTATACCTCTTTTCGTTAGACCACAGATATAGCTAAATGTTTACGTTGTAACATGGAACGTATATACATTCATATTTAGACACACATGGGAACCCATACAATCTTTATAAAAAATAATAAAACTATACAATAATTAGTTTAACATTTTAATTTTTAAAATTAAACCAAACTGAATTAAAATATTTTTTTGTTTTTTTGTTATTTTTATTTATTTATTTTTAACTTTTAATAAATACATAATACTGTCAGTAAATTAGGGTTCCGTATGCAAAGTACGTCTTTATCAATGTGAATTGTTCCGTAACACGATATTAGGATTCGTTAAACATACTACATTATTGTACTTATTAACTAACGCTACTATAATATATTATTGAAAATTTATTGTCAGATCAAGTTGCCATTATTGTCGTTCATTTCTTTGGGATTGCAAAGATTTTTTTAAGCTATATAATAAATTATAAAAGTAATTTTATTTAAATATTAATAATAGTTGTACATTAAAGAATATTAGATAACTCAAATATGTATTTTCCTAAAAATTAAACCAGAGTTTTCCACGAGGCCGTCGGGCTCATACAGCGTCCCGTGAAAATTTATAAAAAACATGTCTAAAGAAAAATATTCTAATATCTTTCGCTTAAAATTCCAAACATCAAATACTTATTAAATATAAAAGAAAATCTAATAAACGTTTCAGAAACACTTAAATCTATATATTGAGTTATAATCATCTACTATATAGATTAAAAATATTTTTTATTGTCCATTCGTTATCGTCCTGAATTGACGGTTTCTAGTAGAAATAATTGATATAACTTTAATAACAAAATATAAATACAATACAATACAAAGGTACACACCGTAACACCTCTACGAGTAGCCAATCGTACTTACACCTATAAAAAGGTTCAGGAATCTATTAATATCTCATTTTAAAAAAATAAAAAAATATAGCAATACGCGAAAGCGAAGCGAACAGGTAAAGGATATGCTTCCGATATGGCGTCGTGATAGTTTACAAATAAGTACATAGTATTATAGAAGTTAAAGCCCGCGAAGTTGTAAATGGGAAGTCCCTGGAATGTTCTCGATCGTGGTGTGGTTGGTTCAGTAGGCGTACGGCATCAGCACGAGCGGCGCGTAGTCGGCGCGGCGCGCGGGCGGCGACAGCGCCGACAGCGGCAGCGGCTCCGAGTACCGCGAGAACTGGGACACTTGGCGACTGCCGCCTTGGGGCTTCCTGGAGGGACATCGGATTAAAATATCGTTTTTTTATTTAGTTAAGATCTGTTTTTCACTTTCTACCTGAATTCAATCCATTGATTGTTGAGTGGCAAAACTCAACGCTGTGCCTACCAAAGCGAGGAAATTACAGTAATGTAAATGTAATCACTCCCCTTTGATTTAAAAAAAAAATTAAAAGCCACCGTGGCGCAAAAAACAGCATTTGGCAGTAAATGGTAGTAATGGTTGTGTATTGGAACCTCACTTGGGGGAATGATTATGTTTACTCTACTTTCATTTCACTGCCCTTGGACTGACACACACAATGTCTTGAATACAAGCGGAGAGTGGATAAAGAGTGACTCGTTAGTATGAAAATAACACTTTGAATTTTTTTCTACTGTGTGCGGAATACAGTGTGAAGCTGATTTGTTTATAAATTTTCAAATTCCCGTCTAGTAATTAATCAATCAACCTAAATTCTATGGTATTTTATACTGACACGTCGATCTAAAGCCACAATGAATTGCAAAATTCGCCATTTTGTGAGGATTTCTGTGCACAAAGTTTGTTATTTAGGTTTTTAGTAGGTTGATGCAATCGTGCAAATTACGATAAGATATAAAAATTTAACAGTTTAATATTTTAATAGAAAATGATACTCACTTTCCATGCCTCGCAGTGGGCTCATCAGCATACTCTAAGGGCTGGAGACCACGGGGCTCCTGTTCCCCATAGGAACCATATACATAATCTTCGCCCCTGGAAAAGAATAATTTACAATAATTCCAGGTCTATAGTTCTTTGGAACAGAGAAAAAATAAACTTCTATGTTAACACATCTAAAAAAAACGTGCGTTTATGCTTCGGTTTTCCCGCATATAATGTGAAATTCGTAATAGGTACTTTCTATTAACCTAGAAATTTTATGAAAATAAACCTTATGAAATTTAGTAAGAAGTGATAGATACCTTACAGAAAAAAACATTACCAACTTGACCATTACAAAAATTTATTTAAAATAAGTACACGAGTAATTACAAAATTAATAAACGTTGAAAAATTTATATATAATTTTTCAACGTTTATTATGAGGAAGTAAAATTTACTTCCTCTTGAAAAATGAAATTGATACGGAACACTCGTCGGGCGATTCCGCCTCGCACTCAACTGATCTTTTCTACATGAAAAGACAGTAAAATACTACAGAGAAAAACCGGTTCTTAAATATTGTGGGAACCACTTTGAGTTTAATACTATTCAAAAAGAATTTAATTACAAGTGTAAAGGAATACCGCGCGAGTGATTCTTAAAGACCATTTGAGAGCAACAGGGGAGCACTTATTCTTAAATAATTGTTTTACAAAGAGATTCCTTTTAAAAGGCTTTGTTTATAAATATTTTCAAATGTTTATGTTTATTTTTAAATCAATTATGTAAACATATATAGATTTATAGCTATTATAGGGTATTAAGTACTCTTTGCCTGAAAGTGCAAAAGCTATGGTAATGGGTTCATATTTTACGCTAAAAATAATTAAAATATATATTTTTTAATACACAACTAAAAAAATAAGTTCAAAATTGCATATTATTATCAAAATATGGCATTCATATACTGTACTTTTTGACAGTTAATCTCACATGAATGATAACATTCGGCTTAAGCGGGAATCAGTCACCTGTTCTCAAATGTCTCAGTGACTTTTTTTTACACACTCCGTTCCCATTAGGACATTTCCGTTCTCTACTTTCTGACTGAATTCTGGAGATATAGCGTGCTAAGTGACGGAACACAACGACGCGCTTTTCCTTTACCAGAACGCGCCCTCAGAGCGAACAAATGAAAGTATAAAATATGTCAACCCCTCGAGCGGAAATCTTCTAAAACTTGTGCTCCTGCGTCAACATAGCCTCAGACAGAACAGAGGGTCTTAACACTAGGTTCCGTTAGGTGTGTGGGCTACAGCGTGAAGCTAAAAGGCTATAGAGAGAAGTATGGACAGCAGAGAGAAGTATGGCAGCAGAGCAGAGTGAACCTTCAAATCTTTACTTAAGACGATAAGACGACCAAGGCACCGAGACATTGCGTATTAAGTGGCGGAATTCAATGACCGGAATCTACAAATCACTAATTTACATCCTCTTTTGAAGTTCTATATTATTGAAATAGTAAATTTGCAGCGTCCCAACGTTCCATATATGAGAGAAATATAATTTAAATAAGGAAATATTCCAGACCGCAAGAGATAAGTCGACAGATTAATTAACGAGTTGCGTTGGCAAAATTCCCGTAGCCGTTGTTGAGTTTTACTAAAAGTTGTTTCTTATATTTCTTTTATTTGCTTTGAAAAAATATTGCCCTAATTGTATATTACAATTTTCGTATTTCTCTTTAATTTTCTATAAATATGTATTTCGGTAAGTTTCAGGTGTAACGCACTTGGACAGTGTCCGACTGTAAACTCGATGGTCGTGCGATCGATACCGATTCGGGGGATGAATAATTATTTAAACTTATTTAGACTTTACCGCCCTGCTGATTGAAAGTGTTGCGATTATGTTCAGCCGCTCAACACTAAATTATGCTTACATATGGGTACTAAGCTGCGAATGGAGTGTATTGAACTTGGACACTTTTTATCAACACTGATAAAAATTGTGAAGCTGAGATAGAAAAGATGAGGCCAGTCGTGGCGCAGGGGTATAAAGTTTGACTGTAAAACCGACTGTTTGCGGGTTCGATCCCCACTTGAGGAAATGAAATATTTACTTAAATTTATATTTTCATTTCTTCGCTCTGGTGTCGAGGGCAAGCGCGGCGTTGAGTTCAATCGGCAGAAAGTGGGGAACGGAGTGTTTTAACATTAGGTTCCCTCTGCCTACCCTGCTGTGTGTGGGATACAGCGTGAAGCTGATTTATTTATTTATTTTTAGATAGAAAAAACAGTTCTTGTTGTGTTTAATTAAAATACCATCTAGAACACTTAGTTATCAAATGGTAGCTGAAAGAATGTTCAAGGTAACTAAAGATGACATTATTAAAGAAGGCAGCAAATATTATATAAATTAATGTTTAAATTCATTTCAGCTTCATTTTGCTAAGAATTAGTGTAATAAATCTCTCTCAGCTCTGGAATTTGGCGACACATAAAGCTTCCGCTGTTTCTAAGTGATTTTATTTTTCTTTTATATTGTAGGTAGTTTTAAGATATTGTTTTTAATTTGTTAAAAAAGCTTGTTTTTAATAAAATTTCCCAATTTTCGTCATGTAGGGATGTTAATGGTTAGAAATTTCCTTATTTTATTTTTTTTGCTACAAATACTTTGTGAAAGAAGGCTCATTAAAAAATCTACACAAAAAGCCTTGTTCAATTTTAGACTATTTTTTTGATTAATTCATATTTTTTTGTATCAATTTAGCTTTTGCAAATCGTAATATTAATCACAGTTAACAGCATACCGCATGAATACAGAAACTATATAGAGGTAGAGTAGACCAAGGGATACTAGCGTTAAAACACTCCGTTCCGCTCATTTTCGAGATATTGCATGTAGAAAAGCGGAACTGAACGCCGCCCTTAGTCCTGACATCAGAGCAAGCAAATGAAAATAACTTACACTTAAGAAACTAAGTCTATTCATATTATATTGCAAATTTGATTAGTAAAATTGTCAATTCGGCGATTATAAATAGCATGCTCCTTATAGGTAAGAGACCAAAAGAGTCTAAGATAAAGTATATAATAATTTTATGAAATGATAGCAGTTAGATGTCTCAAAGATGTATCCTATGAATGAAACGCTCTGCAGTTAAATTGAAGTTTGAATTTTATTCATTTTGTATAACGAGATGATCCTATCTCATTTCCAGGAGGATAAAAGTTTAAAAGAACTTCAAAAGTTATATTGCAGCAAGAAATTTATATTAAAATTAATATTATGATACAATTTTTCTATTAAACAAATAGATACTTTTGAATTAAAAAATAGTTTTTAGGCATTTGTGGTATGTATATAAAAACAAAAACAGAAAATGTTGATGTTGAAAATATAATGTTCAATGATTTTGCAGGTGGATTTTGAAAGAATAGGACAATGGCGATAAATTCAGATGTGTGACAGTGGGAATAATAAATGTAGATTTCTCTAATAGATAAAATAAGAACTAGCTTTATCTAAAATAAAAGTAGAAAATTCCATTAAAATATCGCTAGCCTAACACCAAATTATTTCTTTAGTAAGCTTACTTTGCCTCCGCAAAACAAATATCAAGAATAGAAAGAGGAACAACAAAAACTTCTCACTTTCCGCCAAGTTCTGGCGTTCTGGCATTGCGTGTTGAGTGGCGGAACTCAACGCCGCACTTTGCCTCGACACCAGAGCGAACAAATAGAAATATAAATGTAAATATTTTTTTCATTTCCTCAAGTGGGAATCGAACCCACAACCAGCCGATTTTACAATCAGATGTTGTGCCCCTGCGCCACGACTGGCCATTCATAATATTTTTTTTTAATAAATAATCTTAAAAAATCCTATGAATCCTTAATATTTAGATACAGTAAAAGTTGTATGTGACAAACTGTGTGTTTCAATTTTTTAGAAAACATATAAAATACTGGAAAATAGCAGGTTTCGAAACCGAAAGAAGCGCTTCTTGGGAATCGCTAAGACCTCTGACCAGTGAGACCTCTGACCATTTGTTATAACTTATTTACACTTTTAGAATCTCTGTGGAGAGATTTTAATAACTTTCCACGACCCAAACGTAATTCAGAATTCTTATTTGGCAAGAAAGAATATTGATGAAATATTTTAAATATTTTTAAAGTACTATTCCACAATAAAAATAAATATATATTCTTAGAGAACGTTTATAAGATTTGAGGATCAAATTCTTAAAATTTTAACTAAGAATATTTTTAATTCAATTACAAATCTATAAATCTTAACGTTGTGTTTCTTTTCTTTAACAACTAAAATATTCTTAAGCTAAAGTTGTGCACCGATTGTGACACAAAATTATTGAGCGAAGCGATGTTCAGTAAGAACTAGAGCGTCAAAAGTTTGCTTCGTTGTAATCCTACTCCTCCTAAACCGTTAAACCTACAGCTCTGACATTTTGCGGGAACGTTGTGGACGACACGGTGATCCCAGGGAAGTAAAGTGAAAGTTGGTAATTATTGTAATTATAGTTTTTATCAAAAATTTAAATTATCAAATAAATTGTAAATTGTCAAAATGTGTCCCTTAGAGTTAAGTTGTGGAACGTTTTGAAATCCATGCGCGCAGATAGAACTTTTATTAACCTAATTCAGCGCGTGTGGACAAAATAGAATATTTGGCAAAAATTTTGCAAAACATATTTTTTGCGCAACATAGCTTCGCTCAGCTCCGCCCGCCGTGCACAGCATGTCGGATCCTAGTTTTATAAGCAGGAAATTTACGATGTTTTTTTCAAACACATGCTTCATATTTTGTATTTTTCGCAATATTTCAATTGTATTTATTGTCACTCTTTTATAATCACTTATTACTTAAGAAGTAAGATTATTTTTATAAAATGAAAATTATATCATCGCTCATTTGGTGCAACAACGACGTATTTGTACTTTTTAATATATTATAGGAGAGGCAATCAAAATTTGTAAATAGGTTTTTCGCATACGTGTCCATATTTTTAATATATATTTTTTAAAAGTACCATAATGGTATTTGGTACACAAATTGAGACGGAAATTTACGGCGGTAACTTGTGCATATGGAGCTTTTATGATAAGTTTGTTTGACATGATTTATTTTAGTTATTTAGAAAACGTATAATAATTTGAAAGTAGCTGTTCGGTTTCCAGGAGGCGCGGGTTCGAACTCGCTACGTTCAAAATTTTTATACGTTTTCTAAATAAATATTTTTTTGCCTAAGTGTGGTATAACACTTTAAAAAATATTAAAAATGATTTATTTTTTTAAGTTAGTTTTTTTAAACGTTCAAGTGTGTATAACAATTAAATGTGCACATAATTTATAACATGAAAAGCGTTGGACTGAAAATACAACGGTTGTGAGTTTGATACCCGTTCATGAAAATAAATTATATTCAGTCCCTCGCGATGATAAGAAGACAAGCGCGGCATTGAGTTCAGCTACTCAACACGTATGAGTACTTAGAAACTTACGTATACTTACCTACTTAGGTATACTTGCTTAGAAATAGTTAGTATTGTATACATGTATAAAGGGTACTTAGCGTCACTCACCCGCGGCCGGCCGCAATCTCCTTGAGCTCCTGTTTTTGTTCCGTTTCGTATTTCCGCTGTAGTTCGCGGACGTGCTCCTGTCGGATCAACTTCTTCAAAGCCTCAAACCTATATACAATTATATAGAATGAAAATGTTATTTCGAGTTTGCTCTACTAGATGTTACTTTTTGATACATATTATGAAACAAGATTTGACTAAAATTAAGAGATAAACCTGGCTTTTCTGGTAAATTTATATAAAACAAATTGTTTTAGTACCAGGATCTCTTAACCTTGTTTTATTTAGTAAGTGATATTATGTAGATGATTGATAGCGCACATATATGTACATACTAATAAACTGCTAACGGTCAGTAGATAATTGATGCTGAGTGCAAATTAGTGATGGCCATAGCTTATATATTAATTGCTTTTAATGGAACCATACTCTGTATAGGTTTATGTAATTTAAGATATATTTATGCCATTTTAAATATATATTATAAGTAATAAAAAAAATAATGTAAGATGGCAATTACACCACACTGTTTCTAGTAAAGAAACTTAGATTACTCAAACTATAACGTTTCGATTAGATTACTCTACATTATGCAGCGCAGTAGGAATAGTGTAGTAAAATTGCCGAAAAAAAAAGATTAAACTTTTGATAAGTAAAATCAATTTTTATATAACATTGGACATAGCCAGTAGAGGCCAGTCATGTGTCAGCAAGCGTGTGACTGTACACGCCACAGATTATAGGTTCGATTTCCACACGAGAAAATAAAATATTTGATATTTACATTTCTTCGCTCTGGTGTTGAGGCAATGGGCGGATTCCGTGCAAAGTATCTTAATACTAGGCTCCCTCTCCCTACTCTGCTCAATCACGCGATACAGCGTGAAGCTAAAAAAAAATGCGTGATACTAAAATATGATTATAACTAATAACCCACCTGTCCCTCTGAGGAGGGATCATAAACTGGGGTCCTCCGCGAGGCCGCGACGGGCCCGGGTACCGCAGGATCTTGCCAGATGTGTGCGGTACGTTCAACATGCCGAACATCTGCGACAAGAGATCGGGGGCTTATAAACAGAACTGCTTAAACTTATTGTTATATTACAGCCAAATTTTACAAAATCTTTACATATTTTGTAGCCTATATATTATTCTGAGCTATAATACTATGAAGTTTCATGTAAATCCATTCAGTAATTTTTGCATGAAAGTAGAACATACAATCCATCTTCATAAACTTTCACATATAGAGTAGTAAAGTTATTAGGTTTATTAGAAAGTAGGATAGGATATTATAATTTAGCTGTAACAAGTTTTCCTAATTTTTCACGGACAATAAAATGAGATCGTCGTGGTGACTCTGCGTCATACTGTAAGCGGGACAATACTGGATGCGATTCTCTGTCAGAGGAATGAATTATTTGCATTCTGTAACCTATGGTAACGATAAAAAATGTGGGGTTGAGTTTTGCAGAGTGTCTTAGCACTAGGTTTCCTTCTTCCACCTCCCCTTGTACATAAAAAAATAACTGTTTCTAGTGTCAGATTTTTTTTTTTTTGAAGGATAAATAAAGTCTCATATAATCCAATTAGATCGAAATGTATTTAATTAGATAAGTTAGTCGTTTTAAAATGATAATTTAAATAAGTATTAGTATTGTATAGGTTTTATATTGTATTAGTATAGTAGAGGCCGGTCATGGCGCAGCGGCACGAGGTGTGACTGCAAAACCGACTGGTTGTGGGTTCGATCCCCACTCGAGGAGATGAAATATTTACTTAAATTTATATTTCCATTTCTTCGCTCTGGTGTCGAGGTTAAGCGCGGCGTTGAGTTCTGCCACTCAACACGCAATGCCTCCGAAATTCGGCAGAAAGTGGGGAACGGAGTGTCTTAACACTAGGTTCCCTCTGACTACCCTGCTGTGTGCGGGATATAGCGTGAAGCTAATTTAATTTTTAATTTTTTTTTATTAGTATTTAGAAAACAGATTTAGCAAAGACTCAATATTCTTATTTCAGTTGAAAAATAAGGATGATTTCATCTTTAAATAGTTTTTTGCATGTACTTAATATGATTAAAATCATCATTTAACAGGTGAACAGCTAGAATAAACATTAATTTTAAGATTGACCTTCTACTATATAATATTTTACTTTAAATCATAAGGCAAACCGCGCATTTCATCGTCTATTCTCAGTCAAACGGAACCGGAAAAAAACATTTCAAATGATGGCAACATTTGCATGTGGCAGTTATTTTCCAGACTACCATGTGTTATAGTGGGGAGAAAAAAATAAGCTTTAATTTGAAATATAATTCATTAAAAAAACATATGAATGCAAATATTAACATTAAGTGACCTGTTTAAACCATGCAACCCTGGGCTTGCGGCAGACTGAGAGCTGGTAACAATCATGTATCATTTTTAAATATAAGTGTCATTAGAAAAACTGATCCCTACAGATTTAAGCAATGGGATATTAGGATATAAGAACTTGCAAATTGTTGAGATAAGATCGGCAAAAACGCGACAAAAAATCTTATCTGCATAATATCTACTATATTCTCTAGGTAAAATGGCTATTTCATTTTTACTTTAGCTATAGTTAAACCGTAAAATACAGAATTGGAAACATGTATCGAGCATTTACGTCATAAATTCATACGAGTCTGTTTGAACATTGAACGTTAGCATGATATCGTTTAGCGCAGACGTGCCTAATAACATGCACAAATAATGGCTATTTCTAATAGTTCATTTGTACGGATATATAGATATTTTGAAATATACAATAATTTATAGTATGTGTTAGCTTCACGCTGTATCCCGCAAATAGCAGCAGCAACCTAGTGTTAACACTCTGTTCCCCACTCTCCGTCGAATTTTCGAGGCCTTGCGTGGTGAGTGGCGAAACTTTACTAAATCTAAAAGGCTAGGCTGGGCTCAATGTAAATTAACTCTATAGATGTATCTATGATGTATATACGAGTATGTTTAATTATTGTTTATGTTGAAAAAATGTAAAAGATACTAAGATTTTTTTTAAATTGCACTTTTCATAATCACTATGCATGTGAAACTATAAAATAGAATTGAAAGCATTCGAAAAAAAATATTTATATTTTATTTAATAATATTTTTTTTTTCATTTAATTACTATATATAATATATCATATAGATAATAGCTTTTTCGAGCTTTTACTTAAAAATATTCTAATATTTATATTTTCTCCCGGTTGTTCGTACATGTTATTATTCTTCTTATACGACATGCACACAGAAGATTTAATATCTTTCCTTTATGCTCTGATAAATAGGTACTCGGCGTGGGGTTCTGGAATCGTATTATACATTAAGTGTTGAGAAATTATTGAAGCTCCATTCAGAACGTGGGTTTGGCTTTACGTAGGTGATACCACTTTATAGGGTTACCAAAATGTTCTAATGTATTTTAAGTATATATAAAGACTATCTATATTAAAAAAATTCATTATATTATTGTTACTTTTAGTGAACTTAGTTCATACTGACTTAGTAGTTTGTCTGTAAAATTGAAATAATTTTGCATTATACTTACACATACTTATTGTCGAAAGAATTGTCTACATTTCAGAAGACAAGAAACATAAAATATTAATTTAAAAAATCTTTTTAAAACAAACTTTCTAGATGCTTTTTTTCATGGTATATTGTATTTTACAAATCAAGCCCTTTCATTTGATGATACCTATACTAGATGGGTTGTGTAAAAACTTGTAATCCACCATTTTATAACTGCCGCCATTTTAACAATAATATAGATTATATGTAATTTCATTGCTATCAGAATTGAAGTCGTAATCCAAATTTCAGGTCAATTAGATACTAGGAATTGAGTCAATGCGAATGCAATATTTTACACACATATAAACACTGCAAGTCATATAAAAGTTTTTAAAAAGGGAGTGCACCAGGGGCACAAAGTGTGACTGTAAAACCGATTGGTTGCGGATTCGATCCCCACTCGAAGAGATGAAATATTTACTTAAATTTATATTTCCATTTCCTCGCTCTGATGTCTAACACAAACGCGGCGTTGAGTTCTACCACTCAACACGCAATGCCTCCAGAATTCGGCAGAAAGTGAGGAACGGAGTGTCTTAACAATAAGTTCCCTCTGCCTACCCTGCAGTGTTCGGGATACAGCGTGAAACTGATTTATTTTATTTTATTTAAAAAGGGAGATATTAACATAAACGATGCAGAATCCAAAAAAATATAAATTTACGTTAATGTAAAAAACACCGAGGATAATTCTATAAATATTTGGCTGTACATTTTTACTGGTAGCCCTATTCAAGACAACCTGAAAGCAAAGCTAAAAGGTCAATTGCTCTATTACGTGGTTTTGTTGTACTATTATCGTACTGTAGAAATCAAGACACCAAAGGAAATTACCTTACTTAACTTTTAAAAGTCAGTGACAACCATTTTATTAAATGTCACAGCGCTTTAACTTACATTAGACGGGACGAGCGTGCTTGTAATGTGTTTCTGTATTTTAATAGCTACATACATCAGTTTGTATTTTTTTAGTTTCTCCTTTTATCCTTAGTAAAGCTAAAGGTATACCTCTCTCTCTGGTATACTTCCAGTATCATCAATACTGTGTTCTCGAAAGTCAAGTGATGTCTCGCATTTCTTGTTTTTAGTGTCCAAACAAAATAAAGTTTTCAGACGAAAAGTAAAGTTCTCTGACTTTAGTTTTAGTCTTTGAAGTTTTACTCTTTTCGAGATATTGGCGGGACTTGAACCCTTCATAAGAACGTATTACGACTTAGTGGTCAAAATGCGGTGACGCGGGCTCGGATTCAAGTCCTGTACGTTTAAATTTTGATAATTTTAGGTTTCGGTACTTGTTAAGGAAAAAACGAACCCTTATAAGATCACTTTATTGTCCGTCCGTCCGTTCATCCGCCTGTCTGTCAAGAGCCTTTATCTCAGGAACGCTTTAAGATATTGAGTTAAAATTCAAACCTAAGACATACTTAGATCTACGGCCCCATGATTCCCTAAAAAAAAAATTTCTACATTTACTTAGAAAAAGATATGGCCGTTTATAAAGCAAAAAACACGTATTTCAACACTATAAAGGGAATCAAAATTAATAGGGTATTTCCGGTTGACCTAGAACTATGAAATTTGGCAACTAGCCAAACTCTCTACATGTAGTACTACTAGTTTAGAAAAAAAAATCTGAAAACTATATATTTGTGGCTAAATCCTAAAAAATGAAAGCCCGAAAAGGGGGGCAAAATTTGGTATTAAAGTCGTTAGATCAAGGAGATATCAGGTAAAAGGGCTCAAGCTAAATTAAGCTTGAATTACAGAAAAAGCTTGAGACCTCCAAATTTTGTACGGAACCTTCGGTGTGCGAACCCGACTCGTACTTGTCCGGTTTTTTTATGTCTTCTTTGTTTTTTTATGTTATATGAAAAAATATATTCTCATTTTTAGACTAAGAACTCAAACAAATGGTAAAATTATAATTTTTGTAACCATCCGATCTATTTAAAAAGAAATAACGAGTTCATCTTTTTTTCTTTTTTAAAGACTCAGCCAGATCTTCCAGTAGCTTTTCATAGCGTCGGTCTATATGCGACATTGTTCTAGCACTAACTGTCGCCATTCATGGTAGCATCATACAACTTGCTGTAAAAGTTCTACAGTCTATTTACTAGTACAAAAATTGTCTAGACATAACATTGAAAGGCCAGCTATTTTGTGTTCTTTATAACTATTTAGGTTAAATGGTAAGCTATATATATATATATATATATATATATATATATATATATATATATATACATATTTATTATTTTTTTTAGTTTCACGCTGTATCCCGCATGTAGTAACGGCCTACATTAGAGAGGGAATCTAATGTTAAAACACTTCGTTCCCCACTTTCTTCCTATTTTTTGAGATATTAAATGTTAAATTGGAAGTATTACAAATAATCTAAATTTAATGTTTTTTTTTAATGTTTGAGTAAATATAATGAAGTTTCTTGTAAAAGAAATATATATTTGATTTTAAAATTGTTAAACACTAATACACAAAAAATATTATAATACATTAAAAACTTAAAATTAATCATTTACGTATTAAAAAAATATAAAAAAAACAATTTGACGACCCTGCCAGGATTCGAACCTGGAATCTTCTGATCCGTAGTCAGACGCGTTATCCGTTGCGCCACAGGGCCGATGGATTGGAGTTCCAAATATAAAATCTTTTCCTCAGCTGTACGTTTTAAAGTGTATGTAGCGGTATTTAGAGAGAACCCTAGTGTTTTATTGATTAGGAGACATTCAGTTTCCGTTTTATATATTCAATCAATTTAGACATAAAATTAAAATTCTTTAATCCATAAAAGATTAAATTATTTCAGGATTGAATAAATATTTTCTATTACGAAGAAAAAAGATTACTCTAATTTTATTTTATTAAAAGAAAAAATTAAAGCGATAATATATTACACGTTTTTATAAACAAACAATTTTATTTTTATAAACAAACCATGAAGCCAGTCGTTATGCAAGGACAAAAGCGTGCTATTGTAAACAGTATTTACAATTTTTTTTATTTTTAGAATAACATTGTTCTGGTAACGAGGTAAAGCACGGCGTTGAGTTTCGCCATTCTACACTGAATATTACTAGAATTCGGCGGAAATTGATGAATGGAAGTGTCTTAATTAGAACACAGTGTACTGTTATGTGCGGGATATTGCGTGAAGCTGTATTTTATTTATGAAGTGACATGCCAATTCTATCCCACTTTGCCTTATACATACATAGTGATTCAATGACAGATTCTGATAATTTAAGAAAGTTAGAAAATTTTGCTGACAAGCTGATAAGGGAAGATTTTTAAAACCCAAAAAACGACTATACAGCTTTGTCCCGGGTCAGGGTGCCTTTGGTCGACCCAACAAACCCGGACGCCAAGTCAACACTATTTTGTATGCAAAACAAAACAAGCGAACTACACTAGTTAGTTCACTGTTATAGGACACCGCGATGGATGCAAATATCTTAGAGTGTAAAAAAAAATTATTTTGTGTAGGTAATATAAAAAAAATTTGCAATTATTGTTTTAGAGTTATGTAAATAAACTGCCAATTCCTTTTCATTCTAAAAATGTTTTTTATTTTTTTGACAGTAAGTAAAATTTTAAGTAAGTACAAGAAAAGATAACAAAAGAACAAAATAAGAAAATTTAACCTATATATTAAATGGAAATGTAAATCTTAAATGATTAAATCGCTAGGACGGGATGCAGGTTCAAATTTTTTATAAGAAAATTCGAAAAGTTCTCTAATTCAAACTGTCAACGACTCATTTTGTCTTTTTTTTACTAGTATTCCTTGTATTAATCTACAATATATTTATATTTCTTGACTAAATTTAAGCTTATTAACAGTATTGGGAGTATGCAAGTGGTGGAAATATGTATATATACATATATATATAATATGTACTTTATTTCCTTACGGATGAAAAATTCGCACCGCAGCTTTTGTGTGTCACAAGCTCAATTCCTTAAGCCATTAGTTACAGGCGGACGGTTCTAAACCAACAAAGAACCTAATTATAACTTTGGCTCTTTTTATTTGCACTAGATTTTTATTATTAAAGATTTAAATATTCGTGTCTTAATTTATTCTGTGACGCCCACGGCGACGCCTACACAGAAAAAAAATATTTCTCCTCTCCAAATGTGAAAAGGTTGGATTTACGGTTTGTGGTATAATTATTTTAATGCTATGGATTTATATTGAAGATTATGTAAATTGCTATATTATATAATGGATGTGACATTTGAAATTTTTATATTTTTATATGTAAGGTTGGAGAGATTTCTATTGTAAAGTTCGTTGAGACTTCTGTGTTATATTATTATTAATTTAACATATAGAATTTTAAAATTAGAAGCTGCTTTATATTTATGGGTTCGATGTGTCCGAGTGGGAACTTGGAGGAATTAATTATTTTAATTTTATTGCTTTGGTAACAACTAGTAAGACAAAGTACGGCGTTGAGTACTCTCAAAACAATATCTCCAAGGTTAGGCGGAAAAGTTATTTTGTTATCCTTATTTGTCTCAATGGCTTCTTCTATAAAGAGTAGTCCATAAAATTTTACCTTTGCACGTAAATATAACGATGTTAGAGTACATACTGGTGTATTAATAGATATTTTATCAATCAATGAGGGATGAACATAATAATAACACCAAATATTGAATAAACAAAACAGATTATTGATATATTCAATATATTTGAATATAAAACATCAAAGCTCGTTCATCTTTAATATAAATCACATTTATTTGGTTTTCAAATACAATTGCCTTTTGTTTTGTATTATATCCACCTCCTTCCACTTTTAACCGTCACTTGACGATGTTGGAGTTATTTTTTGGAGTATTTAGAGTATTTCTTTTTATCTTCATGCTTTATGCTGCAAAGCTGGGAAGGCAGAGATAACCTAGCATTCTCCGCTTTTCGGGTGTATTGAGATCATATTAAGTGGTCGAACTCAACGCCGCGTTATGTCTTAAATAAGAATGCAATGAAAATAATTCGTTCTTCACAGTTGGGTCCCCATGACTTTCCACGATTACTGATAGACGCTGTGCCACTATACACCACAATATGATACGCCAATATGGTATACTCGTAGGTAATATTTTTTGTCTGGTCGAAAGAAAAAGATACGAAAATAAATTTTAAAATTAAAGAGACTCAATAATAGAGAACTTAGTGTTAAGAAACTTCGTTCCCCACTTTCTGCCGAATTCTGGAGGCATTGCGTGTTGTAGTGGCAGAACTCAACGCCGCGCTTTTGTCTCGACACTAGAGCGAAGAAATGGAAATATAAATTTAAATAAATATTTCATATCCTCGAGGGGGGATCGAACCCAAAACCAGTTGGTTTTACAGTCAAACTTTGTGCCCCTACGTCACGATTGGTCTGGTTAATAAATTAATTTTATAATATTTTTTTTATTATACATTAGAAAATTAAGACCAGTTGTGGCGCCAGAGGCTGACGTGTGACTGTACTTGAAATGAAAGATTTTAATTTCTACACTCTGATGTCGAGACAAAGTGCGGCGTTGAGTTCCGCCACTAAACACTCAATGTCTGTAGAATTCGACGGAAAATGGAAAACGGAAGTGTCTTAATGGGAACGGAGTGTCCTAACTTCTTTTCTCAGCAGAACTGCCTTCCGAATCGGTGGTAGCTTTTTTGTTTATATGTTCATTCGAAGATTCAAATATGTTTATAATTAAATAGAATATTTTGAATTTGAACTTGAATTTAACATTAGTTTCTCAGGTTCCCTCTCTATGTTCCTCATATAGCCCCTGCAATTTTTTTTAAGGTTCACGCTATGTTCCTCATACCCTGCTATGAGGAACATAGCGTGAACCTTAAAAAAAATTAGAAAACTTCCCTCTTTATATAAAGCATTAAGCTATTAACTTTAGTACTGGAATATTTTGCAAGGATCTCAAGTCCATTACTGTAAGAACTAATGAGACTAAGTGGTTTATGTGGGCAGTGCAACAGTTTGTATGCAAGGAAATGGTACTAGCCTCGCTCTACTTTTTAAATCCTTGAAATTGTTTAATGCTTTCTAGGTAGTTTAAACGTGTTTTTTATAATTATTTTAAAAATATAATTTTAAAAAAAGCTTCACACTATATTTTGCATATAGCAGAGTACACCAGTGGCAACTTAATTTTTAGACACTCTGTTCTTCTACTTCCGACCATTTTTGACAACGAGCGGCGTTTAATTCCTCCGTTCAACCCGCAATGCCTCGAAAAAATGGCAGAAAGTGCAGAACGGAGAGTCTTAACACTACGTTCTCTCTGCCTGTTATATACGGGATACATATAGACACAGATTTCTTTTTTATGGCCATACAAATAATAAGAAAAAAAAAACCAATAACTCGAAGGTTTACCAGTATAGACAAAGTTTGCTTATAAATTATCTTTTGTGGCGCCCTATGAGTATTTTTAGCCTACAGGCCCTACAGCCTTCGACGGTACCAAACCAAACTTTAATACTTTTTGTTCGTGCCCTTGACTTTTATGAATTTCATCAAACCGCCAATCCAAGTTCGTTCGATGACGAAACACGCTTAATTATTACAGAATAAGTTTTATAAGGAATTTTCAGACTTTGTTTAGGTATTTTGTAATTATTTAATATTCACCTCACTGTGGCGTGCAAAATAAAGTTTAGGTTTCAATTTATATAAAATAAATAAATCAGCTTCACGCTGTATCCCGCACACAGTAGGGTAGGCAGAGGGAACCTAGTGTTAAGACACTCCGTTCCCCACTTTCTGCTGAATTCTGGAGGCATTGCGTGTTGAGTGGCAGAACTCAACGCCGCGCTTAGTTACCAGAGCTAAGAAATGAAAATATAAGTTTAAGTAAATATTTCATCTCCTCGAGTGGGGATCGAACCCAGTCAAGACAACCAGTCGATTTTACAGTCACACTTCGTGCCGCTGCGCCATTTTAAATATAATATCTAAATTAAGGTATTGTGACAGCGTATGAATGTAAAGTTTGGGGGATTGATTCACAATTGGAGGCATAATAATATTACATGTTTTTTCAACATATAATGTTTTGAACTCAATCCAAAAGAGAACAGAATATCTTGACACTAGATTCCCTGTGTACTAATTTCCGGGATACAGCGTGAATCTAAAAAAATATTTTTAATGTGCCTTACTTTTATTTTCTTTAATTTTTTTTATATATTAATATGCGTCGTGGCGCACACAGGGGCGTAAACATGCGACTGTGGACGCGACGTTAGTGGGCTCGATACCTACTCGGGGGAGTAAAATTAATATTTTCTATTCTTGCTCTGGTAACGAAGAACAATAGCGGCGTTGAGTTCCGTCATTCAAGTCTCGAGAAGTCAACGGAACACGTTCTCCACTGGGAACTGAATTGTCTTAATGGGAACGAAGTGTCTTAACATTAGATGCCCAGGTTCCCTTTGCCTACCCTGGGATGTGCGGGTACAGCGTGAACCTAAGAAAAAATAAAAGTAATAAAAGTTTACCCTTAGTAGTTACAATAAATTATTAGAAAACATTGACAACCATATGACTAAGTTTTAAACAATGATTTTCTACTACGAAAAAATCCTATAATATTAAAGAAACCTTAATATCAAACCTACCTCTCCATAGTCAGGCGTGCGAACCACATTTGGTGGAGCCTTGGTGATGACTCGCCCGTACGCCTCCCGCGGGATAGACGGATACTGGTACCGGAACCTGTATCAAAATATGTTATAAATAATATAATTTGAGTTATCTGTACATATAATAAAATTGTAACTCATCGCTGTCTGTACATGGAAGGTATATGAGAAAATCTATTATTGATATATTTTTCAATGTAGTAGTGCTCAAAGCAACGTACACTTTTTGTCGATTTGTACAGTTTTCTGAGTGTTTTTTTAATTTCTTTTCTTTTTCCCGACTGCTAAGGAAGGGTTATGTTTTTCGCGCGTATCTTGTATGTATGTAATATTCTTTATTACCTCGTATCTCCAGAACCGCTGAACGGATTTACATATTTGAGGTATCGTTAGATTTGTATTAGCAGCCCAAGTGTTCTTAGATAGGTCACGTTAATAAAAAAATATCATGGCGGCTGTGGTACGCCATTGGACTTAGTGAAAAAAAAATTTTTTGATTCGAATACTACAATATGGGTATCAAACTCAAGAGCTTAATTTCAGGATTTCAAAAAGGTATATCATGATTATCATTACCATAATAAATTCTAACAAAAAAATGAAAAATAAAAAAATATTTGTAAAAACAAAAACCCCGACTGCATCAAACTAAATAGAAAATAAACAAGCCCAATAGTTTATTAGGATTAACAGTTGGGGCCTATAAGTAATTCTTCAATCAATAAAATCTTTACCATACGCCGCCTTGAACGCCGCATAATTTAAAGAGGTCCCGACTGTTAATCCTAATAAACTATTGGGCTTGTTTATTTCTATTTTGTTTGATGCAGTCGGGGTTTTTGTTTTTACAAATATTTTTTTATTATTGATTCGATCCCAAAATTACTTTAATATTTTTAAATAATTTTTCTTTTTTACTTTTCTGATTGATTAGAAAAGAAAATACAATCATACGTGATACAGCGTGAAGCTAAAAAAACTGATTGTTGATGAAACTGTTGAGAAGTTTTTCTGTGTACGTAGAAATAAATATATAATGTAAAATTATTATTATACTTTTTTAAAATATATTTTATAGTTGATCGAGTGGGCTTGAGGAGCTTTCACAGCTCCCACGTCTATTTAGCTAGCCTTGTATATTATATATAAAATAAAATTTGCAGTGGTTCTTATCTATTGGCAAGGTTGGCTGTTTTTTTTAACTGACTTCAAAAAAGGAGGTGGTCATTTTGACATTTTGACAAGGGACTATGCATTTTATTACGTTATTTAAAGTTGTCAATAAAGGAGAGAATATATGTTTCTATAATTTTTGTATTATAATATTGACGGTGAGTTCCGCCACTAAATGCAATGCCTCGAGATTTTGGCGGAAAATGGGGAACGGAGTGTTTTAACATTAGGTTCCTTCAGCCTACCTTGCTATAAGTACGGATACAGCGTGGTAGGTATCTAGATAATTGAAAAGTTACCTGTAAATTATCAATGTATTTGCAGTCATTTTTTTTTCATTAATTTATGAACATGTAGTGAATATTATCTTTTAATAAAATTAATTCATAATCATAATAATAACTAAAACTATTTTATTCTATATTTACATTATATTCTTACACTACGTTTTATTTTCAAATTTACTTAAAACTAAAGTGTTAATATTTATATTTATTAAAATCATCCGCACGCAGCGCATTCGCATGACAAACTTGTTTCGAGTTTTTTTGCTGTGCGTGACGTAGCCTGCTTGCTAGCTACGAGGAAAGAGTCGGCTACTATCGCTTGCGACGTTCACTTGTTTTAATATTGTACTCATTGCTTGTTTTCAATTTTAAGCCTTATCTTCTTGCTAATACGTATCTGTTTCGCTTATCTATTTCTTTTAGTATTTCTTTAAATTTCTTTATTTCCTTCTGTGAGTGTGTAAAATTATTTTCTTTGTATATCTTCTTAAGTGTAAATAAATTTGGACAATTATTCCACAAAATTTTGGAAATTTAATTTCACTTCATAATTAAAAATATAAAATATTATTAAATAGCGTATTTCACAAAAACCGCTATATTGGTGACCCCGAATTTTATTTATTAAAATTTTAATATTAGTGGACACTACATTAAATATCTACGTTTTCTGCTGGCAAGAAGATTAAAAACGGCAAGAGGCCATTTTGACGACCTTTGCAAGGTGACCTCTAGTACACGATGGAGGACGCGACTACATCCAACGTTTGTAGGATTGGCGTGCGTATTCCACCATTCTGGCCGGAAGAGCCAGCCCTTTGGTTTTCACAAATTGAAGGTCAGTTTGCTTTATCTAATATAACAAGTGATGCTACAAAATTGTATTACGTTGCCGCTCAGTTGGACAATCAATTTGCTGTCGAGGTGAAGGATATAATAATTTCTCCTCCCGAGACGGATAAATACGTCACTCTTAAAACGCAGCTGATTAAAAGATTATCTGCGTCTCAAGAAAAGAAGGTGATGCAGTTGCTGAGGCATGAGCAGCTAGGTGATCGCAAACCATCGCAGTTTCTGCGATACATACAAGATCTTGCGGGTTTGTCTGTCCCCAAAGATTTTTTAAAAACATTATGGTCTAGTAGATTACCACAAAACATTCAAACTGTTATAGCTTCGCAGCCTGATCTACCTATTGAAAAATTAGCTGACCTGGCAGACAAGGTGCACGAAATAGCACCCTCATCACCACAAGTCGCAAGCACGTCTGCGATGGCCACACCCCCTGCACCCTCCATGTTGGAAGAAATGGCCAAGCAGATCCAACTCCTGACCAAGCAGGTATCTGAACTCTCGACCCAGGTACGTCACAATTCGATACCATTCAAGTTCAGAGAGCGTTCCCGGAGCCATTCCAGGCATCGTCGGAAGTTAACTTCCCACCAAAAATGTTGGTACCATTTTAAATTTGGTTCCAACGCAAAAAAATGTGTACAGCCATGTACTTACGGAGAGTCGGAAAACTCTCTGGGCAGCCGGAAGTAGCGGCCAACGTCTGCCCTTTACCTACAGGCCGTCTTTTTATTACCGACCGTATTACAAAAATGCTTTTCCTCATAGATACTGGTTCTGATCTCTGCGTTTTTCCACGGTTGGCTACCAAGGCGCCCTGTACTAAGACGAAGTATGAACTTATGGCAGCCAACGGTACAGTCATTCATACTTACGGTCCTACATTATTGCAGTTAGACCTAGGACTGAGACGTACTTTCACCTGGAAATTTACCATCGCTGATGTTTCGAAACCGATTATCGGCGTAGATTTTCTGATATTTTACAATCTTCTTGTAGATTGCAGATATCAGCGCCTCGTCGATGGAACTACTACTCTATCAGTGCAAGCACTAAAAGAAAATATCTCCGATGACCTTGCGTCAGTCAAAGCCATCTCGGGAGAATCAAAATACCATCAGCTGCTTCATGAGTTTCCAGAGGTAACGAGACCATCAGGTACGTCTTCCCTTCCTAAGCATAATACTGTGCATTACATCAAAACCATACCCGGACCGCCAGTTACCAGTAGACCTCGTCGTTTAGACCCAGTTAGACTGAAAGCGGCCAAAAAAGAATTTGATGATATGCTCTCACAGGGAACTGCCCGCTCGTCTAACAGTTCGTGGTCTTCCGCTCTGCACTTGGTTAAAAAGAAGGAGGACGGATGGAGACCATGTGGTGATTATAGAGCACTCAATGCTCGCACAGTACCTGACAGGTATCCTATTCGCCATATTCAAGATTTTTCCTACCAACTTTCTGGTTGTTCAGTATTTTCAACGATCGACTTGGTTAAGGCGTACAATCAGATACCAGTACACGTCGATGATATCCACAAAACAGCCATTACAACTCCTTTTGGACTTTTTGAGTTCCCGTACATGACCTTCGGACTGCGCAATGCAGCACAAACCTTTCAAAGGTTCATGGACGAAGTACTACGTGACTTTGATGAGTTTTGTTTTGGTTACTTAGACGACATTTTGGTATTTTCCAGTTCTGAAGAGCAACATCAGCGCCATCTCAGACTACTCTTCACCAGGCTCAAGGAGTATGGTGTTTTGATAAACACATCCAAATGTGTCTTCGGGCAGCGACAGGTAAAATTTCTTGGTTACCTAGTGTCAGGTTCTGGGACTCAACCTTTAGAAACGAACGTAAAGAGCATACAGGAGTGTAGCGTGCCTAAAACTGCTAAGGAATTAAGACGTTTCCTTGGTATGTTTAACTTTTATCGTCGTTTTATTCCCGGCGCCGCAAACATTCAAGCACCATTAGACTCTGCGCTTTTAGGACCCAAGATGAAAGGAGCTAGGCCGATCACAATGACACCTGAGATGATGGAAGCTTTTGATAAATGTAAGACTTGTTTATCTCAAGCCACGTTATTAGCTCATCCAGATTCATCTGCAGAGCTAGCTATTGCCACTGATGCATCTGATGTCGGTATTGGAGCAGTACTTCAACAACGTGTCAACAACGTATGGCAACCTCTTGGTTTCTTTTCTAAAAAACTAACATCTGCACAAAAGAAATATAGTCCTTACGACCGAGAGCTTTTAGCTATTTATGAAGCCATTAAATATTTTCGACACATGGTTGAGGCTAGAAACTTTGTGATTCACACTGATCATAAACCTCTCACCTATGCATTCAACATTAATAGGGAGAAATGCTCACCGCGCCAATATCGGTACTTTGACTATATTTCACAGTTTACAACCATTATTCAATACTTACCAGGACGTTTGAACGTAGTGGCTGATACACTGTCACGACTGGAAGAGGTGAGTCGTTCTATTGATTACCAGGCTCTGGCATTTGCTCAAGATACTGATCCTGAACTGCTAGGTCTGCTTCAAAAGGGCTCATCGTTAAAACTGGTTAAGGTAGATTTGCCAGACTCTAACCAGAAGATATATTGTGACGTATCAATGTCTTCTCCACGCCCGTTCATTACTGAGAAATTTCGCCGACAAGTTTTTGAAGCGTTACACAGCTTGAGCCATCCTGGTAGGACAGCTACAGTGCGACTGGTAACACAGAGATTCGTATGGCCAGGGATTCGCAAGGACTGTAGAGAGTGGACACGAGAGTGTATACTTTGTCAAAAGAGCAAAGTTCACCGTCATACCCTTGCTCCCTTATCCTCAATCCCAACTCCTACGTCGAGGTTTGCACACATCCACCTCGACATCGTCGGACCTTTAACAATTTCGTCTGATTTCAGGTATTGCCTTACAGTCATCGATCGTTTCACACGATGGCCTGAGGCATACCCACTCAAAGACATCACAGCTGATTCCTGTGCTGCCGCCCTTCTCTCTGGTTGGATAGCAAGATTTGGTTGCCCTCTTCGAATTACAACCGATAGGGGACGTCAATTCGAGTCGCATCTCTTCAGGGCACTATCAGCCATGATTGGTGCACATCATTTTAGAACCACTTCATATCACCCAGCTTCCAACGGCTTGATCGAGAGACTCCATCGGCAGCTAAAAGCAGCTATCATGTGCCATCCCTCTTCAACCTGGACGGAAGCACTGCCGTTAGTGCTGCTGGGCATCCGTAGCGCCTGGAAGGACGACATTCAGGCTTCAGCAGCTGAGCTGGTCTACGGGGAGCCCCTTCGTCTTCCAGGGCAATTTCTCGCACCCTCTGAAGATTACAAGACAGGTGATATCACAAATCTGGTTACTCGTCTTCGTGCTGGTATGGCACGACTCTCGCCGAAGCCCACGTCATGGCATAGGACAGGTCCTTTTCATATGCCGGCCGACCTTGCAGACTCGACACATGTTTTTTTACGGCAGGACCACGTCCGCAAACCACTGGAACCACCATATGCAGGCCCGTACAAGGTTCTTAAAAGGACGCCTAAATATTTTCAGATAAACATATGTGGTAAGCCTAACAACGTGAGTGTGGACAGGCTCAAGCCCGCATATGTTACGCGAGAGGCCGTTCCTGTATCAAACAGACCAGTTACTGCATCAAAGGCAATCTCTCAGTCTGATGTGGAGCAGAAACTTGAAAAGCGGACACGAAGCGGAAGAAGAGTTAGATTTCCAGACTACTATCGCCCTTAACCAGGTCTCTGGGGGGGAGTACTGTAGTGAATATTATCTTTTAATAAAATTAATTCATAATCATAATAATAACTAAAACTATTTTATTCTATATTTACATTATATTCTTACACTACGTTTTATTTTCAAATTTACTTAAAACTAAAGTGTTAATATTTATATTTATTAAAATCATCCGCACGCAGCGCATTCGCATGACAAACTTGTTTCGAGTTTTTTTGCTGTGCGTGACGTAGCCTGCTTGCTAGCTACGAGGAAAGAGTCGGCTACTATCGCTTGCGACGTTCACTTGTTTTAATATTGTACTCATTGCTTGTTTTCAATTTTAAGCCTTATCTTCTTGCTAATACGTATCTGTTTCGCTTATCTATTTCTTTTAGTATTTCTTTAAATTTCTTTATTTCCTTCTGTGAGTGTGTAAAATTATTTTCTTTGTATATCTTCTTAAGTGTAAATAAATTTGGACAATTATTCCACAAAATTTTGGAAATTTAATTTCACTTCATAATTAAAAATATAAAATATTATTAAATAGCGTATTTCACAAAAACCGCTATAAACACAATGGCAAAATATAAAGATAATCCATCCTTGAGCTTTGTATATGAATAACCTAATCTATTAAGATTTTTATACACAAAGCTTATTTAGATAATAACTGTGTCAATGTAATGGTTGCGAACATATGGAGAGGATGTTCCGATAACCAATATTAAAGATGTCCAATATGAAGATGAAGCATATCTATTCCGGGAAAACAGTTAGTGAGTGAGTGAGTGAGCACAAAAAAACAACGTGATAAAACGCGGTGTTGAGTTCCGCCACTAAACACGCAATATCTGGAAAGTCGTAAAGAAATTAGGACACGGAGTGTCTTAACACTTGGTGGCCTCAGCTAACCAGCTACGTGTAGGATACATCTAAAATTAAATAAATACAAATATTATCAGCGGCACGAGGTGTGACTGTAAAATCGACTGGTTGTGGGTTCGATCCCCACTCGAGGAGATGAAATATTTACTTAAATTTATATTTCCATTTCTTTGCTCTGGTGTCGAGGTTAAGCGCGGCGTTGAGTTCTGCCACTCAACACGCAATGCCTCCAGAATTCGGCAGAAAGTGGGGAACAGAGTGTCTTAACACCAGGTTCCCTCTGCCTACCCTGCTGTATGCGGGATACAGCGTGAAACTGTTTTATTTTTGATTTATTTATTTATTATCAGATGGAGTCGACGACGAGCGAATCTCTTAGCTATAATATCATAAATCTACCAAAGTTTTGATTTATGATATTGGGGAATTTATCTGTACGACGTTAATTAATAATTATTATTAACAAATTCGTTCTAAATCTTAGTCGGAATGTGATATATTTTAGTAATTACGGGAAATATTCTATATTTGATAGGCGTTATTCAAGGTCGCATTCCTATAGCCCAAACAAATGTCAATTTAAAATTAATATTATTAATAATACATTTTAAAACATTTTTTTTTCAATATTTTAAAACGAGTGACTGTTACTAAAAAAAATATGTGGAGATTAAAATTTTAACTGGGTGTACTGTAATTACATATTCTTCTGGCGTCGTTGATGCGTAGAAGAATAGGGTATCCACATATATGACTCGTACTCTATATCCTAAAAAAAGTTAAATAAATGATGTTGAAGTTAAAAAAAAAATAATTAAAAAAAACACGACGCCATTTTATATAACATTTTATTAGGATAATGCGATCCAAATAAGTGCCCATATAACACTTTTCTAAATAAGAGGTAATATAATAATCAAGAACTAAAACTGTGTTAAGTTCCGTCCCTACCAATTGTTGACAAAAGAGTGGATTATGAAAAACTCGGTTAAATACCGTACTATTTGTCTATCATGAATAAATCGAAATATGAGAAGATGTGCAATAATACCAGCTATTATCATAACTAAATTGCGTCCGCCATTCAATATACAGTGTCTCCATGAAGAGCGGAAAGCGAAATAATATTGTATCGGCACTCTCCTACTACTGCTATGCTATGCTAGACCAAGAAGTCCCAAATAGAAACAACATTGTATATATCTATTAACTTCCCTCATAAGTCTTTAGGAAATTGAGTACGAAGTATTTTGATACAATGGACCCACCACAAAAGATAAATCTGGACGCGTTGAATTGTATTGCTTGTGCAGCTTGAGTACTGCAAAATCGGATTAAATATTATATTATACATTATTCTCGTAGCTGACATTTATTTTATGATGTTATATTACTATGACGCAATGATCAAATGTCTAACCTTTCACAAGATGGTCGTGAAATGGAATGTTCTTTTTATAATCTGATGCAAAAATTTTCAAACATCTTTTTAAGTAATTTAATTTTGATTAACATATAACAACAAACAATTTAATTATAATAAATGTAGTGTTGATGATGGTAGAATAAAAGTCTACTTACGAATAGCACTGAGTTTAATCAACACCACTTATTATGTACATACAGTATTAACATAAACAGTGAAACACGATTATACACGACACGATATATGTAAAAGTCAATCACAAGCAAAAATATATATAACAACACGAAATACACAAATTTGGAAAGAAATATTAGATAATACAAAGAAACGTATATAAGGCACATCGAGGAGCAAGCATCGACTGTGAGAATAAAATATGCCGTCGACAAGGGGGTAGGCGTGAATGTTGAACGCCTTACCGGTTCGGTCGACGGCAGCGAGCGCTTTTATATAAATGTACTAAATACGAATACTTACTATAAAATATATAAATTCTATTAAATGTATGTATGATTTTACGTGTGTATATAAATAATAAATAAATAAATTATAATATTGAAATATATAAATGACATATATTAAATAAACTATAAATATAAATAATAGTTCCCTACATAAATATATACGGATATTAAAAAATAGCTCTGATAGGTAAATATGTGTACGATATGAAAAAAAGGGTAGATTGGTACATCAGAAGAGTTAATAAATAATAAGGTTATTGCTGTGAGCGCTGCTAAATGTAACAAAGGTAAAAAGTTATATCGTGATTGTGGTCGGTAAGCAGATTCACGTTTTTTCCTGCATATCAGAGCAGGCGAAGAGAACCCAGTGTCAAGCCACTAAGCTCTCCAATATCCGCGCGATTGCTATAGTTGACCTTCATCATAGGTCCAGCTTAATTATAAATTTACCTCAATATTGACTGTCAAACACAACAATTTATTATAATAGTAAATTTAACATAATTTAAAAATAGTTTTTATATTTTGTATTATTAATTTCTTTATAAATAGGTCACGTCTATAGAAACGTAAATGTCAAATGCCGACCTGCCGTAAGTAGATTTTGTATGTTATTGTATTTTATTTTTGGGAAAATATATATAACACAATTGAATACAACTATCATTGATATTGTGATTATATTTTACAGATATTAAACTTGTCCGAGTGGGAAACGAACCCACATCCATTGTGATTACAGACAGACTGTACTGTTGCGTGGTCTCAAAATTATTATGTTCTATAATCCAGGCCTATTTTAGCTATAAGCATAGGATTTATTATGCAAAATAACTAGAAACTTGAAAATGACGATATCTAGAAATTATTCAAAAACTATTTATATAGGAAAAGTAGTTCACGTCCAATAAAGTAACATAAATGTTGGTACTTTCAAGTAAAATATTCACCCACGTACCGTCAGCAACGAGAGCTGATACGCTTCGGAAATTAATAGGTGAATATTGTATACATCTGCAAGTGCTGTTTTGCCCTAGATCGAACCCACGTGTTCGGAGTAAGCGATATTGAATATACGTATATTATTAAGCAAAATATTTCAGGAAAAACAGCTTTTTAATTTTTTTTACGTTAGCTGTAAATTGTTGTATGTTTTTATAATATGCAGTTGACAGCTTAACCTATATGCCTCGAAGATTTAAATACCAAAAAGTGATTTTGAGTAACTACCCTAGCAGGGTGTTTAATACGATATCAATCGTAAATAATAATATAAAAATATATATATATATTTTATATAAAAATGTACAATTTGTGTAACGTTATAGAAATGAGCCTTTTCAATGAAACTCTTTAACCGGATTCATCACGTATATTTAATATTATTCGTAGTGAAATACAAACGTTTTAAATACTTTATAGTTGAATATTTTATTTAAAATATGTAAAAATCTCGCAAAACAATGATCTTCTTATAAATTAAATATACCTTGTATATATGTGTTTTTTTATCATCATATTAGCTTTAGCTGAGAATATATAATAGAATTTACGATTACATTATTTATTTAAGAACAATGCAATATTTTTTTTATATGCATATGATATGTTACATATACGTGATAGCTATCTATATATTTAAAAAGTGAATAATTCGATTCAATAATAAGTAAATAAATAAAATATAACTATTTTTTTACAAGCAGTACTCACCGGCTAAGATCAGTTTTCATAAACAATACAGGTGTTGCGGGAGGGTCATTTCCCGTGACAAAGTAACGTGGGGTAAGGGAAGTAATACGAGCACGGTCCTGTCTTATTATGTTGTGTGATGTATGGAGCAAGTTGCGAGCTTACTTACCAACGGAATGCAAACTTAATAGAGTAAATGTTAACTGGTTTGTATTACAGGTTTATATAATATATGACATTTTTTTACGTGCTAAATAAATATTTTTAAATATATAAAATAATGATAATGATACGCATATTGACGTCAGTCGTAGCACAGGGGCACAAAGTGTGGCTATAAAATCGATTGATTGTGGGTCCGATCGAGGTTCGATTCACTCGAGGAAATGATATATTTATTTGACATTCATATTTTCATTTCTTCGCTCTGGTGTCGAGGTTAAGCGCGGCGTATAGTTCCGGCACTCAACACGCATTGCTTCCAAAATTCGGCGGAAAGTGGAGAACGGAGTGTCTTCACGTTGTATGCCACACATAGCAAGGTACCTCTCCCTTTGCCTACCCTGCTGTGTGCTGCTGCGGGATACAGCGTGAAGCTGATTTATAAAATAATGACTGACTGATTGGCTTAACTATAGACTAACTGATTGACTGACCCAACAATTTTTTCTTGGTCGTAACTTCACAAGATTATACAAGTTTAATTTCCAGTGTTGTGTAACTATTATGAAATAGGTTCAATACAATTATATATTTAATTGTAAAAATGTAGAGTGTTCAAAAAAAAATATAGCAATAATACGTTACATGGAACGTAATTTATAGATCATAAACCAAATCGAAATAATCTGAATATCCTTTAAACGTTTGAATTTCACAAAATCTCTTCATGCACTTGTAGATTTGGGCTTACTGGTCGTAAATTGTAGATACTATATTTTCTCGATAGAAAACGGAAACAAAAGAATATTGTGATATTATAAAATGCTAAGTCGATTACAAAAATATTTCGCTGATTATTGTTGCATTTTAAATTTCATCAGTTATTGTCTGTCTATTGTAATTAATGAATAATGTGATCCTGATATTAAGGCCTTCATGGCGATAAGGACAGTAACTGAATGTAAACAAAGTTGTAAGGATTATTTTTAAATCATATTAATTACCTTGTTCTGATAGATAAAGTTCGGCGTTAAGTTCCGCTATTCATTGTCCCATAAATTAAATAGTGCGTGAAAAATGGAGAGTCTAAACAAAGGTTCGATTTGTCTACTCTGCTAAATTGAAAGTAACTTTTTTCTCATATAAAAAATAATTAACAAAATACACAATTTTATTTACTTTTATTCCATTTCAGCAAATATATTGTTGGCAAAGTAAAGGACTGACAGAAAATGAATAATACACTACATCAAAGTGATATAAGAATACAAAAACAAAAATGAATTTCCAGAATATATGATGCTACGTCGCGTCGTAGACCGACGTGCGTAGCGCTACGCATATTGAAATAGCAATTTTTATTTTATCTCAATATAATATTATGTATGTATGAGGCATTTAAGTTTGGCTTTTTAATATAATTTTAAAAGCACGTTCTAGAATTTTAATATGGTTTTGAAAATCTCATAAATCTTTTTGAATTAATTCGTTATATATTATAAACTTTAAAATTTAAAATATATAGTATTTGATTCAAAAAGAAACTAAAGCAATTGTGTACATATTTTATCAATATTTAATAAGTATTTTTTACAGGTAAAAGCTGCTGTATACATAACAGCTAATATATATACGAAAAGTTATCTTCTTACACGAGTGTAGAAGTAGTATAGTAGTTTTATAGGCTATTTCACATATCATTCACTGCACAACTCAAGACTACGTGTTATCTAAGCAGCCCAGGCCTATTTCGGTGTAGGCCGGAGCATTTCAATTGCACTATCGTTAATGAAACGTTATTATTTATAATATCGAATATAATATTAGAATTTGGTATTTAATTATCTATGCCGTGCAGGATCAAATTCATAATAATATATAGATTAATATTATTAAGCAGAAGAGTATGTATGGTTTAACAAACTAATCTTAGAAACTACTTGTTCAAATTAAAAAGCTCTTTTTGTGTTGCATTAGTTCATTTATAGACTAAGGCCGTAGTACTGATTTTTTTAATCGTCATTGTAACGAATTTTAAAGTATCTACTGTGCATGTTGACACAATGGTTGTAAATTTGATTCTTACTTTTAATTAGCTTCACGCTGTATCCCGCACTCAGCCGGGTAGGCAGAGGGAACCTAGTGTTAAGACACTCCGTTCCCCACTTTCTGCCGAATTCAACGCCGCGCTTTTTTGCCTCGACACCAGAGCGAAGAAATGGAAATATAAATTTAAGTAAATATTTCATCTCCTCGAGTAGGGATCGAACCCACAACCAGTCGATTTACAGTCACACTTTGTGGCCTTGCGCCACGACTGGCCTCAACTTACTTTTAATGTATATTTAAATTGTTTTAATTAAACTTTACCACAAAGTATCTCACCTTGGAGCAGCGCGAGGCATAGCAGTGTACACCGGCCACTCGTTATACATAAGGGGGTCGCGGTACGGCAGCGGTTCATTTATCAGCTCTGGAGCTCTGGCTTGTCGCTTAGAGAACCTGTGTAGATAAAAAATATATATTTAATTTCAATAACTTTATTGGGGTACTTTGGTTATTTTATGGTACACATTAATTTTATTAAAATTCTTGTCGTTGTTCTTCGTTTCGAGCATGCCAGTTGCGCACTAATCACTTATTAAAATTAGGTAATTAACCTGTCATACAGGTTGACAGACGTGGGAGATTATTGTTGTGTGTTCGATTCCCACAGGAAATAAAATATTTAATATTAGCTTTTTTCGCTCTGATGTCGAGGTAAAGCGTGTCGTTTTATTCCACCACTCAACACGTAATGCCTCGTAATGCCAGAATTCAGTATTCGGGAACCGAGGGTATTAACAGTAGGTTCCCTCTGCCTACCTTGCTATTTGTGGCATACAATGTGTAGCTAAAAAAAGGAAGAAGAGAAATTTGAGGGTACTTTATATAGATCAATAAGAATTAGTATCTGTTCATTACCTATTTTCATTAGGTGGATTAATATAATTATTACGCTTGAGTTACCAAAGGACGTGGTAATACGGACAATCCGCGATAATTGAACCAACATCTCGAGCATTAAGAGAATTTTCACATTTACTGGAACGTCCAAGTAACTTTTGGTATCATCATAATATTATTAATTTCTATATTAATTTAACATATATATAATGTCATTCACCATTTAAGACAGAAAAAAAATTATAGAGACTATAAAATATGATTTGAGTTTAAATTTAAAAGAAACCAAAATAATCGAAATCCATATACCCTATGCATATATTATAATTTTCTTTAGTTAATACGTCATCTATTACATTAAATATAAAGCTAAGTACAACAGAAGGTATAAACAGTACATACGTATATATGACTAAAATACAAGAATTTAATTTATATGTTGATTTTAAACCAAACGTTGAAATGTTCCACCCTCAATCTCACAAGGAAACTTTGGTGAAACTTTTCATTAGCTTCCTGCCAATTATTACTTCGAACTGTTAAAGGAAAGTTTAAATTTTGTTTGTTCTTTAACTTTAATTATTCTCTGTATTTAATGTTTCATTGGGAAAAAGTAAAAGATAGATAAATAGAACTTGGCTCTGACTGTATTGTGAGGTCATTTCATTGCCCTCACATTTAAAGCGAGCGCCGAGTTTTGGCACTAAATGATTGGAATTTAGCAAAATGTGAAGAACATAGTGTTTTCTCACTTGTTTCTATTTGTACACAGTTTCGTGGAAAAAAGTACGAAGCTTAAAAAAAAGCAACAAAATATTTCTGTTCTAACTTTTTTATATAACAGCGACAATTGCTTTTTGATTGAAAATATTATAGGCACTTATATGAAACAAATACTTAAATAAACTATTGCAATAACAACTTCGGGTAAAGTACATAAGTAGCTTTAGTAGGCACTTGCCGGAGCAACTCGTCGGAACTAAAATACTTGTCTACGTAGAATATTCGAAATACTTCAAAATGCTTTAATTCTCTTCGAAGGCATTGTTAACGAGAAATGCGCTTATATTTGTTTCGTATAAAAAATTAAGTATAGTTTTATGTATAAGAAGAGGATATAAAATGCTACCTAAGCACCGTACCATCATTTTTTTCACCGTTCACCGTTCTTATTATATTTTTTTTATAAAAAAATAAGAACCCAACTTAAGTATTATAGTAACCAATTTAAATAAGATCAATTTAATCAATTTAAGTGTAAATTATTCAGTAAGTAATCTATTAATATTTAAATTTTATTTAAAGTAACACAGTGTCCCGTATGTAGCGACTAGACAAAGGGGTCTAGAGTTAAGTAGCCACTCTCCTCCACTTCCCACTTTTCGCTGAATTCGCGAGGCATTGCGTGCTGAGTGGCGGGACTTAACGCCGCGCTTTGCGTCGTTGCTAGAGCATGAAAAAAAAAATCGTTTTCTCTAGTGGAAATAGAAACCACAACCTGTCGCGTTTTACAACCACACGTTTCTGTCCCCGCGCCACGACTGGCCTGGATTTTTATAACATAATGATGAATAATAAATTTTAATTACCACTAATATTCTATTCTGATTGCTTTGGTCTTTGTTTAAAATTAAAATCAACGCGCTATTTTCAGTATCCTTAGCTGCGGTTAAAATGACCTCAGTCTTACAATGTGTCATATGTCATATATGTACGGCTATTAGATGTTTTCATTTGATTGTGGGCGCGGCTTATTCTTCAGCTTCACACTGTATCCCGCTGTAGCAGAATAGGCAGAGCGAGCCTAGTGTTAACACACTCCGCTCTCCACTTTTCGGCAAAGTCTGGACGCATTGCTAACTACTAAAACACAGTACTACTAACAAGAAATATTTTTAAAAAAATCCCAGTCGTACCGAAGAGGCACATGTGTGCTACTGTTAACGCGACAAGTTGTGGGTTCGATTCTCACTCGAGGAAATGAAGTATTTAATATTTTTTCATCCTTGCTTTGGTAAGTTCCGTCACTCAACACGCATTGCGTGTCATAAATATTAAGCTTTGATTTTCCTTATTATCTCCTATAACATATTCTATATTCTATACTTAATATATTTTAGCTAACATTCTCTAAGACTAAATTATTTAGTCGGTATGTTAAAATCTAGACGAGTAAAGGCCGACGAGGAATGCCTATCACCATTCACATACCGTGGCAAATTTCGCGAATTACCAGTAATTACTGCAATTGACGTTCTGACAAAGTTGAGATTAGTTTGACGTGAGGTTCCATAGAGGTATTTCAAAATTGTATTATAAATTTACTTTACTATATATTAATTTAATGATATGTTTCATGGGTTATTAAATTCTTCTTAATTTAAATTAATTTATATCATTTTCTTTATTAGATTTTTTTGTGAATTTATTGAAATACTAGAAGTTTCGACTCGTATTTTTGTTTTCATAGGTTTTATGATCTTTGTCATGCTATTTTAATTTTTCACCCGTTGGTACTAAAACTTGCTGTGGTGTAAGTAAGTAAGTGGTAAACTTAGTGTCAAGACACTCTATTCTGGGCTTTTTACCTGCTTTGAATTCGAGACAGACAGACAGAGTCTCTACTCATCAGAGTCATCATCGCGTCGTCGAATCCTAATTATTATTTCAAAATTAATAATTTAATTGAGTGCCTAGTATTTTAATACTATAGTATTTTGATACATTAAGACAAAAAAAATCGCCTAACAATTAAAATAATTTTTTTAGGTCCTACAAGTGCAATATACATTATAAATAATATATTACTTGAGTGACATGACGTTCCTATATATTACTAGACGTAACACGTGACGTGACGTGACGTGTTCTAGTGTGTGACGTGTTACCTATATATTACTTTTTATGCTATGTTATAGAAAATAACGAGTAAAATGAAAGCTTAATATAAATGAGAAATTGCTACTTTAATATATAAAAAAAATGCATATTGCTATACAAACAAATGTACCAACATACATTTTGCCGCATTTCGCCACTCAACACCGAATGCCTCGAAAGTTCGGAGTGGTTTGGAGTGAAGCTGGAGAACGAAATGTCTTAACACTAGGTTCCCCCTGCCTACCCTGCTATATGCGGGAAACAGTGTGAAGCTGACAATTTTTTTTTTATATTATACAAAATTTTACACAATATATGAAAAATATTTATTTCATTTTGCTGTTAAAAAAATAAAAATAAATATTGTTGGGTGACGTTCGTAAAGCTGCTATACATAAGAACAATAGAATAGGTCGATTGAATAACACACAAAAGGTAAAACAATGTCAATACAAAATAATTGTGAGAACATCAATCAATACGTTTTGTGCTTCAAAGTTTAAATTGGAAAATAGCTTTCTTTTTTAATTTAAAACTGTCGAGACTCTAAAGAGATTTTATCAGTACCCTTTTATCACTTTATTTTTTTTATTGCATAAAATGTAAATTTTAAATATGCACTCTAAAATAGATATTAAAATACGATATTTACTTTAACAATGTGACAGTGTAGGTTCGATTTTCCACTCAGGGAAAGAATTATTTTTATTTCATTGATCTCGTAACTCTCATGTATGTAAGGTCATTACATAAACATCTATATCAATATTTAGAAGATATTATAGAAGAGTTTGTTTGGTTAGTGCCTTAATACCAATAACGAGACGATATTAGACGACGACGATTTGAGGCCAGTCGTGGCACAACGGGCACTACTATTTGCGGGCACTACTATTTGCGGGGAACAGCGTAAAGTTCAAAAAAAAGTTCTTATGTACATACAGGTCAATGATCTCTTTTAGAGCATTCATTCAAATAGATCAATTATTTGATAAAATTTCAGAACTTTCATATACTCGTATATATTTTCATAAAAAAATAATACAGTCTATATAAACTGACAAAACGCTTTGTAATCTATCTTCATTTGACGTTGATTGACTTTGCAGACAATTTTTCTAACGCGCTCCCGAAATAGTATTCGTGTTAAATCTGTGATAATTTATCATTCACCTGATGGAAATTTAATAAGAAGCTTAGTTTGTGAACTAACGATTTATGATATGAATATTTTCATTACTTTTTTCTAATTATTAAATATTCTAAAATATTAAATTGGGGTGTATTTTCATAATTCCTTTAAGGATATTCAATTGTTAAAAAATATCTTATTTATACTTATAATAAAATCTTAACTGATCGGTGTCTGTACATAGAATATATTCAAAAGTTCAGCGTTCCAAGGTAGACTATTACTCAAGTAAAAAATATATGATTTCACTGCTTTTTAATTCAAGTGCACTAATTCAATATATATAACAATATATAAAAAATAGATAAATTTTTAAAATCACTTTTGAAAAAAAAAAATCACAAGTAATTTTAGTCACTAGTCTGATTTGTTTTGCTAAAACCT
Source organism: Heliconius himera (assembly GCA_021202915.1). Classification (NCBI taxonomy): domain Eukaryota; kingdom Metazoa; phylum Arthropoda; class Insecta; order Lepidoptera; family Nymphalidae; genus Heliconius; species Heliconius himera. The sequence continues at coordinate 64,864 of JAJHJA010000023.1, read as the reverse complement.
AACTTTTTAGGAATTCATTATTTTTTTCGCTTTTACTCACAAAATTTATAACCCGAAAGGTTTTTGACTATAACGTGATACGAAAGGTCTGTTACTAAGCTATGTTGAGAGAAAATTCACGAGTAGACCCAACAGTCGGACTGTATTTATTTAATTCCAATCTTGTTCAAGAAATACGTGGGGTCAACAAATGTTTGAATTCAAATTAAAAGTTTTATGTTAATTACAAATAATGTGACAACGTCAATAATATTTAAATTATTACCATTTTTTAATTGATAGCAACATATTTTACTTAGTATTTTTATTTCTTTGTGTTTACTAAATAGCTCATTTATTTCTATTATAAATACTGATTTCTTTTCAATAATAGTAATATCTTCAAGAATGTATTCAAGGTTTTTTTCTATTGAATCACTTGTTTACAAGTGTAGGTGTCTACGTCTATATACACCTAAGTAGAACTAAATTCTACCAATTAAATCAAATACGGGCGGTTCAAAGAGAAATGGGAAACATAACGTTGAATACCAAAATAGCTTCGCCATTGTCCAATAAAGGGAATGCCGCAAAGCCACTACAGATCAATAGATCGTGAACAGGGCTCAATGGAAGTGGTATGTACGCGTGACGACTGTTTGACATAAATTAATCATTGGTTATAGAAGTTAAGTTGCAATATTGATCTCGTTATATATTAAACTAGTCGCCGCCAGCCGCTTTCGTTTTCGGGAAATCCCCCTTTTCCTTGGGAATTTAGAGAAATCTTCTTTTAATTTCTTATCCTATACTCCCTAAAGAACCTACATTTAAAATTTCAGCATTCCACGCAGCGTAGAGACTGTGCGTTGTCTGTCAGTCAGTCAGTGATGGAAGATATAGATTATACAGTATATTGCTGGGTTGCCTTCTTGGTTGATTTAAAGTTATAATGGAGGAAGAGCCCATGAAAGCCAGAGCTCCATTATTTAAAAATCTGTAAGTATCTCTGCGCATATACCCAACACTGGCAGAGAATATGGAATTTGGAATGTGGGTAATAATAATAAAAAAGGTATACTCCTTAATGGTAATAGTACCTTACCTTTTTTTAAAGCTCAATTTTCAAAAGAAAAGATATTCATCGTTTCTTGATTCATAGTGTTAACAGATCACTTAAAAAGCTTTTTTAACTTTATTCTTAATAGCAAATTTCAAAAATACCGGCGGTTATAATATATCTTTTTACTTTTAAAATCTTTTTTTATAAAACCATGTTTTTAGCTTACTGATGAATTACTCACACGAATATAATTTTATTGTCCATTTATCGAGGCTACAAGCTGCCGATATAACCCACTGTACCCGCGACCCTGGTTACCTCGGACACTTGTGTCATGAGTCATACACAATTTTTCGCACAATATGTGTCATGGCATACATATAATTTTAAATTTTTTTTTTATCCGCTTCACGCTGTAACCCGCACACAGTAGGGTAGGCAGAGGGAACCTAGTGTTAAGACACACCGTTCCCCACTTTCCGCCGAGTTCTGGAGGCATTGCGTGTTGAGTGACAGAACTCAACGCCGCGCTTTTACTTCGACACCAGAGCGAAGAAATGGAAATGTAAATTTAAATAAATATTTCATTTCCTCGAATGGGGATCGAATGCACAACCAGTAGATTTTACAGCCACAATCTGTGCCCCTGCGCCACGACTCATATGCATAATAAGAATTACTGAATTATTTCCAAATCCATATAAAAATAGTAAATATATTTACAAAGAGCTGTCTAATTAAATTTAATGCTTCGGCTTATTTCTGCATTTATAGCGTATAGTTCCATAAACTAGAATAATTCGGTATAACTCTGTTATTTTATTGTATACTTATAAAATAATATCTATTAGACCTAATTAGTGTTATATGTGCTTTGTGGCATATAGTATTAATATTAAACGATGATACGATTATCATTCCTGTAATAACAATTTTACTTTAATAGAAAATGTTATTAAATGTAAATCTAATATAATTTATACCAAAAATTTTACCAGTTTTGAAGGGGAACGTGAAATTTAATTTATTATTTATTAGAAATATTTTAAGCTTTATAAGTGGATCTAATTATAAATTACTCCAAATTAATTAATTGAAGCTTTTCACATGATTTCGCTTTTGGAGAGGAAGGTATAAATAAATAAAAATAAAAGGTATATCTCTATAGATATATCCTTCCTCTCTTCTGTAAGTTAATGCTGAGAATTTTCGTTGTCAATTTACATATATTTTTTCAGATTCATGTGTTATACTGCATAGGATAGGTAAAAAGCATAAAGTGTCAAAACGATTTGTTCTCGACTTATTCGAAAATTTGCTTGTTGAGTGGCGGAACTGAACGCCGCATTTTATCTTAATCTTAATAATAATTTCCCAAGTGACACATAAACAAACAAGTAACAGAAGTCGTGGCCTCACTGGAAGTTTTCTTCCAGTTATAAGATTTCAGATAGCCTAACTTCATAGCGGCCATACATCTTACGTACGTACTGTAAAAGTTTATAATTTTTCAACACTTACCGCCACATAGCTTTTAATTGATCACAAGTAGGCTCATCCTGTTTGACCTCCCGGTCCCGGACTCTTCCAGGGCGGGGCGACAGTATCGGTTCTTGTTCTATACGCTGTGCGAGGGTGCACGCGCATACCCATAAGAAGAGAGTTGAGAATCGCCACAGTGACCACATTCTGTGGAAAATAATATCTTGTTAGTTATTAAAATAAGGAATAAAAGTTATTATTTAAAACTATAAACTTAAAGTTTTTTAGTTTCACGCCTTATTTCGATAGAAATAAAAACGCGGCAAATCGATAAATGTCCGCCATTTTTTATGTGTATATGTGACAAAAATACATTCTATTTGTACAAAATATCCACAGACTATAAACGAATTTTCAAATGTAGGTGTTTTTTTTTGTAGAAAAAATTATGTTTCAAAATTATGTTGAAAATATTATTTTTCAATTCAGAAGAGGCCTATGATATTTTTTTAAGACATTTTAAACAAAGCTGCAGATTTAAATATTCCATATTTCAAATTTTATCAAAATGTAAGTAGTAAATTCATTCCTAAGCATTATTGGTCTTCTCTATTATTAAAAAGTATAGTTGGAAAAAAGACAATTGTAGTGCTTAGACTTTCTGGGCACAAACTAGGTAATAAATTTTATTATAAAGTTAACGACCTTAAGCTGCGACATTTGCAATTCTCATCCTATTAATGATGTTTCTCATAATAACGGAATGTTTCCAGAATGAAGCGTTTAGAAATAAAATAAGCTGCAGGTTTTGAGAAACAGGTAACTGTAATACTGTTTTGGCTCTACCTCTTTCAGATGAAGTTATGTTGTATTATAAATTATATTATTTAGGTAAAACTTACTAGAGCAGCATATTCACATAAGCGACAAATCCTTATATTATATAATTTTAAATATACGCGATTAATCCAGTTAAAATAGTTTCATTTAAAATGTGTAATAGTCGTGAAAATCAAAGAACTTATCTAGGTAACGTGAAATATTAAATAAAAAAATGATTGACATTATCTAGATATCAAAGAACATGTTGAAAATGGCATAATTAAAAATTAACAATAATAAGAACCATTATATTTTATATTTATTTTTATAATTTGGTAAGACGCGACTACTGTACGCGTTTAGTATTGAAATATTTTAAGATTAAGCTAAGCGATTAATCGTATGTAACCATTTCAAGAGAAATTGTAGAAAAAGACACGTAGGAGATTATAAAACGTGATTAAATTGCTTTGAAGGAATTTAACGATAAATCTTTACAAATAGGTAGATCGAATCGGTAGTTATATGTAATGTATAATACGAAATGTTTTATTTATTGTGGATTTTGTTTCATTTTATTAAAGAAAAATAAATGTTTATAGAGAAATTGTAGAAAAAGATACGTAGGAAAGTGTAGGACGTGATTAAATTGCTTTGAAGGAATTTAAAGATAAATCTTTACAAATAGGTAGATCGAATCGGTAGTTATATGTAATGTATAATACGAAATATTTTATTTATTGTGGATTTTGTTTCATTTTATTAAATAAAAATAAATGTTTATAGAGAAATTGTAGAAAAAGATACGTAGGAAAATGTAGGACGTGATTAAATTGCTTTGAAGGAATTTAACGATAAATCTTTACAAATAGGTAGATCGAATCGGTAGTTATATGTAATTTTATACAATGGTATGATACAAAATATTTTATTTATTATGGATTTTGTTTCATTTTATCAAAGATAAATAAATATTTAGAATTTCGTAACAACACGTTGCCTTTTGTTCTTTTTCTGTCTTAAACTGTGTTAAATTACATCAAGTGAGCAGTAATAAAATTATATTAAAATAAAAAAAAGATTAATTATTTAAATTTTTAACATTGAGGATTATTCTATAGAGGTAGTCGTGACATAGAGGCAAAAATGTGCAAGTTTAAACGCAACGGTCTTGAGCTCAGTTCCCACTAGGAGGAATCTAATATTTAACATTTTCATTTCATCGCTCTTGTTCCGACGCAAAGCGCAACAAAAACGAAAGGGTCTTAATGTGAACGGAGTGTCTTAACACTAGGGTCCCAGGTTCCGTCTACCTACTCCGCCAAGAGCGCATTAAAACGTGAAATTAAATAAATAAAATCAATAAATAATATAGAAAAAATAAAATATATCATTTATTTTACATATGATAAGTTGTATATGTATACATATGTTTCATGCAGAGACTTCAATAAAAGCTGTCACACAGTATAATCTCAGTCCGCCAACAACTTATGCGTAGCCAAGTTTAACATGGCCATTATGGGCTGTTCTGACGTAATGGGAGCGGATATTTGCTTGAGCGAGTATCTGTATCCGTTTAATTATAGATAAACTAAAAAGCTTACTGATATTTTGTATTGTTTGAGAACTGTGAAGATACTTACTAAATGGGATAGTTCCTATTGATCGTTTGTTGGGGTGAATAGAGGAAGTGTAAGAAGTGCTCGCCTTGATTTTGGGTTCAAATCTAAATTATAAATTTATCATTTTGTAAATAAAGCATAAAATGTAGCGTTTATTACCGGCGCCTAGTGTCTGATAGTTTTTGTAATTGGAAATCGGATGGATTTATAGATTTATATGTATAAAATTTTCTTTATTATACACGGAATAAAAAATATAAGTAATAAAAGTAAATATGTACAATATTTCTAACAGCGTCACACTATATCATGCACGCAACTAAATAGGCAGTGGGAACCTAGTGTTAAGACACTCCGTTCCCACCATTCTGTCCAATTCTTGTGACATTGAGAATTAACATTGAAACTCAACGTCGCGATTTGATTTACATTTCTTTGCCTCAAAACATCACTAAACGTTTAAACACAAAATATAAAATATTTTCTCTTCAATACTTACGATATTTCTGAACAAAGTAATTAAATCTGTCAAAAAATATCGAATCGTTGCAAATTACAGCTGACCTTATATGAATGTTTCATGAATGTAAACTCAAAAATGGCTTTTATATGAATGTGATCAGTTGCATTCGCGCGTTAACCATTTCAAACAAACTAGCCTTGAACTGCACTCGTTTCCAGTTTACACTACAGTGTGCAGACGCGTATATGATGATAGTACAAAATATTGCATTTTGCGAAACTTTATCTGATATATTGTTTATTTATTATATCGTTTTTTAATATACATATAAAAAAAATCAGCTTCACGCTGTATCCCGCACACAGCAGCATAGGCAGAGGAAGCCTAATGTTAAGACGCTACGTTCCCCACTTTCTGCCGAATTCTGGAGGCATTGCGTGTTGAGTAGCAGAACTCAACGCCGCGCTTTGCCTCGACACCAGAGCGAAGAAATGGAAATATAAATTTAAGTAAATATTTCATCTCCTCGAGTGGGAATCGAACCCACAAGTCGGTTTTACAGTCACACTGTGTGCCCCTGCGCCACGACTGGATCAATTTATTATATAGCTTTTTAATATACATATATATTTTTAAACTTCAAAAAGTTATTATTAGGATGTGTTTTATTGACCTCATTTGCGACAAAAAAGAAATTGATAGTCTTCTTATATTAGTATCCATTACATGTCGAAGTTATCTATTTATTAGTTATTTAATTTATAAATTTTATATTTTACTTTATTTTAGCTTTGTTGTATCCCGCTCGTAGCAGATAGGTAGACAGAAACCATTGTTAGATGACTTCGTTCCCCATTATGACCACAGTTCACCTACATTCCGCCGAAATGATAGTTCTGCTTAACATTAATCCTTGACCCACTTACCGCCGAATTCTTAAGGCAATGCATGCTGAGTGGCGAAACTCAACGCCCCGCATTGCCTTGTTACGAGAGCGAGGAATTAAAAAATATTAAATATTTTACACCCCTGTGTCGATCCTACAACCTTCGCGTTTTACATTTTTACGCATGTGCCTCATAGTGACGACTTCATTTATAATGTTTAAATTATATTTGAATATAGGTATTATATGAGCCCTTATGACACATCGGCTCGGATTTTGTAAGTTATATTTCTAATTGGGGGATTGACTTATTTTTATTTACTCATTCTAGTCAGAAGACAAAGCGCGGAGTTGAATTCTAGCTACATTAGCTCTCTCCGCTACCCTCTACTTTATGTGGGGTAAATTGAGTAAGTTATCAATAATACATTCATTATTAAATCTTGAATTTAAATAAACAGGTTTAAATATATACAAAACAGCATAAAAGACATACAAAGGGATTAACAGAAAAAAACCTTTTCGCCTTTCCAGGAAACTTTTATTGATACAGCTATTTTCAATGAAAAATACCTACGGCGGTTTCCGTCCGCGTGTAGATTTTTACCTTTTGCAAATACCACAAATCGAAAGTGTGAGCCTCTACATTCGGCACTGCGCCAAAATTGAACGAGATGGGTATTTTTTGAAGTGAAACTAAGTATGTATGGAAAAAGTGTTTTGTTTCACCTTTTTAAAATATTAGTTCATCTTGTTTCCTTTTTTTTATATTTTACTCATGTATGAATGCTGGTGGTATTTACAGAAAGCAATACTCTACCCATCTGATTTGATTGATATGTTTATTAGGTAGGCAGGGGAGGCTGACCTAGTGTTAAGGAACCCCGTTCCCTACTTACCGCCTAATTTTCGAGGCATTACGTATTATGTGGCGGACCTCATCGCCGCGCTTTGCCTCGACACTAGAGCAAAGCAATGGAAATACAAATTTAAATAAATATTTAAATACCGCGATTTTCATTCCTTCGATCGAACCCACATCCAGTCACGTTTACCTTCACACTTTGTGCCCCAGCGTCGCGACTGGCCTTATTTTTAATAAGTTATTTATTGATATTAATCAATATAAAAATATCAAGTTGTATATAAAGAAAATAAATTACGTTAAATTGAAAAAGAGAATAATGATGCTCGTTACCTAAAAAGAAATAGTGTCTAAAAATTCTATTAATTTTTAGACAGAAAAATAAAAATGTCGATAAAATTATATATAACTCTTTGAGGACAAACGAAACAGTCCAATATTAGAATACAAAGAAGTTTCAATATAACAAGATAGAATAATAAAGATCTATTTATGAATAAAAATAATTAAGTTTGCTTTGTAAGGACAATTCTTTTGAGGTCAGTCGTGGTGCAGGGACACGAACGTGTGAATGTAAACACAATAGGCTGCGGGTTCGATTCCCTTTCCAAGAAATGAAATATTTATTGTTTTCATTTCTTCACTTTGATGCCCAGGGAAAGCGCGGCGTTGTATTGAATTCCGCCACTCAATACCCAATGCCTAAAGCAGTCGGCGGAAAATGGAGAACAGAGTGTCTTAACATTAGGTTCCCTGTGTCAAGCCTGCAGTGGGCGGGATACACCATGAAGCTAAAAAAAACTTCGAACGATTTTTTTTCAAAAGCAAAGAATATAAAACCGGCCAAGTGCGAGTCGGACTCGCGCACGTTAGATTACGTATCATTATCTATAAGAATGATAAAAAATCATATCTGTTGTATAAAAGCCGCCCTTAGATATTTTTTAATATTTGTTGTTATAGCGGCAATGTATTTACATTATATGTGCACATTAAAGACAGACAGCAGTCTTAGTAATAGGGTTCCGTTTTACCCTTTTCATACGGCACCCTAAAAATAATATAATAACTAAATCTCATATATTAAAATGTATAGTGCAAAAAAATAAAAGTACTAGCTGTTTGCCAATAAGCAATGCATTTCTTTCCATCGTAAATATTTTCCCAGATCTAATCACACGGAATCGGTACAAAGGGATCACGAAAGTGTGAATACTACCAACACCTAGCAGTATTTATTTCTTAGTGCACCTTACTTTGAGGTAGTTTATAAATTTTCTGTAATTTCTTTTTCTAAAGTATGAGGCCAATCGTAGTGCGTAGGGGCAAAAGCGTGCGACTGTAAGTGCGACAGGTTGTGGGTTCGATTTTCACTCGAGGAAGTAAAATATTTGATATTTTCATTTTCTGGCTCTGGTAACCAGGCAAAACGCGAGGTTATGTTCCGCCATTCAGCAAGCAATGCCTCCAAAATTCAGAGGAAAGTGTGGAACGGAAGTGTCTTCATTGGAACGAAGTAAACGTGATATAGGGTGAGTTAAAAAAGTAGGTAATATACATGTCGGTTTTAGTTGCAGCACTCGGAGGCATAATAACTCTAAAAGAATAACTATAGACGGTAGATTGGAGTAAAAGCCAAAATAATTAACCAAATGAACCTATAAATCGAAATAAATTCCGGGATGAATTTTAACACATAATTGATACATTTATATTGTTCACTGATTTGTAATACACTGATTCATATTATTATATTTAAAAATAAAATAAATCAGCTTCACGCTGTATCCCGTATATTCCAGGGTAGGCAGAGGAAATCTAATGTTAGGACACTCCGTTCCCCACTCTCTGCCGAATTCTGGAGGCATTGCGTGTTGAGTGGCAGAACTCAACGCCTCTATCTATCTATATCTATTATTATAGTTAGATTTATATATTTATTATCCATCAATATTACAGAAAATCAAAGTCAAATTAAAGTCAAAAGACACACTACCCACATTCTTTTTCAACTTTTTTCATTTTTTATGTAAAAGAAAGAAATCTAACATTTTAAAACACCAATTCGATTGAAGTCACCGCACACAATGATCGGCTCACATTTAAATCGACTTCTATTCTTCACAGTCTTATTCAATAGCTATGAAGACTATCTGCGACCGGATGTATCCGGGTGCTTGCCGGAAATTGCCTCAGGACGGAACCCAGCTCGACGAGATAAGCTTGTATGGATGAATAATAGCCCCCACTTTTAAGTTGCAGTTTGCTTTTACTTGACTGTCAAGGAATAGATTTTGTGTTTGACATGTTAGTGTGTATTATTAATATGTTATATTCTGTGTTTTGTATTTTTACTAACTTTATGAACATTTTATCGCATACAGCAGAGTAGGCAGAGGGAACCTAGTGTTTAGACACTCCGTTCCCCACTTTCCGCCGAATTTTGGAGGCATTGCGTGCTGAGTGGCGCAACTAACGCCGCGCTTTGCCTCGACACTAGAGCGAAGAAATGAAAATATAAATGTAAATAAATATTTCACTTCCTAGAGTGGAGATCGAACCCACAACCATTGTAAGAGAATAGAGATAGATGGGTTTTGTATAGGTGAGTATAACAAGTTAACAATTTGTACCGACATTTCGTATTGATTATTTTCTCTTTCTTTTGACACACGACCTTGTCGGATATTAATTTGCTAATTCCTTTTGGACTGAGACTGACTGAGACTACTTTTAAATTGAATAAAAATTAAATTTCCAGTTTCACAAAATGTTTTAAAAAGTTATAAAATTCTATATTTCAAATATTTTGCACCTATAGAGTAAAACGTAAAATTTTTAAGTCCAAAAAAATATTTTACACATTATGAAAAATATATATATTTCATAATTTTCAAAACACCTTACTTCTATTTAGGTATTTTGAAACAGTTCCGTAATTCATACAATTTTAATTTCTCAATTTTAGGCGTCATCGCGGCGTTGAGTGAAACATTTGTTAAAAAACCAAAAACAAATAAAAGAAAGAAATGAAAACCAAAAAATATTTTGCATGTAAGAAAAAATGTATTAAATTCAACGTTTTAAATATTTTAAACGAAAGCGAGGCAGTTCCGTAACTAATACAATTTTAGTTTCACAGTTTCAGCCGTCGTCGCGGCGCGGAGTGCAACTTTTGATTACGGGGTGGGTACGTGGGTAGCGGTAATGCCGAATGTAACTCGATGATATTTTCGCCTACACGTTGGTCGGTTCCTTTCATAAAGTTTTATTCGAAATAAGCAGATTATTCCTTTTCTTTACAATGATTCGTAGCAGGGTTTGACTGTAAACGACGGTTGTGGGTTTGATATTTTATATACATATACAGCTTCACGCCGTATCCCGCACTCAGCAGGGTAGGCAGAGGGAGCCTAGTGTTAAGACACTCCGTTCCCTAATTTCTGCCGAATTCTGGAGGCATTGCGTGTTGAGTGGCAGAACTCAACGTAGATATGTATTCAATTTACAAATATGCTTCGCTCACTGAGTAGAATTACTGTCAACACTAAATAAAAAAAAATGAATTACTGAGAAAAATATTAATTTACCATGTTACATAAAACAAATGTTCAATCTTGACAACTTGACAACAAACTCAGAATAATGTGAACATTCAAAATTTAATTGAAATTATCTCAACTTTCCTTTATATAATACAATATCAATTATAACTAACTTTTGATTGACTACAATAATCAAAATGGACGTCTTTTATATTTATCACAAAGTTAAATATTTTGAATGTTGTTTCTAAATATAGATGCCTATGTTTAAGGTTATTTCTAATAAATAATATAAATTCTGATATATAAATTCTGATCGCACGAATAGAGTCCATTGAGGGTAAGCGCCATTGTTATTTGTGAATAGATGACATTACATTTATTGGGTATTGTTTTTGATAAATTTAGGTATATTTAGGTGTGGGGCACTGAAAAATATTACAGCAAGGTAGGCAGGGGAAATCTAATGTTAAGACACTCCGAGAAATTTTCGACTTACGGCTTGTTCAATGACGGAACTCAACGTCATATTTGCCAGAAGTATCCCCAAGGATGATCTTTTTAATTCTCAGGATTTAAAGACATTTTTTCATAATTCAAAATGGCGTTATTTAAATAAATATATTTTAAAGTATATTGAGTGCAAATGATTGCGGTCCACACAAGGTTTTCTCTGTTCACCTTGCTAATTGTTGGGAACACTGCGAAAATGAAATTATATAAAACATACGGAAAATGTAACATAAAAGAAATATATAATATTATAATTTTTCGCTCTGGTCTCGAGGCAAAGCGTGGGCGTGGGTACCACCACTCAAGCAATGCCTTTAGAATTTGGAGGAAAGGGGGAGAAGAGTGTCGTTACACTAGGCTCCCTTTGCCTACCCTGGCACATGGGGGATTAAAGCGCAAGACTAAAAAAAAATAAAGCATACTATACTACACGTTTTTCAACTATTAAAATATAAGAGAATAAAAATGTATTTTTAGCGTAACATTAAAGTGAAACTCGATGACTAAAGGTACGTGTATGTCACAAAGAGTAGACTGTCTCTATTTAGCTGACACGGCGTTCTCTTTGCATAACGAATGTCAATGTCGGCTGACGTTGGACTTTTTTAAATGTGACACATTGCCATTTCTAGAGATTTAGATACGTTGTTTGGTTTATCTTAATGTAGTATTTAAGTTTCTATCTATATCTGAAAAAGGTATTGAAGAGTCTTTTGCATATTTCTGAGAACACATTAACTCAACTCAGTAACAAAAACATAAATAGAATGTTTAAAAGAATAAGACCATAAAAAGTAAACACACAGATATTAAAAAAAGAAAAACTTTACTTCATAGAACTAAACATAACAGTACTCGATACAAGAATGATACCAGGAATATCCAGAGTAGTTACAGTCAATTAACCACATCAACACTGGGAAAAAATATATTTTTAATTTTTCCTATTAAAGGTACAACACTTGCTTTTCAAAGAAATGCTTCACAAATAGCGCGTTGAACGAAACAATAATGTATTGTTTGTGAAGTCGTTTCAGAAATTCTTATTTCAATTGTTCCTTACTTCATGTTTACACTTGTTTCAATTTTTTAGATTTGATTTATATTTTTTCTTTACACTTCTCTTGCATTATGCAGGATTTGTAAGGAAAATGTGTTAGTCAGTCACTTGTCTTTTATATATTTAGATATATTACATTTTATATCAAGAACATTGTTACAATAATTTACACTTAATAATCATTATTTTATATTGTTCAAAGAAAAAACTAGATGAAAATTAGTCTTTTTTTCGGTAAATTAAAATATATTTGCACTTGTTAATTCGTATATTTTTGACTTAAATAATACAGATTAATAACAAGATGGCGGATGGTGTTTCTCTGTCGTTTGCTCCGCGCTCTCGCTTGCACACTCGGTTCAGTCGGAACGTGACAATGGCTTTTTCGCTGTGTAGCAGGTGTTCATCGATTTATAAAACGTTACCATGTCAATAGGAAGAAGTCAAAAACTAGTTTGGCTGGCAAGCTACATACATACTACAGCTGCCACTAAAATAAAAAAAAAAACGTCATTGTAGAAAATTGTTTTACCGCTTTTTTCATACTATAAAAGCTCAAAATAACCAACAAAACAAAAAAAGGAATAGAAACGCGGTCTGTCCCTAGTCTTGCTAGCTTGTGATAATTTATATTACTTTTATAGAACAAATACGAGTAAATCATTTCAAATGCAATTACATTTATAAGCAATGTTTAAAAGTGGAAATAAAAAAAAATCCTCTTAGATCTTTTAAAATAATATATAATTTACTAAATATATTACTTTTTTAGCGTTAGTTAGATTCAACATTCGATTAATGAGAACTGAGCCTTCAAACATTTTATTTTTAATGAACGTAGAAGAAGTTATTTAATTACTTTAATTAACTAATAATATTATTATGGACGCTGCGGTAGAGCGCTATGACGACCCTAAGTGCCTAAAGTCACAATTGAAATAAGCCTAAGACCTATAAGGTCTAATATGTTGTTAAGACGGTATATGTATTTACTAACTTAGAAGTGGGGCCCTTGAGGCTTGGGGTGACTGAAGGTACACGCTCACCTACTTTAAAGTAGAAACGCTTGTGTTTAAATATCGGCCATGGGAGCTCAGTCTAAATTATATTTTAATTTTTTTCAATATAAGCTTATATATATATAAGCTTATGCAGATCAAACCCACGATTGCATTTACAGTCAGCCATGGTGGCCTCATTTTAAATCAACAAATTGAAAAAAAATATATATAAAAAACAGATAAAACAATATTATTAACGAATCAACATAGGCCGTAAAAAATAAATGTGAAATTCAATTTTAGTTAAGTTCTGTTCCTTTATATTGAAACAATAAGCAATACTAAGAGAGATTTTAGATTAATTTATTTAACAAATCAATGAACAATTTAGTAAAGATTTCAGCTTTTTACTCTCGAAGCCTTTCAAATGACGACTCACAACGCCGCCAGATGTTGCTAATGTGCGAATACTAATTACACTTCGAATTACTATGGACATATTAACGAGTTTAGTTTTAAAAGGGTATGGTACGTAAATAAAAGTTTATTTGTGAACTTTTCTAAGATTAAAATTAAATTAAATAAACTTTACGCTGTATCCCGCACACTGCAGGGTTAGTTAGGAGGGAGTTAAGACACTCTGTTCTCCATTTTCCACCGAAGTTTTCAAGGAATTGCGGGTGGACTAGCGGAAATCAAAGCCGGGCTTTTGTCCTAGCGCTAGAGCGCAGAAATGAAACTATTAATAAATAATAATTAATTCCCTCGAGTGGTGATCGAACCGACAACCGTCGCGTTATAATCACACTCTCGTGCCCCTGCGCAACGACTATCTCAAAACTTTTCTGAATGTCAATGTCTGAGCAATTGTCGACTATCTCATTGGGCCTTTACAGCAGAATCTGCTTTATGGACTAGCGGCAGTATTTTGAAGGACTGACACTACTGACATTTTAATGTCGATTCCTAAGTGCTTGCATTGGCTTAATTGAGTAAAATATTTTGAATTTTTTTTGTACACATAAAATCACACTTTATATGTATTTATATCAATTAAATGAGGCCAGTAGTGGCGCTGAGGCACAAAGTGTGACTGTAAAATCGGCTGGTTGTGGGTTCGATCCCCACTCGAGGAGATGAAATATTTATTTACATTTATATTTTCATTTCTTCGCTCTGGTGTCAACACGTAAGGCCTCCAGAACTCGGCGCACTATGGGCAATCGAGGTCTGTATCAGATCAAAAATAGATAACTTTTTTATTTGTTAAGATAAACAATTGAATTTTTGCACAAGTATAAAGTATAAAATAGCGCTTTAGGTAAAGTTCAGATATTATACTTTTATTGGAGTATATAAATATTTAAAAACTTATGAAAAAAAGATTATTTAATTTCCTTAGTCCACACTACTTATAGTAGTAATAAAAATGTATTATTAAATTAGTTTATTAATAAACAATGTTTCTAAAGCTGTTATCTATTTGAGTAAGAAATTAATAGTTATGATTACACATACTTAGTTAATAAAATATAAAATTTACAAAAATTAATTTACAAGTAGAATAATATTAGAAATGAATGTATATTACATAATGAGTATATTATATTTAATTATACTTGGTGAACTTCGGGATCCATAATAAGTTCATTCACTTTTAAAAGATCTAGGGTATCTTCATTAAGTGCCTTCACACTTTTGCTATACTCCTATGGAACGTAAGCCCTGAACGTTGGCATTGCAGATGAGCCCAAAGCCATATTCACTAAATAGCACGGTATTTTCGCCTCTTCGTTGATTCTGATGAGTCCTCATAGGGACACAGGGTCTTCCTCGTTTTCCAGAAGACGTCGATGGTGAGTTCTAAGGTGCTACTTCTTCAATGATTGGTAAGGTTAACAAATATTCAGAATCAAACCAATTTTCGTTGTTTTTTTAAAAAAATGAATCCTTTTACCGGGACGCTTCTGTCCATCGTTTATTAAAGGAACTAATGAGATTCCTTTGAATGTTGCTGATAATAAAACACATATTGTCTACAGAAACATGATACTTTTCTTTTAGAAATATTGATAGCTAATATTGATTGCTTCAAGTTTTTTTCCTCCTTCATATGGGAGTAATAATTCACGCTTGGAACACTTGAAAGTATTAGCCATTTTGAAATTTAGTGAAGACACTTAACAATCGAACGTCTGTTAGTAATTTTATTGCTAATTTGTAATAGTTTTATTAAATTAATTCACTCTTTTTATATAATTTTATAAATGACGATAGTGTGCATTTTATTGATGAGTAATACCGCAAAATGTGTGCAAAATGAAGATAAACGCTCTTTTATCAATAAATAACAATAATTTAATTGAAATTTACTGCAATCTAATCAATTAAATAGTACAACATTAGAAATTTCAATAGATAGAGTTTTCTTGTTCCCTGACTTGTATCGCTATATAGTTTTCGTGATAACTTCTAAAACCGCACGTTTCCGCAGCTGATTTTTATAAATGTTATTTATGAATATCTGGACTATAAAACAACATCAAATGTAACGCGTCGGTAGACGTCAGTAACTGTCAAAAGTCTCGATGAACTTTAAACACGTACCTTTTTTCTCTTCATTTATTGTTAATATTTTTATAGGAATATAGTCACAAAATCCACAATATAATAATTGTTTTAAAATCTACATACTATAGGCTTTTTAAAAATATATAACACTTTATACTTATTTGCACATTTTTTTAAGGAAATTGAGTTTAAAATATCGATGCGAACAACCTGAAATAGACATTCTTACGTATTACAATTTCTCCCAATAAAAAAAAATATTCCAAATGTAATTCACAAAAAAATAATTAATTACATTAAAGGTCCACTATTATACTATTTAAAAAAAAAAAAAAGTGCGTCAGGGACGACTTTAGTAAAAATGAATTTTGATCTGCCGTTGTTCTACCATAATCCATAGTGTGGCGGCCAAGTGGGGAACGGAATGTCTTAACACTAGGTTCCCTCTGCCTAGCCTGCTGTGTGCAGGATACAGCGTGAAGCTGATTTATTTGATTTATTTTAAGTTTTTATTATCATATTATTTTGAGGCACTGCACGGCGCAACAACACCGATTACATATATTATGTATGCTTTATTTTAATTTAAACTATTTAGTAAATGTTATAGAACTCATTACCACTTACACGTAAGCTAACACGTGTAAACTTTATACGTAGTATGAACAGTATATTATAACTTTGAAGGGTAGCTACGGTGTGTTATGAATCCGCTATAGGAACACAAGATATAAAATTATCCATAATATAATAATAAATCAAAAAAATCAGCTTCACGTTGTATCTCGCACACAGCAGGGTAGGCAGAGGGAACTTAATGATTTTGACACTCCGTTCCCCAATTTCTGCCGAATTATGGAGGCATTGCGTTTTGAGTGGCAGAACTCAATGCCGCGCTTATCCTCGACACCAGAGCGAAGAAAATGGAAATATAAATTTAAGTAAATATTTCATCTCCTCGAGGGGGGATCGAACCCACAACCAGTCGATTTTACAGTCACACTTCGTGCGCCACGACTGGCCTCGAATAATTATATAATAATATATTAAAGAAATTCCAAACTCATCGAGCTAAATCAAATGTCGTATTCAATATACTTATTACGTACTAGCTTTTGAATATCTTGGCTTCCTTTTGCTGAATAACATATTGATATATCTTATCCCAAACGTAATATTAAAAATGACTTATTCAAATTTGCCAATATAATCTTAGAAATTGGTTAAGCACGAATCTTTTTGTTATTAAAGGGTATATATGATTATTTTTTTTACTTTAGTAATTGATTATAGGTTGTAGATAGTTTATTTAATTTGTAATCAATGGTTTTTCTATATTTGTGACAAAATATAATGTTTTTAAAACATAACCTGTAAAGTTAATTTGATTAAAATTTAAGGGGATTTTCAGAAATTACTGTTTCGAATTGATATTCTGTGTTGGTTTGTTCATTATAGATTTTACTGGGGAAAGCTATAATAAACGAAAGCTTAATATATCCTTTTTTACATGACGTTTAACTAGGGATGGATGAGTGAAGTAAATATATCGATAAGTATTGAATCGATATTTTTAAGCTGTATCGATTATTATCGGGTTAAAATACAGGTATAATTTGTAAAGGCAATATGCCTGGTGACTTAAATTTGATTTAAAAAAATCATTTGCATGAATAATAAATTAAACGTAGTAATGGCAAAGGCAAATATTTTAAAGATAAGCTAAAAATAAATAATGCGTAACATTGTAGCCGGACAAAAAAATATTTTATTGTTCTGGTAAAGTGACTAAACGCGGCGTTAAATTCCGCCACTCAATACGTAATGTCTCGAGAATTCAGCAGAAAGCTGGAAGCGGAAATGTTTTAATGGGAAGATGGTAGGTTTCCTCTGATAGCTAGCTATAATTTTTACTAAGTTCCATAAATCATATATCTTGTCATGGATTCTTCATTTGCTTAGATTGATGTTCGCAGTTATAATAGTTGTGTCTTCATTAGCCGTCTATAATGTGGGTTAACTATATTGCATTTTAAAAATATATCGCGTCTAGTATAGTAGTAGATTGTGAACGTAATGGCTGTGGGTTTGGTTCCCATTAGGGAGAATTAATTATTTTTATTCCCCCGAATGGGAATAAATAAAAAGTGCGGCGTTGGGTTTGTCATAGGTATATCTCAAAAATTGGGCACAAAATGGAGAACGAAGTGTAATGTCAGAAGGTTCCCTGTTATAAGTATATGGTAGTTACACCGTGAAGTTATTTTATTAATGGCAAGTAAGTCAAATGTCAGATCACGGAATACAATAAATGAAGCAATTCCATATAATTACCTCCCAAAAAGTCTTAAAAACACTAATCTAACATATTTCTTAATTGAATAGGTACGTCAAGCCGAAATCGATACCTAATATACACACTAAATTAATAATTTCAGAGTATGAAACCTACATATAATATCTATAATTCTATATTCATTTCATTCATTCTATAATCATATATCTATAATTCTCATTATATCAGTGGTCAGAGTTAATTTTTGCTTACATACAGTACGGTCGACGAGTCAAGGCCCCATTGAAGTTAGCTGTGAAGATTTTATTTTAGATTTTTTCTTATCTTATTTTTTTATTATTTTCGCATCGAATGGACAATGCCATTATGAAGTTCAGAAAACCTATTAACTTCAGGGCGGCCACGACTCGTCGATTGTACTGTACTCGTATGGCAAAGAGGGTGGAGGGTAACAGCGTGTGAAATCGCCGGCCAGCACTCTGAGTAACGAGTCCGGCTACGGCATAAATTGGTAGGGCTGCCAATGGGTATTGTTATGTACATACATGTATCTATTTTTTGTGATGCGAAAGTATGGTATTGTTCAACCCTATTGATACATGAAGGTTGTGACTTCAACCTCTGACGTTAAAATTTTATTTGTAATTTTTATAAAGAACCTGTCAATAACCATTGATCTAAATAAATGTGAATCGTAGATCGAAATCACTAAATATATAAGTTGTCGTGACACAATGGCACAGCTCGTGTCTGTAAGAACGAATGTGGGTTCGAACTTGACTCATATTTAATTGATGATATTTTAATTATTTATATCAGATCTATCAGAGTGGTGACCCACTCTTATACATTAACGCGGTGTTGCATTCTGCCATTCAACACGCAATGTCTTGAAAAGTATGGAGCTGCTTTATATAATTTTATTATATGGACCAAAAGTCTATAATAAAGAGATTATTATTATTCATACATATTTTGTTTCTAAAACTTATGCTTAAGGAACTTCCGTCTATGCAACATTAATATTAAAAAAAAACAGCTTCTTTTTTTGGAAAATATATTTTAACTAGTTGTGTATTTGCATTTAGAATCTTATCAGCTTTAGCCGTGTATAGGTCTTAAGTTAATTCTCTTCCTCACCAGCTCTACTGGCTGTCTATTTTTAGATAACAGTACTAACAGTATTACGTCATTGCCTAAGCTGCTTACTACAAGATGCGGGACAACATTTGATTTGCTCAGTCTGATTAATCTTATATGTGTATATAAATATATATATATATATATATATATATATATATATATATATACTAGCGGACCCGGACGCGGCTTCGCCCGCTTAACCTTTACGAATGCTTATAGACATATTTAGGAAATTGTTTGTGAAAATATGTAACTAATTTAAATAAAAAAAATATAAGTAAACGTAACCATAGTAAAATATTAATAAAAAAACTAAACAAAACCATTCTTAATAATTTGATGTCTTTCTGTCTTTCTATTTCCCCGAGCTAATATCCAAAATAACTGAACTAATTTTTATTGGACTTTCAGTGATCGATTTTACTGATTTACCCGGGAAAAATATTTTTACTCGTTTTCCTTGCGCGCGTACATAGATACTATATGAAATAACTAAAGTCCTTTCTACATATGATAAGTTTTGCGAGCAATATCAAATAAAATCCCAGAAAATTAAAACCACAATTTATTAAGTGTATAACAACGATATAGATAACCATCCAACCAAGATGAAATAACCAACAATTCTCTCCTTAATACTTAAATAATATTACACCGATGCCGCGCAGGGCCGCAACTTACAACACACCAAGAAATTTGTGAAAATCTAACTAATCTGCTCCTCGAATAAGCGAAGAACCAAAGAAAAGTATAAATTAATTATAAACAGCAAATAATTACATAAAAATTAACAGTAGTTCGAAAATGTATGAAAATTTACAAAACCGTCAAAGTCATCTGCCCGTTCTCGTCGGTTATACTATGCCGGTCGTATGCTAGGTTATTTCGAATCAGTGACATCTCCTTAATTATTTATTAGAATGTTATACAGTAAACTATAATTTCAATCTAGATGAAATGCTAAAAGTGACTATTATATTCATTTTCATAAGGATCAATATCAAATTATAGAAAATACATACAACAAAAACCCGACAAATATAAAGGAAATTAATTAAAATGGTTACTTGTTGTTACTGTGTTACTTTGCTCAAGCTTCAGAGATAAATATGGTATGTGTATCGCGGACTTTTTTAAACATTGTTTAAAGGACAATATTTTTGTAAAACATTATTTTTATGTATCTCATAAAGTTGAGTCGGCGCACGCCATGTATGAGTTAAGCAAGCTCATTTTGGGTGACGTTTGCTTATAACAACAAATAAACTTTGCAAACCGTTGCTTAGCAACGGTTGGTTGTTATTAACATGGCGGAATAAATTGCCTTTCAAATTGAAAAATATTTTAATATATTAGTATATATCGACAATATTACAAATATGAGAAAAAAAAGTAACCTATGTTCATCCGAAGACCCTCAAGTATCTCTGTATGAATATTTTATTACAATTGAATTAGCGGTTTGGCCCTGATTGCGTCACAGACAGACAGACAGACAGACAGACAGAGTTACTTTCGAATTTATAATATAGGTATGGATATATATATATATATATATATATATATATATATATATATATATATATATATATATATATATATATATATATATATATATATATATATATATATATATATATGCATGTATTACATGTCTATGATAAAAATTTAAGGCAACAAATGGATATTAGATATAGAGGCCAGTCGTGGCGCAGCGGCACGAGGTGTGACTGTAAAACAGACTGGTTGTGGGTTCGATCTCCACTCGAGGAGATGAAATATTTACTTAAATTTATATTTCCATTTCTTCCTTCTGGTGTCGAGGTTGAGCGCGGCGTTGAGCTCTGCCATTCAACACGCAATGCCTCCAGAATTCGACCGAAAGTGGGGAACGAAGTGTCTTAACACAAGGTTCCCTCTGCTTACCCTGCTTTGTGCGGGATACAGCGTGAAGCTGATTTTTTTTTAACAAATGGATATGCAGAAATATCTTTTAAGTCGCACAACTATAACTTTTACAGTCAGGTGTCGTTCCGCTGCGTTGAGTTGGTATATTTTAATAATAATAATAAACTTTTATACGATAATATTATATAAACAGTTATACCTTATAGAAAAACTTTATAATTGGTAGCCCTAAAGAAAATTTGTCCGAAATAGCTTCACCGAACCGCACGAATACTGGGGCTGGCGTATGTTTTACGCATGAGTCGAGTTCCATTCAATTTATATTTAACTGTCACAAAATATCGTTCTTATTCTTTATGGCTTTTTGAATTCGGTAATATATGAAGTCTATGTTTGTTGTATTTATATTGTATTTTTGTAGGTGATTTTGAGCTTTGCGAACGTCGTAAATTTAGTGGCAAATGAGACGCAGAGTGTCTTAGCACTGGGTTGCTTTTGCATACTCTGCTATACGGGATAACGCAACGATACGCGTGAAGCCGTAAAAGAAATTAGAAAAAAATCATGACTAACTTTCGTTCAGTCCAGTCGTTGCGCAGGGGCACAAAGTGTGACTGTAAAACCGACTGGTTGCGGGTTTGATAAATATTTACTTATATTTATATTTCCATTTCTTCGCTCTGGTGTCGAGAACAAGCGCGGCGTTGAGTTCTGCCACTCACCACGCATTGCCTCCAGAATTCGGCAGAAATTGAGGAACGGAGTGTCTTAACACTAGGTTCCCTCTGCCTACCTGATTTAAAGCTGATTTATTTTGATTTATTTACTAATTTTCGTGAGCTTAATTATTGAATTACCGTATAGTGTTGTTGTTAATTAAAAATGGCCGAACACATAACCGAGTAAACGACCGAAACAACATAAAAGCTAGCGCCACACCACGCCAGGGTCAAAATTGAGTTGTTCCAGTGAAATATCACGCGGGTAAACTCATTATGCAAATCACACGACCCCCCACACACTGCCACGCTGTTTGTTTTACAAGAGAACGTGGAAATTAAATATTATGAAATGTACCATTAAGTGTTAATTTTGGGAACGAAAATGTTCGTTTTAATGTGAAAATTAATTAAGATATGTAACGGAAGTGGGGAATGGAGTGTCTTAACTCTAGGTTCCCTCTGCCTACTCTGCTGTGTGCGGGATACAGCGTGAAGCTGAAAAAAAATTATACGTAGATGTGAGTTGTAACTGATGAACGTGGGTGATGATTTAGAGTATTTGAAATTTGTTTTTTGGTTGAAAGATAGGTCATTGAGAGAGAGAGAGGTGTACATAAAATGTGCTTAATATACAAGTGTCAATTTGTAGATCGACGCCAGTTGTAGCACAGGGGCACAGGCGTGTGCCTGTAGACGAAATAGTTTGTGGGTTCAATTCTACGACTACTACTACTACTAGAGGAAATTAAATGTATAATATTTTCATTTCTTTGCTCTGGTGTCGAGGCTAAATGCGGCGTTGAGCTCCGCCTCTCAACACGCAATGCCTCGAGGCTGTTCTATACCATGAATAAAACTGACTACTCTGCTATAGTTGCTGCTTCGATCGAGATGTAGCGTGAAGCTAACAAGAAATTATATTTTCATAATAATTTAGAATAAAATTAAGATTCAGTACAAATAATTCTACTGTAAAGGCATGTAAATGGATCTTGACAGCCAGACAGACGGATAAAGTAAACTGTCTAACTAATAATTTTAGAGGCATTGCGTGGTGAAAGGCGGAACTCAACGCCGCGCTTTACCTCAACACTAGAGCGAAGAAATGGAAATATAAATATTTCATTTCCTCTAGTGGTGAGGACTGGTTGTGGGTTCGATGGGTTCGTTGGGGAACAGAGTATTTTAATGTTAAGTTTCCTCTATCTACCCTGCTGTGTGCGGGATACAGCGTAAAGCTGATTTAATTTAATTTATAGAATAAAGCCTAGATGGCTTTAATATATTCTAATAACAACTCAAATTTATGGAATTTCTAGTATACGAAAAGTTCAATTGTAGCTTAATATTGTTACAGTGATATAAATTGATATAACCACAAGCTTCAGGGCGTGGGCGTCTGTCTGCATCCAGTCGTATTTCTGTTTTCGTTTTCAGATTGTATAATATTATTAGAATTATTTCGTATATAAATTCACATTTTACATTGAATATACGTTTTTTCGTACAGGTCTGACTGCAAATGCGATAGTGGGTTCGATACCCATTCGGTTTGAGTTGACTTGGAATGAGTATCATTTCCATTCTATAATAGAAAACTTGTGGCGTTTACGACCCAATGCTAGGAATTTAAGCGGAAGGCTTTATACTTTCTATATATTGGATTAAAAGATTAAGCTATAAGGTTCTGTTATTTGAAAGAATGAATAAAGGACGGAATGCACGAAGATGAAGTGTAAATGGTAAGATATTAGAACAATATTTGGGAAGTATGTTCAGTAGAGATGGAAGGTACGAGATGGATGTGGAAAGGGGCATTGCTACCGGTAACAGGGTCAACGGAACCTTAGCTGCATTGATGAGACGGCGAATTAGCACAGCTGCACGTTTGGCCGTACACTACGTACTACGCTGAGCGAAAAATCGTGGATATTACAAAAGAAGAATAAAAGAAAGATGAATGCCGTGGAGATGCGATATCTTAGTAGGATATGCGGAGTCAGCTTACCTGATTGAATCCGCAATGAAGAGGTACACAGAATAGCAGGTACTAGCGAGGATGTCACGTTGAGAACGAAGAAGAACGTGCTCAGCTGGTTTGGGCACGTTGAACGAATGAGTGATGAAAGATTGGCAAAAAAGATTTATGAAGGAAAAGTGAACGGTAAGAGAGGTAGCGGGAGACCTCGGTTGACCTTCAAAAACACAATATCAAAGATACTGGATGGACGGTCACGTAAAAAGCATGAGGACCTCCCGGAAGGATGTATGAAGAGGTTGATGACAGTGGACGAGACGAAGGAGGTATGTAGAGACCGTAGCGTTTAGTGCTCCGTTCTCTCTGACTACCCCACTTGGGATACAACTTGAAGCTAAGTTAAGTTAAGCTATAAAGAAAAAAAAATTTTTACAGGTTTTAAATATAATTTTGGCTACAAAATATTTTTTATTTTCGAGCGAGACCATAATATATTTAGGCCGAATTGAGTTCTCAAGTGATATTTATGGTAGCCTGTACATCAAATATGAAGTATATACATACATATCTATGTAGGTTGATATTTATAGTAGTCTGTTTGTATTTATAGTTTCGCTTTGAGAGCTTGCAGGGGATATGTTTACGCGTTCTTATTTGGATTTGCTCTCAAACAGTATATATAGATATATTTATGACATAAAGTTTAGGGATGTTATAAAAATAGAACGACCCACAAGTATTATATGTTTACGTATCTCAAAGGGTAAAAGCGGAATACTACATGGGTTCCGTTTATACCTTTTGAGATACAATGGATCAATTTGCTGTCCATCTGTCAAGACAATTTTCTATTCCACGCAATTTCTCGAAAAATCGGTGTGTTTTGTTATTTATTCTGTCTCATCTGCTTAGCGGTTAAATGTGTAAGGCTTTTTTTATCAGCTTCACGTAGGGTAGGCAGAGGGAGCCTAGTATTAAGACTCTCCGTTCGTCACTTTCCGCCGAATTCTGGAGTACTCAACACCCCGCATTGCCTCGACATCAGGGCTAAGAAATAAATCATC
The DNA here is from genome assembly GCA_021202915.1 of Heliconius himera. Taxonomy (NCBI): domain Eukaryota; kingdom Metazoa; phylum Arthropoda; class Insecta; order Lepidoptera; family Nymphalidae; genus Heliconius; species Heliconius himera. The sequence goes on along the minus strand of JAJHJA010000023.1, from coordinate 39,878 downwards.
AAATTCATTTCTTTGATTGAATCCAAAACCAGTCGCCAGTCGCGTTTACAGTCACACTTTGTGTCCCTGCGCCACGACAGCCTTGACTGGCTGTGAAGGTCTTTTTTCATATTCGTAAATCAAAAATTGAAAAATAAGCATTTTACGATTATTAAGACGTAGGCTTATTTTATTTTTAATTGGATGGATATTGAAGATAGACGATTTGTAGCAATTGTGTTACTCGGGATTTGAATTCTGTTTAAAAAAGAAGAGCAAAAGAAATAGAAGTTATTAATTGGACATGAGTGATGTAATTTCCTTGGAATTTGAAGATATTTAAGTGTAGTTTACATCATAAATAATAATATTAATCCAACTAAGGGAATAGTCTAAATTATATCAAAATTACTCATTCAAAAAAAAATTGCAAAATGCATATAAGCATTTCTGAAGAACACATTTGTAGTATAGTACTAATTTTGAAGTCGGTTTAAATATTTAAATCACTTTTTCTCTCAATAACTTTAACAATAATTACTCTTATCCAAGGCCAAGCGTAGAAACATTTGACCATAATAATAATAATCAATAATTCAATACAACTAATAATTGCCCAAGACTATTTCCCTAATCCGAAATCGAATTCACTCAATTTCGCTATATAAGCAATAAGCTAATATAATCAGTACAAAGGAACTATATTTAGACGTCGCCCACGCTTCGGTGGGCTCGCTTAGAACACTTAGCAAATGCTGATTTTCACACTATAGCCTTACCATGCTTGTGACAATACTAACTTTTAATGTGTATTTTAACTTTGAACGGAATTTAAAGTAGTTTGAACTTTAGAACGGATGTATGTATGTTCGTCTTTAAGGCTTAAACAGATTGTGTAAATCAGAATTTAACTATTCTTAATATTTTATTTAATGTGTTGTATTTATTAATTAGAATTATTTAATAACAAAAAATCATGAATTATATATATTTTGTTTCATTTCTTCACTCTAGTAACAAGGCAAAAGCCGGGCGTAGTGTCCCACCACTGAACATGAAATGGATTGAAAAACTCAGCGGAAAGTGAGGAACGGAGAGTCTTAACACTAGGTTCCCTCTGCCTATCCTGTTATACACGGGATGCAATGTGAACCTTTGTTTATATAATATATAAATATATAACATATAAGTATATGACAAAATTAAATCAATGTGTTTGATCACTTTTTTACCCGACTGCAGCAAAGCCCACAAGGAGGATTTTGTTTTTATAGTGTATGACTTGTGTTGATGGCGTAAATGTGACTACACATTAATTTGGATAATGCAGTCGGTTTTTTTGTTTTGTTTATAATTCACTTGTTTATTTGTTTTCAATAAGATATAGGAGTAGTTTTTCTTATCTTGCAAGATAGAGAGAGGAAACTTAGTGTCAAGAGAGAGGGAATTTAGTGTCAAGACACTCTTCAGTTCTTTGTTTTTTTTTAAATTACATTTTATGTTGTGATAACAGTTTTCTTTTAATATTCTTTTCATGGTTTACTACACATATTAATTAAGTAATTACAAAAATAATAACTACACAAAAAGTAAATAGTTCCTGATAATATCGCTTTCAACAAAACAAACTCTTCATTCTATATACCTATAGGTATATTATTTTTTTATATATTTATATTTATTGCTATGAAATAAGAAAATTGTTTAGAAGGAACCTGGTGTATACCGTCTTAAGTGAGATAAACAGAGAAGATGCTTCGATTCCATCGATAATCCTACAGACAATTTAATTGAATTAGTCCAATACCGTCTAACGTTTCCGTAATTGATGAGCAACTCTAAACTTGGCTTTAGCGAGTTGAAAGGAACTAAAGTACTTTCATTCGGCTTATCGTAGATTGAAGTTTTTTGTTAGAAATACAAACTTGTTATCTTCTAAATAGAGAAGTTTTATGATTAGATCGTGGGCGGCGTTGAGTTCCGCCCATTTTTCGAGCACGTAATGTCTCGAAAGCGGAAAACTGGAATGCGGAGTGATTTGTCTTTCTGTAATTAATTATTATTAAAGAAATTGTTCATTTGTACAGTAGCTCGTGAAATATATTCAAAAGTAAAAGCCTATTGTTTTATTATTTATAATTCAATATTAAAATAGTAGATACTTTTTTAAAGCCCACTGCTGAACATAGGCCTCTTTCTAATAATAATATAATAATAATATATAATATAATAATAATAATTGTTAATTGTTTATAAAAACTTGTAATTTTATAGTAGTTAAAGCGAACTTTACGCTTATTTGGTGTCCATAGTTAAAAATATTTCGCAAAAAAATCTGATTCCATTATGGACCTATTATGATTTATGTCACTATTCTGCCTACCCAGTTACGGCGAAAATTGAAACTGTGTTCTTATATACATCTTGTCTGGTTACAAAAAGGAAGTATTGCGCTCATGGCAGGCAGAGGGAACCTGCAAAGCGCGGCATTGAGTTTTGCCACTAAACCCGCAAAGCCTCAAGATTTACTCGGAAACTGTGAAACATAAGTGTCTTAATGGGAACGGAGTATCTTAACACTAGATTCCCTTGTTCCCTCTGCCTACCCCTCTATATCCCTACTAATGTTCTCTAAATACTGAAGCACTCATACATAAATGTACGTAAAATTGTATAATGTTGTAAAAGCAACATAATCAGAATACACTTAACGCCAAAATTGTATTACGTCTATATTGGTACACGCTAAATTCATTATCTACACACGTAGAGTTCGTTAATAAAGGTAGAGTGAAATATATAGCTGAGTGTAAAAGTTTAAATCTATAACATTTTAAATCTATTATTGAGAATTTTTATTGTTAGAGTCTTTTAAATGTCGATGGCCGTCTGGCAATACTTTTTATTAACCTTTTAATGACAGTTGATTGTATTTTTATTTATCAGCTTCACGCTTTATCCCGCTGTAGCAAAGGGAACGAAAATTTAATGTTACACTACTCTGGTAAAGATTGTTTGTTTGCAATTTCACGCTGTCACGGGACACAGCGTGAAGCTGAAAAAAAAATCTGAGAAAAGACACTTAAAGATAGATTTATTGATTTAAATTCACAGGCACAATAGTATTACTAAGTAATATTATAAAATATATATGTTTTACTATGTATAGCAATACATTTAATTGTCTTTTTCATCAGGAGCGAGCTACTCTCGCCCCTCCCCGCCCGGTAACTGTCAAGACAGTCCAGGTCAACAGCAATAAAGTCCAATCGAAAAAAATAAAAAAATAAGGCCTTTTGTCATTTTGTACCACCACGATACTCTAGGTAGTGTACTCTCTATTCCTAATATTGAGTTAAAACCTGCATATTTCAACCACTCACGTGTATTGAATCTAAATTATACGAATCGATCGCGTTTCTATGTAAAAGATCTACAGTAAAAATGTGATGTATTTTATTTTAAATAAAATATTTTTTTAAAATTTGATTCCATTCCCGGCACAGGGGGACATACGATAAGTTATGAGTTTGATTGTCACTCGAAGAAATGTAATATTGTTTTTTTTTATTTTTTCGCCCTGACGGCGAGGGAAAGCGCGGCGTTGAGATACGTCACTCAAGAAGCAATACTTCCAGAATTCAGCGGAAAGTGGAAAACGGAGTGTTTTATCACATCACTGGGCTCTCTCTATTTATCCTTCTACAAGCGGGATACAGCGTGAAGCTATAAAAAAAACCTGATTTAATATAGGTATATAGTAGACATTTGTACCGTAGTAGGGCGCGGCGTAACTATCTTTAAATGCAATAGTTAGAGATTCGATCTCCACTCGGCAAACGGCGAAATTTCCATTTTTAAATAAGAGAAAGACAGATATCAAAAGTAGAACAAACGCCCTTAGTTTCTAGGCTATCTCTTTTTATTGTAGAATCATTTGTTACCTGGCGATAAGTGGAGAACGGAATAATCTGACACTAGGATCTAACTGTATATCATGCTATTTCAGGTATACAGCGTGAAGCTGGAAAAAAAGTTCTTGCTTAAATTTCACTAATACCTTGTTCTGTTAAAATAATAACAATAAAAAAATTTGATGGTAACTGCTCTAATTATTCTACTATTAATGTAAGATTAAATTATATTGTAATAAAAGAGATTTCACGTTTAGTTAATGTAGTATATTAACTTTTTTATGGTTTGGTCGCATGTGTGTTTTATAACTTTCTTCCTGGTTTTATGATTGGGAACCAGAAATATTATGAAGATATGTTTACTAGCATCATCAATTCCATATTCAATGTAAAAACTCTTCGTTTTCCATCCATTTTTCACACAAGCGAGCGGTGGAACCCAACGCTGCGCTTTGTCTCACCAAATCGATATTTGCACATTTTACATTTATAGGGTTATTCTGTAGTGTAGAATTATCTTTTTTTAAAAAACGTATAAAACATTGGCCGTATCGAAACTTAAACAACTTAAACAACTTGGAAACTTGGAACTTGGAAATCAATTTTTGGAAAAAAAAAATCGATAAAGTTATTTTCTCAATGTGAAATAGCACTCTTTGGGCAGTGAAAATTTGTAAGAATTTTCCTACAGATACTAGCAACATATTGTAACAAGCGTATAAGAATTTCGACGTCTTGATAAGAACGTACGGTTCAGTGGTCAAAGCGCTAAAAAGGATTTTTTTTTATGGAAAAAGACAAAGCAAACGAGCGCACGGGTCACCTGATGTTAAGTGATCACCGCCGCCCACGACCCCGTGTAACACCAGAGGAGCTACAGATGCGTTGCCTATACGAACGTACGGCGTTGGTTTCCCAGAGGTCTAAGTTCAAATTTTGTTACATTAAAATTTTTATATGTTTTATAAAAAAATATTTGACCTGACCTTTTAAACCTAAGTAAAGAAAGATTCATCGCCATTAGTTATTCCACTGGTAAATAACAGCTCTAAATTCAATAGCTTGTTTATATTATGATAGAGAGACATAAAATATCAATAGATAATACCGGTTACAAAAAGGGAGTATAGAAAAAATACAATAAATATATTTTATTAAAATTTCCACGTAAAACAAATTGATTTTTCATTACTGAAATTAAATTTCTGAGCACTCTAGGCCTCTTAACGTACAATATATCTGTATGGTATAACTGGCATATTAAAAAATGTGTTGTTATTTTTGTAAACTATAAAAGGCTTCGCGGTAGTGATGCGAAGATTATGTATGATAATATATTATTTCAACGAGTGATGTTTTGAAGTGAAAATAACGAATTCCTCCAGAAATCGAGAAATGGGAATCGAATCCACAACCAATGTCTTTAAAATCATCTTCCATCCTTTGCGCTATAATGCCTTCTACAATAAAAATACAATAAAGTTTAAAAAAAACCTACTATTCTATATATCTAATTCATTTATAGATCGTAATGTAAATGGAACAATAAATCCCACATTTGCTTACTGTATACGTAAGTGATAAAAGCAATTCCAGGTATCTAAAATAATATTTGCCCGGCAATTGTTAGATAGGCTCGAAATAGCTGGTAGCACGCCTACGTTTTTTATCTCTATATAAAAGAGCACAATGAAATACTTCATATTTTATCACCATATAGTTTGAGGCCAGTTGAAACTGCAAACGCTATAAGTCGTGGGTTCATTCCCACTCAAGGAAATTAGCTCTCTAATATTTTCATTTCTTCGCTCTTGTGTTGAGGCAAGGCGCTGCGTTGAGTTGCGCTACTCAACACATGAATGCTTCCAGAATTAGGCGGAAAGTGAGGAACGCAGAATCTTAACACTTGGTGCCCTTTGCCTATTTTGCTGTGTGCGGAATACAGTGTGAAGCTGATTTGTTCATACGTAAAATTAGTGTAAAACAATTTTTTGACACACAAAAAAGTACTATGCATTTATTTTTCTGAAAATCTACAAGAACTCAATTTCAATTGTTTCATATTTTTTTTAATAAATTTTTTTTAGCTTTACACTGTGCCCTATATGTTAAGCTGAAAAATAATAATGGAGTGTTTTACCACTGTCAGTGTTAACACACTCCGTCTCATACGTACTGGCTAATTTTTGACACATTGTGTTGAGTGGCGCGTTTCGTCTTGGTCTCAGAAAGAGGAAATGAAAATAATTTATTTCACTGAGTGGGAACCGAACGCACAAGAACAACAACAAGTTAATATAAATAAACTTAATCCTTAGTCAGCAGAATTTCCACCTGCAAGTGATGTTTCTAGTCGGGTGTGTATAAGTATTTTATGAACTTTGTTTGTATCTTAAAAGCTTTCCACCTTCTTATATTTATTTATATTGATACTACAACAAGTTTACTTATTTTATTTTATGAAATACATACAGAAAGTTGTAAACTGGTTTTTCGAAAAATAATTTAGTCATCAAAGTTGCGCGACGTTTTTTGTCTAAAATATTGAGTTATGTCAGGAAGACATAATATTCCAAAAACAATTTGGACGAAACTAAGTTTCAAAATACGAAACAGAAGCTACATAAGAGAAAGTTATAAAAGTTGAGGCCAAGTTCGATGAGGAGAGCTTTGAGAACATCTGGATCAATTTTATGTTCGTATTTTATTATAAGAATACGGTGAAATTTACATAAAAAATGTAAAATTTCGAAGTAGGTCTTACGTTAGTGCCTATACGTTGTATTATATTATAATTATTCATGCTGTATTTCACATATAGCAGGGTGGACAGAGAAAACTTAGTGTTATTACACTCTGTTTTTGAGACGCTGCGTTACATTCTACCACTCAGGTAGAACGTAACACCCCATTTTGACTTGCTACCGGAGCGGGAGAATGTAAATAATTCATTCTTTCGAGTAGGAATCGAATCCACAATAGTCGAGTGATAATAGAGTGCTTGGATGACATCCAAGGACTGTGGGTAAAAGACCTGCATATCCATGTTTATAATTAAACGAAGTTGAGTTCCGCGATCTACAAGAAAAATCTCAAAGAATGGTAGAAATTGGAAAACGTAGTGATATTTCACTAAACTTAGTAACCACGATCTCTTTTTTTTTAAAGAAAGAACTTTTCCCTCCCACTGTATCTTACTAGCGATCTTTTCTAATAATAAAAATCGCTTAATGATCCATTTTATAAACATAAATGAATGACCCTCGAAAATTAATTAAAGTAACTCAAACAGCGACGAGGTATTCAAGGCTTATATAAAAAGCCAAATTAATTAATCAAACTCAATTATGTTCTTGAATATTTTTTCATTATTTAGGGCATATTTTGTTCAAATTGGATACTTTTTATACATATTATGGCAAATATATATTTAGCTGAGTTAATTTGTATGGTAAATTGCTTAAAAAGTCGAAAAATAACAATGTCATCGTGAAAACAGAGTGTTCTAAAACTAGGTTCCCTCTGCCTAGCCTGCTATGTGCGGGATACAGCGTGAAGTTAATTATTATTTTTTAATTATATTAAATTCAGTATTTAATATAAATCACATTAATGTCATATTCATATATGAAAATTAACAATATTTGACTAGATATAGGAACGACCCTATATGAATAGCACATTGATTGCTCGCTAATATAATACGACTGAACAATGAGCCTCCAATAATAATGACAGATGGTTAATTTGGGACCCTTATCTTCATAACCAAATTATATCCTGTTTGATTAATTTCCAATATATTAATAGTATGGTATTGAGTTTTAACTTTATTACATTACAGCCTACGTGCATTGTAATATCACCAGGAATAGAAGGATGTACAGGAATTTTTGGTTAATTATTTTTGAGTACTTACATACATATATAATATATTATATGTATAACTACATTATATAGGGTGTGACTGTAACGTGACCGTTGTGGGTTCGATTTATATCCCCCGATCGCGGGATAAATTATTATTTAGTATAATTTCATTTCTTTGGCACCAAGGCAAAAGCCCGGCCGGCGGTGAGTTCCACCACGCAATGCCTTGATAAAATCGACGGAAAGTTGGAAACGAAGTGACTTAATATGAGGTTTCCTTTGCCTACCCTGCTGTATGCGGGATACAGTGAGTTGCTGAAAAATTTATTTTATGTAAGTCTTTTTTTTATGGAAAAGACAAGGCAAACGAGCGTTCGGTCCACCTGATGGTAAGTGATCACCACCGCCCACGACCCAGTGCATCACCAGAGGAGCTACAGGTGCGTTGCCAGCCTTTAAGGTGGGCTGGGTGCCGGAGCCCGGCATTACCTGACGCGAAACGCAGTGGCATAAAGCCACTACTTAACGCCTGTTTTAAATACCGGGTGTGGTAATGATCCGGTCGAGTCTGCCCATGCGTGTTGCCATTGCTGGTGACGTGACTCTACCACATGTACTTTATTCGCCTCTTACGACACCACCAGTACCAAGATGATCCTATTCTAGGACAGGATCACACGGCAAAAAAGTCGTACCATATGTATATATAATAGGAAATTAGCATAAGGAAATGAATAAACTTGTGTCTTCTGTTGAGGCAACCGTTGAGAATGTTTCATTATGAGGTGAAAGTATGGTTGGTTGTGCGATACCTGTGTCTTCTGGGGTTCGAATGGTTCAATTCAAACCCTAGAAGACACTGGTTAGTACATTAACTATTAAGAAATCCCCACTTGTAGTGTCACCAGTTTTTATGAATATTTACCTATCTCAGAGCCACAGCCAGTATCGTATTGTGGAATTATAGAATGACTTACCTGTGGCAATTGTCAAGTCAATATATGCACACACAGGCACACGCAAGTATCTATAATACTATTGTTAGATCACTCCGGTGTCCTTCTGTCAAGATCATTTATATTTTATTTATCAAAAGATGAGTATTTATGCATCGATTCTGCTTCATTTTTTATGAAATTCGATTTATATGGTACTTCCCGTGAACTTTGCTACACAAAGAATGCGAAAAAAAAACAATAATTGAATTTAATGGAAAACAATCATTACAAATCTATATTTGTATATTTCATTTCATACAAAATAAGAGCAAATGCTCGCAAACTTAAGTTTGTCAACTTATATAGGCTGTACTTACCGTTAATCTTACCTATAATCCAGAAATTGGTAAGAAAATCCCAATGGGAAACCGGTCTTTATTTTTCTTCCATATTCCATATTGTCATTTCTTCGCTCGGGTGTCGCAAAACGCGGCGTTGAGTTCTGCCACTCAACACGCAATGCCTACAGAATTCGGCAGAAAGTGGGGAACGGAATGTCTTAATACTAGGTTCCCTCTGCCTACCCTGCTGTGTGCGGGATACTGCGGGAAGCTGATTTATTTGATTTATTTTAACTTTGTATTTGACTATATAAGTTGCAGTGAATATTTTTTATACTTTACATTTTTACGATTTCTAAATATATTCTTTTGTTTTCTTTAATGATTTGTTTTACTTCGGACAAAATAGTACCTTTACACTAGACTTTCTCCACCTGAAGTCGTATATGGAAATTAGCACAAAACTAAAAACAAAAACCATTTATAAATGCAAAATATTAAGTCAATAACAAACCGTTTACATATTTTATATTATTTAATGTTAAATAACATAAGTCTAAACTTACCTTTAACAATTTGTTTGAGGATTTGTTTTATACTTTTCAAACAAAAACTTCTTAGTCATTCATCAACTTTTTGTTACTTAACTTTGTACGAATTTCTTTATTAGAAGTTGGGACCTTTTATAATATTGTTATATAACTTGATTTATGAGGGCAAGTTCTTGATTTTGCTTATGATAGTTATTCAATTAATGATAGCATCACTTGCAATGTCTCCAAGACGAAACAGAGTGTCCTAACAATATATTCCCTCTGCCTAACCTGCTAAGAGCGGGATACAGCGAGACGCGATAAAAATATATAAATATAATTTAATTTAATTTTAACAAAGAGTTTTGTATTTGTAATTAATTCACTCAGCTCCCTAGAATCGAGTGAGTTCATTTTAACTCTTTCTCCTCGCACTCTCCTTTCCGTCTGACTATTTATTGGTAGAAACAGTTTACTTTTACGAGTCCAACGGTAGTGGAAACCGGGCTTATGTTCACTATGGGGAAACTAAATTAATTTACTTCTCCGTTGAGTTTGAAGAACACAATTATCAAGTTTAAAGTCAGACGTCACTGCAGCCCAAAGAAAGCATGGTGATAAAAGTTTTGTTTCTTTTTCTGAAAAACGTATAAATTATTTTGAATGAATCAGGATTTGAACCCGCGGCTCTAGGAAACCGTCCAAATGCTCAGACCACAAACCATACGTTCTCGTCAACCTACGTCAAATTCTTTGTTACAACTTACTTTACTTACATGAGTAGTCATGAGTATGAGACCACGAGATAAAAGAATCTTTATATTCAATGATTGAAAAACAATTATAAAAATCCTTCAGTATAGTAGAACTTGAAGCCACCCTTCGATAGATAATATTTTAGCCTCTCACCGTACCTCGCACATAACAGGTTAAGCAGAGGGAACCTGGGAACCTAATGTTAAGACACTCCATTTCTATTAAGATACTTTCACATATATTTAATAATAATTATTATAATAATATACCTTAAAATATTATAAACTAAGGCTTAAGAGTTAACTATAAATTCCAATAAGAAAATCTATACGAGTATAAACAACGGTGGAAATTATTTTCGGTCGCGCTTGAATAAATTAAGCTGCTATGTTCACTGAGAAACTTTAACGCCATCTGGATCGAATGTACCTCTTTATAGATCTTAAGAACTTAGTCTTTAAGTAATAAGGCTTGGAAAATGAGTTATATTCTTGTAATAGATATTGGTAACTGTTTAGGTGGCGGAGAAAAGTTTTTCTCGTAATAATAATAGTTTAGTTAGTAACAAAATAAATATTGAGGCCGTCGTGGCGCAGCGGCACAGAATTGGGGTGTAAGCGTGACAGTTGTGAGAACGATTCCCACTTTAACATAAAATTTTTGTAACATTGCATGTTGTGGCACTCAAGATCATTGAATTGTGCCACTCAACATGTAATGTCTCGAAAATTGAGCGGAAAATGCGGAATGAAGTTTCTTAACACCAGGTCCCGTGCTTAACCTGCTATATACGGGATACAGCGTGCAGAATAGGGAGAGGGAGAGGATTTGGGAACTTAAGACTTTTTATTATATATAGTCTTAAGTTCCCAGACTATATATAATATATTAAGACACTCCGTTCCCCACTTTCCGCTGAATTCTTGAGGCATTGCGTGTCAATTGGCGCAAGTCAACGCCGTGCTTTGTCTGGTTACCAAAACAAATAAACGAAAATATTAAATATTTTATTAGGCTCTGATTAAACTTTGTAATGTCTATAATCTATATACATTTTATCAACATAGTTCTAAGTAAAAAAAATATGAAATTGATACGATAAGAAAGATACAGACCAAGTGGCTATAGTGCCATAGTTGTGAAGTTTTGAAGATTTCTCTAGAGGTTCCATAGATATTGTTCCAGATAGTGTTATTTGTAGACTATAATGGTTGCCTATTAAAAATATTTAAACTTAATATATTTTTTTAAATACCCTTAAATTTATATTTATTAATAATATTATTTTTAATTATATTTTTTGGTCAATGCTTTGTAATATTATATTTTGGAGTAAGAAAGTTTTGTCATTCAAAGATCTGTTTACTCTTATGTTTAGTTTACTGTCTTATATTCAGTTTCATGTGTATTTTTCCGCATATATGGGTAGATAACCTAGTATTATTACACTGCATTCTTGACTCATCACCCTATTCTCAGAGACTACTCTAAAAAAAAAAAACGTGGATATCTCAAAAATTACTGAACCATCTTGTTCGTCTGTTTTTGTCTGCTCATTTGAAAAATGTATTCTGTCATGACATAATAGCGCTTGACTATATAGCATTGGTTATGAATACATATATGTATATTTCACTTGTGGATGTATTTGTACTTAAATTGTTTTTATTTTCAGAAAACGGAGAATTCAGTGTCTTGACACTAGATTCTTTTTGTCTGCCATTTGCTGCAAGTTTCAATCATAGCGGTCTATATATGGAAGTAGTATTGCAAGGCCATATAGTTACAGCTACTTGTACATAACTAAATCATAAACAATATCATACATTCATATCAAATAAATTAGCAACTTTTTTAATGTGAGTTCTAAATACAGATTAAAACTAAAAACCTTGTCACTATAATATTTATTCTAATATCGTTTCTATGTAACCTAACACTATAACATCTAAAACTATATTAAAGTTTCAACCCCGAGTTTCACAATGGCCGCCTTTCGATTGCCGCCTTCGTCTAAGAGATAGCCAGACGTAATTACTCTCACCCGGGCAAAGACGTTTTCGCTTGCATCACTGATCCTATTTAAATTATTTATGTGAAACATCTTGTGGTTTTTTCCCATTAATTTTTTTTCAGCTTCACGCTGTATCCCGCATGAAGCATGATAGGCAGGGGGAACCTAGGGTTAAGACACTCCGTTCCTCACTTTCTGCCGAATTCTGGAGGCATTGGGTGTTGAGTGGCAGAACTCATCGCCGCGCTTTGCCTCGCCACCAGAGCGAAGAAATAGAAATATAAATTTAAGTAAATATTTCTTTTCCTCGAGTGGGGATTGAACCCACACCCGATCGATTTTACAGTCACACTTTGTGCCACTGCGCCACGACTAGCCTGAAATATATTTAATATTATTTTACGGTATACTTATAAGTTTTCATGTGTTCGCTATATTGACAAGACAGTGCGGCGTTGAGTTCCGTTACTTAACAAGGAACGTCTCAAAAATCAGGTGCAAAGTGGTTAATGGAGTGTCTTATTATTTTTCCTTCCATTAGATGCCCCAATGGACTCATACATGGGTACAATATATTTTAAAAGGTGTAGTGTTCAAATTGTTATAGGCATTACAGAATAATTTGCATTTAATTTGTACCATTTACCTTTTTTGTACATTACACTCCCGTAAAAAGACAATTTACTCATAAGTGCTTTTATAAAGCAACTTAAATAGCATTTATACGCTTAAAAGCCTGTGGGAAAATACCATAGAATTTAAAGCTGTAGCCAGAACAAGGTTCAAATTGAATGTCAAATCTTAATTGGCTAAAGACATCGCTAGCTTAGAGTGTAAACCTGGTTAATCCGTTTTGTGTCTCTATGTACTCGTATACGTCTAAAAAGTGTTAAAAAAATAAAAAAAACTAGTTTTATTTTATTTGATAGAGCAGAAAATACAAATCAATTTCTGAAATTGTTAAATCCTTTTGATTATATATATATATATATATATATATATATATATATATATATATATATATATATATATATATATATATACCTATAGATATAGGCAATTAATACGTTTCATATTCATATCAAAGGCAATATAACCTTATTCATTTTCGTCATCATAACACTTTTTACCTATATAAAAGTAAGCGTAAGTTAATGCTTTGTAACTAGTTACAACCGATTATACTAGAACTAGTCGCAACCGATTATACGTAAACGACGTTACGTCCCACGTGTACTTTAAGTCAACGCAAACGTATGAACATTTATGCATTGTTTTTGCTGCATTTTGTATGAAATTGGCCGCATAATCAAAATTTACTACTTTTCGCGGATCTACAATTGTTTAACACGAAGTGAAAATTCTGAAAACAAAAAATCTCTAATTGATAAGTCAAAGAAATAAATAATAATTCAACATCAAACTATTGAACTAGCTAAATTCAAAGAAGTTATTCGTTTAAAATGTACATTTTTGAAACTAGGAGGCTTTTCCAAAAGGTAGACCATCTATCTCAGTTTTACCTTATGCGTCTTGTTTAAAAAACAATTGCTTAATTGGTTATAAACGAATTTATAAGATTTTTCCTAAAATATACTACTTAGAAAATATTTACTACTTAGAAAATAACAGCGTATTAATAATTATATACAAGTTAATTATAATAATATTGTATTTTATATTAAAATATTAATTGTTCATAGAATTTTCAAAAGGGCGCACTGTTTTAGCAAAATTCATTTAGCGGAAACGTTATTTCTGTGCTCTTGTTCCCCGAAGGAATGATCATTAGCCTTTGTCAGGGCGAAGTGTAAGGTGTTTTATTGTAGAAATAAATATCACCACATTATTCTCGAATAACAAAACTTAATGAAACCAGCTTTATTTCAAGTGAAAGTATATACGTAAGTATAAAACTTTATTTATACGCTTTGAGGTCATTCATTGTAAAAATTTTTTTTTTGTTTTATAGCTTCACACTATATCCCGCACATAGCCAAGTAGGTAAAAGGGACCTGGGAATCTAGTTTTAAGACGCTTCCGTTCCACACTTTCACCCAATTCTGGAGTCATCGCGTGTTGAGTGGCGGAACTCAACAGCTTTTTTGCCTCGACAAAACTTAAACTGACTCAATTTATACTGCACAAAAATAAAATATAATAAAAGTATGAAATAAAAAATATATTACATTTCTATACATTATAAATATCTATATATGTATGTACGGCATACTCATATTTGTCTTTTCTGCTCATCGAGCATAGAGTCTGAGGGCGATTTATTTCATTACTTGTTGTTAATATTACTGAATGAAACGCTTAGACTGTTTTGTGTACTTCTATGTAGTTTGACTGTAACAGATTTGTTTAATCTCTTTAAATGGTTTTGATGTTTAATATTGACGCCGAGAAATACTAGTCTATTGGTAGGAGTATTATATTTCAGCTCATAAACATAATTTTACACGCACGTTCTTAATATCGAGGCCATCATGTCTCGTTGGACCGAAACTTGGAAAGTGGAGGACTTAACATAAGAGGGTGTTTTAACCTAAGTGGAACCTTATGTTAAAACACTGTTTCCAAGTTTTTATATTTACATTGCTTGTTAAGTGCCATCTAAAATATTTTAGCTAAGGAAGATAGATGAAACTTAAATGGACTTAAAATATTATTAAATATTAAAAATAGGTACCTACCTATTGTTAATTTTTAATGATTAAAGTAAAGGACCTGTAAATAAGCATTGAGTAGTTCTAAGGCTGCAAATATAGATAATCATCCAAGGAATTAGAGCACACGGCGACTCCGAGGTGGAACAAACGTATGAATTAAGCCTTAAAGTACAAAGTTAAGTTACAATAGTGCGACATTGTCTGGCTGTAAGGCTAATGGTTGTGGGTTCCATTTTTTACTTGAATACATTATTTTCACTTAATGCTTTTGTCTATCCTGCGTGAAAGCATGAAACTGGAAATAATATACGAAATTTAAAACATATTCTGACTTTTAGGCATTATTTTCTTTTATTTTTCCTATGATCTTCGAGTATATTGGTGAATGAAAAAAAACCTAATTTAATTTGACTAATTTTCTTTTGACTGAAGAAACGAAAGTGAAATGAATGCTGTGTATATGTAATCCTTTTGAGGATGTGGAGGCAGTTTAGCTGATGAAATCCACAATGAATACATACACAGAATGGCATATACGGGTTAGCGAAGATATCATTGTGAGAATGAAGAAGAATGTGCTTGTGTAGTTTGGGCACATCGAGAGAATTAGTGATGAACTAAAAATAATAATAATAACATATATGAATCGAGTATGAATGGTAAGAGATATAGGAGGAGTCCTCGTTTGATCTTCGAGAACACAGTATCGATGGTGGACACAGTATCATGGATGGTGGGGAAAGAACTAGTGTGGCCATAGCGTTTGACTCTCTGCTGTCTATGCCTACTTCGCTAGGAATAAAGCGTGAAGTTGAAAAAAAAATATTATAAAAAATGACCCGCAAGAATATACAGGTAAAAATTCTCAAGCGAAATAAGATTAAGTACTCTTCTTTAAGTCCACAAAATTTTTGTTGTAGATAAACTATAAAAATAGATGAAGTCATCGTATAAAAATAAGATTAACCCTTAAGTGGCCATCGTTGGAGCGTGTCTCAGCAGTTTCCACTGGCAACATTTTAACATTTGCCGCCAGTTATTTTTAATCTCAAAGAAATTTTAAATGAAATACCTTTTCGACCTAAAGTAATTTAGTTGACGATATAAACATGTTTAAAGTACATTTTTGTTGTTATTTCGTATATGAAATTAAATATTTCGGAATATAAATGAAACCATGGGAAGGCATGTGTTGCTAATAAACATAGATTCAGTAATTTCTTTTATTTACGCTAGACAATATTAATACAATTGTACGGTTCGAAAACTTGATAACGCATGATGTAAAATTCTTCTTAAATTATAAAATTCCTAAATTACATCTTTTTATAAATGGCGTAGTCTGATTACAAACATGATGTTTGTGGCGCTGAGCTCCCCAATTTCGACCGAATTCTAGAGACATTCCGTGTTGAGTGATAGAACTCACCACCGCGCTTTGCCAGAGCGAAAAAATGAAATAATTAAATATTTAATTTCCTCGAATGAGAATCGAACCATAACCCACGTCACTACTGGCTTCATTATATCATAATTATTATACATTAATTAAAGGTATTTAGTGCTCTCAGAAGATAATTAATAATAATACTGTTGCAAGAGAAATATCGCTAGATAAGCACAAGACATCTTAGCTGTTAGTGTAATGCAAGAGAAAGACACTACGTACGTCATTCATTCTTGGCTTAACCGGCTTACCACGGATTATCGTATAACCGAGCTAAATTTAGATGTTTCAACGTTGACTTCACTTTTAAGGGATTTGCTGAATGTTATCAATTATTCGGTTCACACACTGTACTGTGTGACTGGTATAGGTTACGTCAATGGGCTATTTTTATCAGTCGTTAATACTATATTTATAGCATGTTTTGATGGCGCTTGAACTGTGAAATAATATAGGGTACAATTATTTCTATGGGTACAATTTGAAATTACGAATATAATTGCGTTAGATTATATTCTATAGTACCAACAGTTAGATAAAGTTAGTCAATGTACCATGATGACGTCCTATTACCTGTATCTATATTCTATATATATGATATTTATATTCAGAGGTTATATTATAAATAGAATAGAACCATAAATATAAATATAAATAGAATTGTAAACAAAGATTTTTTAAATTTTTGTCCGTTTGTCTGTACGTTTGTTCTCGCCACACTCAGAAACGGCTTAACCGATTTAAGTGCTGTTTTCATTATTATATTTTGGTAAATATCCCTTAACATTAAGAGTTAGTTAGTTTTCAATCGGTTCATAATTACAAAATATATGTCAATATAAGGTATTGTATTCCTACAAAATGATGTTTTATTGAATAGGCTGATATTTCAGTTACCGGTGTATGAACATTGTCTTTAAACTTATAATGTTATTAGATCACTAAAGTAATTCAGATAACCAAAATAAACGTTTTTGCAGTACAAGCAAGCGACGCCGTGAGCGGGTCGCTAGTCTATATATAAAATTATGAAGTGACTGACATACCCAGAGATAAAAGCAAAGTTCAAACCACTGAAGAATTTTAATTTGTTGCACAAAGTTTCTTTGTAGAGTGTAAGTAAGCACTAAGAAATAAGTTTTGAAAGATTCAAAAATTTCTGGATATAAAATTGGGGTAGCAAAATTTGCTGATTGACGGTTGTGGGTTCGATTTCCATCCAAGGAATGAAATATGTAATAGTTTCATTTTTTCATTCTGGTAATGAAGTAAGGAGCGCCGTTGAGTTTCGAGACGCGTAATGCTTCAAAAATTCGACGGAAAGTGTTGAACGAAAGTGGTTTGACTCTGAACGGAGTGTCTCAATCCTAGGTTCCCAGGTTCCTTCTGTCCATCCTGCTATATGAGGAAAAAAACTGACCGTATTACAAATAACATCTGTTAAAGGGAAACATCGCCATATTGTGTGTGCAGAATTAATTATATTTAAGTTCTAAGTTTAATAGCAATAAGCCGCTTAAAATCATTACAATTTTCATTTACTTTGTTTATAACTGATAATATGAATTATTAGTGAATATTATTTATCGTGATGAAAAACAATCCGTTTATTATTTTTATTTAATTTAGCCAATAAAATAAAAATACAGCATTAAGTGTAAATTATGGGTTTTTTATTTTTAAACTTTAGGATTTTGAAATAGTGCAAAAATTTTCAGGAGCAACCATTAGAACTTAATAATATCTCAAATTCGAAAAAATATGTATTCGTGAATTGCCTATCTGTAGACGTGGTGGTTTTGTGTTCCATTCCTAATAGTAGGAATGTTCATAGTAGAAAATTGTTTAGTTATTCTGAATTCGGTCAAAAAAAGAAATGTCTTGATTTAAATCTTCTCTTCTTACTATCTAAACGCGTTAGAGTAAACCAAAGATACTGTAGTAGATAAGGATAAAGTAGAAAACAACGGTATTCTTATCCCATCTAACAGACCGCCATAGGGGCACAAGCTTGTTACTATAAAGGCGACGGATGTGGGTTCAATTCGTACTCGGGCGAATAAAATACTTTATATTATTATTCCCTCGCTCTGGAAACGAGATAAGGCGCTGTGTTAAGTGACGGAAATCCATACACAATGTCTTGAGAATTTGACGGAAAGTGGGGAACGAAGTGTCCTAACATTAAGTTTCCACTACCTGCCCTGCTACGTGTTTCAAAAATTATCCTATATGGAAAACATTTTATAAAGTTTTTGAAAAGAAAAATGTTTTTTTTTAATAATTTTTATGTTAAATGTTTTATATAATTTTAATTTTATAAAAATAAACTTTGGTTCAACAAGTGTTCGAATGAAATTCAACCTGTCACTTCCATTTTGTCACGACAAAGGTTTCATGATAATCCTTAAAGGCTGCCGCAAACTTGCGACGTGGGCGGGTAGAATATTTCTGTGTCATATTCTATTTAAAAATAGGAAATTTAAGTACGTGGAAATGAAAAAGATAGGACTAGGTATATATAAATATCACAATATATCACAGATATATTTGTCTCTATTTTATTTATAATGTTATAATATTCGCACAATATACAACCTATGCTTATAGTAGTAAAAGTATTGTATGCAATATACATATATGCTAGAAAATAATTTTCAAATAAAAAAAAATATTTACATATATTAAATCTATGATTTCAACATTAGTATGTAGAAATCTATGGTTAATACTTGTATTACATACAAATAAAAAGTATAAAATTTTTCCTTTTTACAGATATTTTTTATTTATTTTCCTTTTCAATGAATGCTACACACTAACAAAAAAAAAATATACAAAGTTGGGCCATTGAATTCTGTTTCTCAAAATATAATATTTATAAGGCCAGAAAATGGAGAAATGACCAAGGAAACTTTTAGATCGTTCCTTTTTCTTTTCTTTTCTAATGTTTATTTCTTTTGGTTGATCTATTTTCACAAGCAAAAGCTATACAATGCAATGAAGAAACGTGTCATATATTAATAGATTCTTTTTGAACATATGTATATAATTCTGGAAATACATAAAAATAGATAAAGTAGACAAAGCGTAGCGTTAAGTTTTGTCACAAAGTGCCTCCAACATTGGTCGATTTTAGGGGAACGAATCACTTTGGCTGGTCTTTTTTAACATATCTTAAGCTTATATATTAAAATAATAATATTTTATCGTAGAGTCAACTAGGTTCTCTCTGGCTAGTCTACTATATCCTATTATAGTGACAAGAAACTGTCGTTGCATACGAGCCTTAAGACAATATTATCGACAGTCTATCAACGCCCTGAGGCTGGCTTAGCGCTCTTGCTAACGTAATTCTATACCTCGTTCCAGAACGATATCATTAGACCCATGGCTCTTTCATCAAAGTACTCGGTGTACTATGTAGTAAGTTTATATGTATTTATTTAAAGAATCGAGGCTTCCATGGCGCAGGGGCACAAAGTGTGACTGTAAAACCGACTGGTTGTGGGTTCCATCCCCACTCGAGATGAAATATTTACTTAAAATTATATTTCCATTTCTTCGCTCTGATGTTGAGGCAAAGCGCGGCGTTGAGTTCCGCCACTAAACACGCAATGCCTGCAGAATCCGACAGAAAGTGTGGAACGGAGTGTCTTAATACTAGGTTCCCTCTGCCTATCCTGATGTGTGCGGGATACAGCGTGAAGCTGATTTGATTTGATTTTATTTAAAGAATCGGTTACATTGTTTATTTTTATATTTAAAACCGTAATTTTGTCCACGTAGACGACGTAAGACGTTAAATGAAAATCTCATACTTTCTCGTCTAGTAGGAATTTCGAGAAATATTTTCTTGGTGCTCTACATGCCCTAAACTACGTACAATTCAATTTCAACATTTTAAAGTGATTTTGTCTGTGCGTTGATCTATCTGTTAGTCACTCCTTAATAACGAAAAAGTGATTTTCTTAATTTAAAGTTATCATTTTTATATTAAATAGAGAATTTAAAGAAATATTTTTTTGAAGAGAGAAAATGTCTACCTAATTACATCAAATTTAATTGCATGAAATTTCAATATATAAACTAAAGAGAGCAGTAAAAAAGTAGTGTACCGAATTGAGCCGTGCAACAGAATGGAGTGTTTTAGATTAATATCTCTGTGCCTACCGTAAAGCTAAAAAAACCAAAAGTGACTACATGTGAGAAATTCTTCCGGATTAGAACACGCACCTCTTGGACGGTATTTGTATATATTTTTTAAACAAGATTTTTCTTTCCTAAATGTGGAATAACACTTTAAATATGTTAAGAATGTTTGTTCTTTTATCTGCTTAATACACTCAGCTAGTTAATCTGCTTACTGAAGCACACTTGCAAGTTTATTACTTACTCCATATGTTGGTTTAGCTCTAAAAGCTTCTCACCACCTGTCTGCTGGCTTACTTTACAAAACAAATATATTTACTTAAATATTTCGTTAAAAATTTCGTCCTTGCGAGAGGCCGTTGTGACCCAGCGACACAAGGGTGTGACTGTAACGACGACGGTTGTGTGCTCGATCCTCACTTGAAGTAATGAATTATTATTTATTAATATTTTAATTTCTTCGCTTTGGCACCAAGACAAACGCCAGGAGTTGGGTTCCCTCACTAAACACACAATGCCTCTTAAAATTCGGTGGAAAATGGGAAACGGAGTTAAGACGCCTTAGATTCCCTCTGCATTCCTTGCTGTCGCATACAGCGTGACACTTTTTTATTTATTTTTGGCGTAAAATTAATGAAATATATGGTATAATCATTGTGCCGTTCTTTAATTTTTTAAATATATAATATGTCTTATATATAATAGGGTAGGCGAAATACCCAAGTATTAGAAAACTCCATTTCCGAATCCCCTAGTTTTCATTGGGTGTTGAGTGTGCGGAGCTCAACGTCTATCTAGTCAACGAATTAAGGAAGTTAAGACAATTGATTTCCCTAAGTGGAAATTAAACCCACAGCCGTCACGTTTATAGTCAATATTTATGACGCTGCGCCACGACAGACTAAAAAAAAATGTTATAAATAAAGTTTATTTCTTAATTTTAAGTATGTACATAGAACCTACATAGAAGTCGTAGAAGTCTAGCGAATGGCACAATTTACAAGAATTTAATATAAATATAGATGTACTCGCAAAACATTGACATTCTATAATATGCATTATTCATCAAGTCAAGACAAAGACGACACAGCAAATAAATGCTCTTAGACAAAGCAAACTGGGTTAAGATTCTCGATAGCTCTTTGACTTGACTTATTTTGTAAATTTTGTTTACCTCACACTGTCCTTCAAACAAAAGGGAACCTAGTAATAAACCGAGAGGTTCCCCACATTCCGTCAAATTTTCCAAACATTACATGTTTAGTGGCTTTGTGTTCTTACTAGCGCGAGGAAATGAAAATGGTTCATGCCATCGAATGGAAATCGAACCCAAAATCTTTCTGGCCTCAAAGAAATTCTTTAAGGAAATGTTGACATATTTGCATTTTGTATAGTACTATATTTCCTTACTTTGTAGACAAGCCGGTAAAACCTCGGCATAATACAATCTGTCTGAATTTCAATATACCGAACTAAAGAACTTTGCGCTGAAGGAATGGGAGCTTTAGAGATAAGTCGCTACTCTAAAGATTTTCTATTTCCCTACAAACTTTGTAGTTCTTCCGAAGAAAATTTTCATAAAATCTTTTCATATAGCATTTCGTACGGCTTTACTTGCATTATTATGTGAATTTTAAATATTACAAGTTGTTTTTGATGTACATCTTCACGCGATATCATACATGTAGTACTACATGTAGTACTACACTAGATTCCCTCTGCCTACCCTAGGCAGAGGGAATCTAGTGTTAAAACAGTCCATTTCCTAATTTCCCATGAATTTTCAAGGCATTGGGTATTGATTGGCGGAACTCAACGCAGTGCTTCTGCCTTAATTTTGGCAAAGCGAAGAAATTAGAATATTAATGAGTAATAATTCATTCCCCTGAGTGGGAATCGAACCCCCGACAGTCGCATTACAGTCACACGTTTGATCCCTTACACCACGACGCGTCGGCCTTTTCTATATATAAATAACACAAAAAAATTGACATATAAATATGACGATAGATCAAAATGTTAAATATACTTATATATGTATAATTTTGTTGACAATTTCTAACAAAGCTTTTCCATTAGTGCTAGGTAACTATATTATCTAATCCAAATTAAATTTAACGACGTTTTAATATTAGACTACAGCACTTACACGGCAGAACCGTAAGCCTCATGTCAAAACTAGGCTAAAATCAGTTAGGTAATATAAGTTTTTATTGATAGCGATATTCCTAG
The DNA here is from genome assembly GCA_021202915.1 of Heliconius himera. NCBI lineage: Eukaryota > Metazoa > Arthropoda > Insecta > Lepidoptera > Nymphalidae > Heliconius > Heliconius himera. Next base: position 17,027 of record JAJHJA010000023.1, on the reverse strand, counting down.
CAATATTTCTATGTACGAGTGGTACCGATACCCACCACTACCATTTCGACTCATATAATACAGTGTACAACGGTGATATAATTGAAAATAAAATAATAAAATACGTGGTCCTTTTGGTACGAAACCAGAATTAGGAAATTAAAAAAAATAAATTTAAGTAAATATTTCATCTCCTCGAGTGGGGATCGAACCCACAACCAGTTTGTTTTACAATCACACTGTGCCACTGCGCCACGACTGGCCTCATCATAAATATATTAAGTAATTATAATTATAATTATAATTTGTAAAATGTTCAACCAAACCGTAGAGAACCGAAGTTTCTTAATGGAGAATGGTGTGTCTTAAGAGAGGGAACTATAGAATCTAGTGTCCCAGGTTCCCTGTGTCTTCTCCATCTGATAAAATGTACTACAGTGTTCTGTTGTGGTGCAGTGGGAAAAAGTCCTACTGTAAACGATGATCATGGTCGCTACCCACTCGTGGAATGATTATTTCTCGCAAACTTGGTGGGAAATGACGATTAAACATTTAACACTAGGTTCCCTCCCCCCCCTTGATGTTATTTTTTTGCTTTTATCTAATAACATAAAATAAATATTTGCAATGGGCATAAAATACATATTATCACTCGATCCGCCTCGTGGGTTAAATCCGTTCCCTCGGTTTCCACAAATCCTTGGCCTTCAAAACATCAAGCAATATGTGACAGTGTATTTTTTGTAGTGACGTAAATACTGACGTCTGCGCACGAGTGACTCCGATATTATTGGAAATGACGTCAAATTGTGAAGATAACATTCACGTATGCGTAAATTTAAACTGACTTTTCATTCACGATTGAGGCCGTCCGCATGAACGGCGTAGGATTATTTTTATGAAAATATATAGAACAGTTTTTCAGTTTCACGTTTTGAGTTTTTAGTATCGTAGATAGGAACAACCTTTTGTCTCAAGACTCTCCGATGTCTATTTTCCGCCCGAAGTTATTAAAAATTTCAGCTGCAAAAGTCAGCAGCGAAATGGAAATCATCACTTCGTCAAAAGTTGATGCGCCGGTGCTGCTGCGTCACGATAACCTCTGGATAAAGAATTCAGGAGAGAAACAGTACCGTGGAAACATTGCGCCTTTAGTGATGGAACCTTAACGCTGCAAATTAGTTTTTAGCATTACGCTGTAATACGTGTGGTAACACGTATTAGGGTAGGCAGGGTAAAACTGGGAACCTAGTATAAAGACACTTCCTCCCACATTTATGTTGATTGATATTATATTTTCACATGTTTTATTTATAAAATATTTTTTTATTTTTATAATCTCTAAGAATTCGAAACTGTCTTGACTTGACTTTATATTTGTTTTCTATTCTATCTAGATTGAATTTATTAGGTTGACTTGAGGCAAGCCGCAGTGTATAGGGGCACCAACAAGCGTCTGTAAACGCGACGTTTTGTGAGTTCGATTCCCACTCGAGGAAATGAAATATTTAATATTTTTATTTCCCCGCTCTGGTAACGAGGGAAAGCGTGGCACGGTGCGCTCCTTACAACTCAATGCATCCAAAATTCGGCGGAAAGTGGAGAACAGGAATGCCTCAATAAAAAACTTAACTTAGCTTCACGCTTTATCCCTTGCGGAGTAGTCAGAGAGAACGGTGCGCCAAACGCTACGTCAATAAAACACAGCCTCTTGAAATTAAGTTCCCAGGTTCCCTCTTCCTACTTAGCTATGTGCGGGATATAGCATGAAGGTATAAAAAAAGCTCATCAGGATAGCTATCCTGTACGAGCTTTTTTTACTGGCAGTAATCGCAATTATTAAATTGTTACACTTAATAGAACAACTGTTGAGTTTCTTGCAGCAGACCTGCATTCCGAGCCGGTGGTAGTTTATTAGATAATTAAAAAGTGTTTACAAAAGTCCTTTTGCATTGAAAATATTTAGAATTTGTATTAAAAAAAATAGAAAATAATAGTAGGAGAAATCTAATTTAGTTTGACGAACCATTTCTTATAATTATTTTCTCTTTAGATGATCAATGTTTTGTAGTTAAACTCATCGTTGCCTGTTCGTGGTAAAGATACGAGAAAGAAGATCCTATGTGGGAAAATTTATTATTGGAGGCATTTACCCGTACACCGTAATATAAACCAAAACAATCATTTTATTTTTTTTTGTCTATTTGTCGATTCGTGTGTTAGTCTGTGCGCCTGTTCACATTTATCCCAGGAACGGCTTTACTAATTTGAATATAGTTAAGTAATAATATTATTAGATCACGAAAGTAACTCAGATGAACAATTTTGCGAAAAAAAAATTGCTAGCTGGTCGCTAATTATAAAAACAAAAGTTTGTGGGGATGGATGTTTTTCCACTTTCACGTGAATGCGATAAAATAGATTAAGATAAAATTGTACTGTAATATAGTTTGTACATAACAATAACACAGGCTACAATTAATGTAAAGATTTTGTATAATTTGGCTATAATACAGCAATAAGTTAAAGCGGGCGAAGCCGTTTGCGTCGTTAGTAATATAGTAAAGTACACGCCTAGCATCACTTTCCACCCGATTTCGAGATATTGGGTATTCAGTGGCAGAATTAAACAACGTTATTTTACCTTGCCAGAGAGGGACAATAAAAAATATTTATTTCCTACATTCCGAAACGAACCCGGTCAATCTCACAAATGCGGTCAGACATGGTCCCATTGGGCTATGATAACCTCAATAATATTAAAATTAAGATAAGAATCTCAAAAAATGATTCAATTTGGAAGAGCTCTCACGGTCTTTTACCAATGTCGTATATTTTAATAAATGCTGGTTTAAGTTTATTATCAGAAGTCCTTATAATACTAGACAATTTTTTTTGAGTCTTATTAGATAAACAAAACACGTAAAAAAATCTGTGAAAAAAGGGAATAACAGAGTGAAACTCCTTTTGGGTCCCAGAAATGTTTTTTTCTTTTATATTAATTAATATTATGTACAAAAAAGAAATAATAATTGTTTTTATTGTAGTATCCTTTCCGTTTTTAACTCAATAATTTTTAAAATAATTTTCCAGAAATCAATAGATGAACACTATTCAATCATCATTTATGACCTTATAATGACCTAAATCTGAACTGAAATGGAAATGGATGTCTGTATGGAGTCGATAGAACCGAAATCACAGCTCGTATTTTTGATATCTTTTTTATGATAACAATCTTTTTAATGTTGTTTAATATTTTTAAAAGATATCTTCTTTTAAAAATGTTATACTATATATAATATAAAATATTAATAAAAATATGGAATAATTGATCACTTAATTTTTTTTTTATTAAAGAAGATTTTGTAAAAAACGAACATAAAACCAGATTTGAATTTGGGTCGTCAAACAGAATAAGAATATTTTTTTAACATTTAATATTAACAAATAAAAATAAAGAGACAGTACAAAAATTTTCTAACTCTTAGACTTGATTTTCTTTCTTATACATATTATTTGCTTGTGAACCAAAAAATAATTAAAACTGAAGATTTTTTTTAATTTAAATATATTATGCCTAATTCACTTACAAAGAATTTTATAAAATAGTTAATACTTTTATTTATGTTCAATTTAGTGTAAAACATCTATTTTTCAAGTAAATATTAAAATTTTAAGGAAAAAGTATATAAGCAAATTACTTTTCTTATAGTAATAGTCGTGTACGACTATACGAATCTTAAAAAATATATTGTTAAAAAATCTGAAAAACCATTTTACGTTGAATTAAAATTAAATAAATTTTATATATATTTAATTTTATTGCCGATATAAAATAGAAATGAACTTAACAATACTAAAAAAGAATTGCTAAAATACCAAACTAATAAAAATCCTTGTCAATCAACAAGTAAAAAAGATCTCACATAAAAAAAATCCACTTACCTACTTAATAATCTTTGCTCGTGTCACAAATTTTCTTTGAACTTCACAAAAAAAATGTCTTATTATAATATTATTGTCAGAATTTAAATCATTACCGATTTAAAAATTATTGTCAATTTTTGCGGAGCATTTTTCGCGTGCTTCCTTGTCACGATCGTGATACGAACTGCCCTGGTAGGCAAAAACGGGGCTAAATCGTGTAGGTGTAGGCTGAGTGGGTGTAATATGAAAGAGATAGATATATAGCTCTGCAATGAGAGTGAAAGAGAAGGAACATGATTTAAGGGAGCACGTAGTAGGCGTCGAAGGGAAATTCGTAGGCCTTGGTGAGCGATATTTGATACAACTTTTTTTTTAATGATAGCCTTGTTCTTACAATGGTTTTACGTGACTCTATGAGACAATTCGGTTAGTATGGTAAATTTTTAATATAATAAAATTTATGACGAAATATTTCAAGAGAAAGCTTTATATGTATAATACATCCTTATCATATTAAGCATCATATCGAAACTCAAGATCTTCTTATTAGGATGTCGGAGAAATTAATTATTTTTATTCCGTCGCCTCGGTAACAGGACAATGCACAGCGTTGATTACCGCCACCCATCACATAATGCCTTAATAATTAATTAAGCAGCGCGTGGGAAACTGAGTGACGTAAAACTAGAATCTCTACCTTACCTTCTATATACGGGATACAGAGTGACGCTAAAATAAGGTTATACTGTTTGAGATTAGTTCGCAGAACTTGCTAAGACACTTTGTTCTATCTTTAGTGGCGAATCCCTCCGTTTTTATTTAAAAATTCTAAATAACGCAGAAAAGACTTATGTTAAGACACTTAGTTTTCCGCTTTTTTTCCGACGTCGAGACATATCTGGTTTACTGGCGGAACTTAACGCCGTGCTAACAAGCATGTATAAAAGAAATTTATTAAAAATATTTACCATAATGTTACAGTATCTGTATATTTCATTTATGCCAAACTATTTACATATATTTAAATGCTTGGCTAGGACAGAACTTTTGCATTTGGAAGAGTGGTTATATTAAAATAATTTTAAAAATTTCATAATGCAAGCCTTTAAATGGAAATATAAGTCACTGCTTATAAACAAAATAATTAAAAAAAATATTTTATTGTTATATTATTGATTGTGTGATCCATTCACACTGCCTTGAATGAGTTGTCTTTTTCTCCGCTTTGAGAGATAAAACGCGAAGTTGAGGTACGCCAGTTAAGAAACAATATTTTGAAATTAAACGAGACAGATTGTTGGTTCAGCTCCCATTCGAGGAAATTAAATATTAAATATTCTTATTCCCTCGCTTTGAAACCAAGGCAAACCGCGGCGTTGAGTTCCGCCAATCAACAGCGTGAAGCTTAAAAAAAGTAAGAAACGAAGTGTCTTGGCGTTAGCTTACGTTCTCTCTACATACTTGAATTAAATTGGCTTTTGACGTATGTTATTGAGTGGCGAAGTTTAACGCCGCGCTTTGTTTACAAGAGCGAAAAATGTAAATAAATTAAATGGAATAACTCTATTTACAAACATCGTTTGCACGATTGGATATTTTTCCACTGTGTCACAACGGCCTCGATGGCCACTAGATGCTATTAACATACTCCGTAATATGTGAAATGATGAAACCGAAATCGCTTAAATGAAATGATCATCATCGTCACCAGCGTCATTACTATCATTATTAACATTGGCGTGGAAGTGGATAAAAATAGCAAGAAAACGTATTAAAAATAGAAAACATTTGTAGATGCACATTGTACATTTATGAATGAAGCAGAATTCAATATCTGCAAAGTACAACTGTCGTTGTTTTTATTGGAGATCGCCCGCGGAATTTTCATTGAAAATACTATTTCCGACGCTCTTATTAAAAGAAGATATTAATATTTTACTTTCTATAACTTTTGTAAAGTATTTCAAAACATTTTTGATATTAAAATATTCGCTTAAAATTTTTGCTTAATTTGCATGAATATATAAGTTAATAATTTTTTTTGTATTTTTATAATTAAAAAGCGGTGTGAAATTTAGAATAAGTAGTAAGTATAGCATATGACGAAGAAGAGAAGCGTCATATTATAAAAAGATAAATTGTTGTGCAAATTATTTTTTTTGTATTGTAGGGGGTTAGCGGGCGATGTGACTTGGGAGCGAAGTGCCTTAGTTTAATGAAATGTCTAGAGTTTTTAATTCTCTTAGAGAAAATAGGTAGCTTTCTAGTAAGTGTGACTAGAAAATTAAATTCCCACGCATTCACTTTCCATTCTTCATTCGTTTTTCATTCGTTACATTGTACAGCACGACAACTGCTTTGTTGAGAGTAACTGACGACATTAGGTTAGCTATGAAAAAGAATTTAATGTGCTTTTTTTTAAACGATTTTAGGAATGCGTCCAATACAATGGATCACGATCTACTTATTGCTCACTTATTCAATGCTAATGCCTAAAGATTCAACTTTAGAATTATTTTCTCCTATCTTCAGAAACGCGACAGTCTATTTGTGCAGGTTGGACAAACTCTGATGGGCAAGCTATAAAAGTCGGCGTGCTGCAAGGCGACATTCTATCTCCTCTTCTCTTCTCAGCATGAATTAACTCCATTCCGACCGTTCTATCTTCTTGATACCATCTTTACGCTGATGAAACTCACCTTTAAGAATATGCTAGTATTGACAATATTGTAGATGTCACTCACACTTTAAACACCAATCTTTGGCAAATATTTGGTGTTCAAAATATCGCCCCTAACAAATGCCAGGCAATAATTATAAGTAGCTCTAACCTTGTACCGGTTCTAACCAGTATCTAACCTTGCATACAAAAGTACAGTAATAAAACATTTGGTGCAGTTCCGGCACTTAACACGCAATGCCTCCAAAATTCGGCTTAAAGTGGACAACAGAAATGTTTAATTTAAACGGAGAATCTTAACACTAGGTTCTCAGGTTCCCTCTGCCTACCGTGCTATCTGCGAGATACAACTTGAAGCTAAAAAAATTGAGAATAGAGTATTAATACTAGGTCACCCTCTCTTGCTTACTTTAGGGATATGCGGGATAAGAATATATCTGAAAAGAAACCAATTTTGTAAAAATAGTGCCACAGGTATACATAATCCTAATCAATCAATTTAAATGGACATAATATGTACGTCTAATAATTCAAGTATAAATTGAATCAATTTTGTTAAATATATAATTAAAGTAAGATCATTTATATTTAATTACAGTTAAATAGTAAACCGTCCTTTATTACAGTGTTTACAGCCAATAAATTAATCTTAGGTCAGCGACAGCCGTCCCAAAGCTTATAAAATGTAAGCGTCTCAATAAAAACTCGATAAAAAGCTATATGTTGCTTGTAGCTTTTTTCATTTTTTAACTCTTGTACATTTTTTTATAAAATTTACAAATACTTTACTTACATTATAAACATTTAGATAATAAGTTCTTCGATTTTCAGGATTGTTACACATTTTAAATAAAACTATTTTAACCGGATTAATCGCGTATATTTAAGATTATACGACGTTTCGAATACTTTGCAGTAGTCCCATGGTCACGGGTAGACTGTGGTGGTGGTGTGGTGGTCCGTGGTCTACCCGTAACCACGGACTACTGCAAAGTGTTCGAAACATCGGGTTTCCAAAAACGTATAATACAAATATACGTCATATATCGTAGTCTCATTTAAAATATTAAGATACTCTGTTCCCGTTACGACACTGTTTTCTTTAATTCCTCCATTCTTGTAGCGGAACTCAAGGCTGCGCTTTGCGTCTTTACCACCACAAGAAATTGGAAATATTAAATATTTAATTCTAGTGTTGTCGAAAATCAGTCTTGGTCTTGCAGTCTTAATATTGTTCTTACATTTTTCGCAAGACCAAGACCGTCTAATTTTAGCAAGATCAAGACTGACCGTGCAGGATTTGAGCAGGAACAAGATTAAGTCTGCGAGACTCTTGCGTCTAGTAATTAAGACTTGCAATTAGTGTCGTTTCAGGTAGTGTAGAGGTTCAGGTATACGCTTAAGGACTATAAGAGACGCAAAAAACATTTTAAAAAAATATATGGATAATGGAAATTGGGCTTACGCGTATTACGAACAATACCAAACATATATAGCAAAACAACGAATGAAAATGATGCATTAAAAGTAAAAAAAAGTGCATCTCTAGTTTTGACCATCGACGCTTTGATAGTGCGCGGTGCCTTGTTGGCATTTCAAAGTTCGGATGACTGACTTGTTAAAGAAATTTTGCACCTATTCGGAAGTACAAGGTCAAGAACCATGTGTCGGTGGCTTCTATTGATATATTCGCGCCGCAAACGCGACATTTCATACTATTTTATTGCCGCTACAGAGTACATGTTCCAAAGAATAAAATTAATTTCCTGGTGATCAGAATGGACACGATACATTAAGCTGATGTCGCAAGCATAATTTAAATTATATATATGCATAGATACAAATTTATTTCGTGAAGTTGATAATTTTATGACGCGTATCTTTCAAAAATTTATCAGCAGTGTCAGTTTATTAACTTCTATTTAACTTTACTAGTTGGTAAGTAAAATAAATAAATATGGCAAGTAACGTTACCTAGGTAAATTTAATTTAATTAACATAGATTAATTTCATTATTTTATTATTACGTAGGCACACTATACCTATCTGGCAACGGATTTGTTTTATTAAAAATAATAACAAAATCCGAAGAATCTCAAATATTTCTATTTCTCCAAAATGAAGTGGAGGTATCACAACCTTTTTAATAACCCCATAACGGACGCCAGTCGTAGCGCAGCGGCACAAAGTGTGACTGTAAAACCGACTGGTTGTGGGTTCGATCCACACTCCAGGAGATGAAATATTTACTTAAATGTATATTTCCATTTCTTCGCTTTATCGAGGCAAAGCGCGGCGTTGAGTTCTGCCACTCAACACGCAATGCCTCTAGAATTCGTTAGAAAGTGGGGTACGGAGTGTCTTAACACTAGGTTCCTTCTGCCTACCCTGTGCGGGATACAGCGTGAAGCTGATTTATTTATTTTGTATATAAAAAAGTGGTCAGGTAAGAAAAAAATACTAATCACACAAAACACAAAACTCATTCCCACGCTTTGTCTACCAGAGCGAAGAAATTAAATGATTTATTCTATCGAGCGGGGATTGAACCCACAACCAACCCGGCTATATTTTGACGTTGTCCTAATGCCACAAGGCAACCAACATTACCGTACTTTATAGTAATCGGATTGTGGATTTTTATACATATTTGCTATTTGTAAATATCTTTCTACAGAACAATTCTAAAAATAGAAACAAATATATATGAATTTCCATGCATCCATACTAATGTACAGACTAACATGATAATCTAACAAAATTCTATGATATAAGGTACAGATTTTTACCAGTTATAAAATTATTTTCCCGCTGTATCTCGTATATTGTTAAGACACTCCATTCCCCACTTTTCGCCGAATTTTCGACACATTGCGTGTTGAGTGACGGAATTTAACGCCGCTTTTTACCTTGGTACTGGAGCGAAGAAATAAAAATATAATAAATATAAATTCATTCCTCCGAGTGGACGGCGGGCCCACAATTTTCGATTTTTAGTTACGGCCACACCTTTGTGCCCATGAGTCACTATGGCTTAAATATCACCTCTTAAAATCTTGTATATGAATACACAACTATTTCGGACTAATAGTAGGCAAGGACTAGTATTAGTAGGTATATAGGTTCCTACCTATTAGGACTTGCGACCCAAGTATATATCAGTTTAAGGGTCCTTATTGAAACGATTATTAAACCTTGACTCCACTGTCCAAGCAACGCGATACTATATATCATAGATATTTATTTTGAAAACGCAAGGTGTTATTTTAGTTCTCTACCACTGCTGTTTAACCTTTTAATCTGTGCACCAGCAAAGTTGAAGCGAAGAAAAGTCTGTCAATATTAGCAATAAGATATATTTATATGACGTAAATCTATATTTTAAATTAACTTTATAGTATCATAAAGTATATATAATAATATAGCCTAAGATTCCAGGGCGCCCAGACCTATGTCATTTTAGCAAAGCTGACATTTTGAGGACTTTTAGTTTAATATGTTAAGACAGTCTGCGGACACATTAACTTGAAAATGGATATCTGGCAGGTGTAAAGGCCCACATAAAGAGTCTGGTAATAATAACTATATTTTTTAAATTATTCTTAAAAACAATTTTAAATATTAGCGTTTCTACTTTAATGTAGATGAACGTGTACCTTAAGACGCTACCTCTGAAAGGACCTCACGTTCAAGTTAGTAAGTACGCATATAGTCTTAATTACATATTAGACTATTAATCCTCGAAATTTAAGCTTTGCTAAAATGCCGTAGGTTTGGGGGCCCTATTTTCACAATTTTTTTATGTCTGAATGAGTTATATAAGTATATCTTAATAAAAATAACATATGAAGGTTATCATGGCGCTGTATGACACCGTCTAAGTGTAAATCTGAACGTTGTGAGTCCAATTCTCACTCGGAGAAGGGAATATTTTTTACTGTCACGTTCTGATCTGAAGTGCAGCGATCAGTTCCGCCACTTATCATTTCAATGTCTTTTTAATATGTCTACTAATATTTATAATCAAATAATATATACTTACATGATAACTTAATTATTTATTTTTACGGTAACGTGAAACTTAAAAAAGTACATATATTGTAGTATTATACTCCACATAGCTATATCTATAAAGAGGAAGAATCGTGTGGGCGCAGGGTCGTATCGGCAACTTGGGAAAAAACGATTTATATCAAGATTTAGTTTACTACTTCCACCACTGCGGCTTATCGACAGTTCAACTACTATTTTTAGGGTTTACCAACGAAAGGGTCTGCCCTATCTGTGTATCACAAGATTGTATTTAATGTAGACCTCAATATGTCATTTAAAGTTTTGTTCAAATATTAGAATATGTATTGTAAATATATATAAAAATATTAATAAACTATTTACTTTTTATTATAGGGTATGATTTTTATGGAAAGCACATAAAATCTCTTAGCAAGAGAAACTATGTGGACGAAACCATGTATGTAAAGACATACTATAAGACACGAGGAAACGTATATTTTTCGGACACGGGGGAGTGGGTATAGGAGGCAACCAAAAGTATCGAGTGTGGATTGCTAGTAGTCTTGCAGTTTCCATTCTCAACATTAGTCTTAGATGCTGACATTCTCTAGAAGGTGCCTCACGCCAGTATGATATCAAGTTAACATTATAATATTAAGTTTAGTTTGGCTTGACACAGGAACAAAATGGGTTTCGCCACTCAATGTAGTATGTAGAGAATGAAATAATATGTCTTAGTCTTATCTGCTGAAACCATTTATTTATCTTTTACGAATAATTTGTTAATATTTATTTTATGAAGGCCAGATTTGAAGTTATTTAGTATGTAAAGCGTTAAAGTTCTAAAATGCTTTGCATTTTAATTAATATATTTTGTCGACGAATTTCTATAAACTGTCTTAATAGGTTATAAGAATTGCTTTATAAACAGATACTTAACAGATTAGTAAGAAACAGATATAATTATAATAATATATAATATTATATGTATATAATATTATATATATTGATACCAGTCGTATCGCAGCGGCACGAAGTGTGACTGGTTGTGGGTTCGATCTCCACTCGAGGAGATGAAATATTTACTTAAATTTATATTTCCATTTCTTCGCTCTGGCGTCGAGGCTAAGCGCGGCGTTGAGTTCTGCCACTCAATACGCAATGGCTCCAGAATTCGGCAGAAAGTGGGGAACGGAGTGTCTTAACACTAGGTATTCCCTCTGCCTACCCTGCTGTGTGCGGGATACAGCGTGAAGCTACTTCACGCCAAAACACCGATTGGCCCTATATAGGACCCAGGTTCGGCCTCATATGGAGTACTGTTCTGATCTCTGGGCTGGTGCACCCCAGATCAGCTTGAACCATTTGATCGCATACAACGTAGAGCCATTCGAATCATTGGGGACCCAATGATCTGTGAAAGGATTGACTGTGCGTTCTCTACCGCATTTATCATGGGGAGTGTTCTGAGAAATTGGTTTTTTAACCGCACAGTACGTCACAAGCTAAACAATCATCCACATCACCTGGATACGTGGCAATCCACTACTTTGCGGTTTCGTAGGAACTTCCTTCCACGCGCCACGGAATGGAACTGTGGAATGTCCTACTCGCGGCAGTGTTTCCAGGTCGATATGACATGGGTCGACCCTTCAATAAGCGCGTTTATCTCCACCTTAAAGGCCGGCAACGCACCTGTAGCTCCTCTGGTGTTGCACGGGGCCATGGGCGGCGGTAATCACTTACCATCAGGTGACCCGAACGCTCGTTTGCCTTGTCCTTTTTAATAAAAAAAATACAGACGGACAAAAAAATGAACTTACAAGGGTTCTTTATTTCCTTAAAGAGGTACGGAACCCTAATAATAATAAGAAACATAGGAATGTTAACAAAATGATAAATTATATGTATAAAACAAGTGTATAATAAATGACTAAGCCTAATGGTTCGTTTTTTGTCGTATTTCTCCCAGTACTTAGAAACCCGGCCAAATTCGAAGCGCTGTAAAACAAAGATAAATAAATAAAATTTAACAAATTTATAGGGAAAATTATTCGTTGAAAACCTCTCTATAAGATTGCTCTGGTGTAATGTTATTCTAAAATGGAAAGAAAAAATGTTATAATGGCCAAAGAAAAATAAAAAATCTAAATGCAGAATAAAAATATATAACGTCTTGCTGTCAAATACAAATGTCAAAGTGTAAATATAAGTCGTCAGTTCTTTTTGAAAACAAGTTGAATGCTATAGAGAATAATTTTAGAAATATTCATCTCAGTTCAAGTATTTATCTTAAAAGGAAATGTGAAAGGGTAGACATCTTCTGTCTTTTCACTACTACGCTATAATATTTAAAAATGCTTTAGAAAATTAGCTGAGCTTTTATAAAGCTCAGCAATTGAGTGAAAGGTTAGGAGTTAAAAGTATATTGTTTAAGACCTGCCTTACTTTTAAATATTATACGAATATAGTGACAATATTGCAATAAAATCATTTTTTTGTAGTTTTTTTACGAAAATGTATATAGTGAGTGGGGCGGAAAGGAACGAGCGAACAGAAAGAGTTAAAATGAATTCGAATACAAAACTGTACACAAGTATAAACTTTATTCTTTTTAACATAGTTTGTAAAACATTTTTTTTTGAATTCTTCTCAATTCTCAACAAATTTTGACTCAGGAAAGTTTTTAATGTTTATTCAACTACGAAATATATTTTTTATTTAAGAAAAATTCAAACAATTTTTAATAAGAAATAATTTTAACAAACAAAACAAGTTATTTAAACAAGTTATTTATATGTAACTATCTAAAACTATTTTTTTTATCATTATCTAAAGTCTAAACTATTTGTATACAGGTTATTATTACCGTACCTACTATGACATATTAATTATTTAAAAAAATCTTTATTATTATGAACTCGGTAACCAGTCAAGGGTAAAACGGGAATCTTTTAATAAGACTCATCTATCCATCCATCCGTCTGTCACCAGGCTATAATCTCGTGAACCGTGCGTGATAGACAGTTGAAATTTTTACGCATATAACTTCAAATGTAAAAAAACTGATTAAAATTAATATTTAAGCGGACTCCGATGCAACCAACGTGATATTTTTTTGCCGTTTTTAAAGATGATAATGGTACGAAATGCATCGTGCGCGAGTCCTACTCGCACTTGGCTGTTTTTTTCTTTCCAAGCGAATTTAGCATTTGATAGAAGTAGTCTAACTATAAACAACTCTTGTCCACTCTCCGATCTAATAAAGTCGCACTTACATTGATTTGTTTGAGCAATGTTTAAAGTGCGAGCTATAAAGCGGATATTAATTACATAGTACTTTTGAACAACATAAGAAAATATATAAAGAAAAATTATATAACATTAGAAAATGTCGTGGCGCATTGGGACCACCTCTGATTGTGAACGCGATGGTTGTGGGTTCGAGCCACATTTAGAGAACGCATTAAACAGATCGACGAAATGAAACTAACGAAATAAAAGATTAATTTAAATAAATCAAATCGGTTTCACTCAGAGAGAAACTTGTATATTTAGCCACTCCGTTCCCCCATTTTCCGTCGAATTCTGGAGGCATTGCGTGTTGAGTGGCGGAACTCAACGCCGCGCTTTCCTCGGCACCAGATCGAACAATAAATAAAATATATATTTTTAAATACATATTTAAACGGTTAAATTATAATTTTTAAAACTGTTCTAATTAACTTAGGCTTGGAAGTTAGAGGCTGAATCTCGAATTGCTTAACAGATGGTCCATTTTAGGATTATATTTTTGTTGCCTCAACAAATTTTAACCAAGTTGCTCCTCGCATATTAATGTGTCTTTTATATAGGACATATTTGAGTTTTTCTAGCTTTTTTAATGTTTTACATGATCTGTTTAAGATAGTAGATAGTAGTAGGGTTATAAGGATATATTTTACTTTAGCTGATTTCTTTCCATTGTATCACGCATATAGCCGAATGGCATAAGAAATTCATTTTTTTAATCTTTCTGTTTGCACCGCTCAGTTTTATCTTTTTACATCAACATCGTTCACATCACTTTGTTTTGGTATTAGAGTGGAGAAATGATAACAGTTTATTCTTCAAATGTATATCGAACCTACAACCGTCGCGTTTACAGTCAAATACTGCACCGCTCTGCGCCATGACGACCTCAAAAAATGTTGTTAAATCGCTTGTTCAAAAACAAATAAGTGACATTAGTAATAGGCGGACGAAATGAACACGGGGGTAAAACCCCTCTACTATTTTTTATATAACATACATAAACAAAAAATATATAAAATCAAGAACATTATATGAAATCCTTTGTATTTAACATAAATTAATATCCAATATAATGTCAGTCAACCGGCGTGTAAACATTGGGATACCATCCAAAGGTAATTTAATTAACATTTTTGACAGCCGGTGCTCTGTAAACATTATGGCGGTATCGAAATAGATAAATATCTCTCTTCATTATCAATTTTTAATAGGAAAGGGTTTATTTGTTGCTCGGAAAAATAAAGTTTTTTAATATTAATTAATTAGTGATTGTGAATTTTACCTGTTAATTGAGGTTTATGAGTAGTGATAAAAGTGTAGGATTGTTGTCAGTTCGAATCCTATTCGGAATTCGGGGAATGATTTATTTTGTTCGTCTGACAAAGCGTAGCATACAATTCAGTCGCTACGCAATCTCTCAATTATAGTCAAAGTTTTCTCTGTCTAATTTAGCTATATCCGTGGTATGCTATATACGATATATTATATACAGTAGGCGGAAAGGGTGAGAGTGTAATGATTAGACTTCTATTATTTGGTTTTGTCAGGTCAAAACGAATGAGTGATGAAAGAATGGCTAAAAAGATTTATGATGGAAATATGAGCGGTAAGAGATAGAGCGCGAGGGATACAGCGTGAAGCTAAGTTAACTTATCTAGCTAAATTAACTTAGCTTCACACTGTATATATAATAAGCTATTTAGTAATAAACTAAATAAATAATAAAAATAACAAAATTTTTAATTGGCAATATTCATATAAATATAGTTACTGACTTTCAAATAATTATAGGAGTTTGCGACTTCCCTGTTTTATACGTACCAATATGTAATATTGCCTAGAATAAAAAAACTCATCAAGAACAATTAAAGAAACTCGTTGCTAGAGTTGTAGCTCGCATCTTAGGAATTTTAATATCTTCTCTTTATTGAAATTTAAACCCGTTACCTCCGTCCAAATTGTTCAAGCAATTTGACCATTAATGCAACATATAGAGTAAAAACAGAAAAGAAAAAGATTACAGTAAAAAAGGGGAAGAAAAAACCCTTTGAGTACGCAGCTAAAGCAGCTTATTTGTACGTAACAAAGATATTTTACTAAGTAAAAGCTCTTATTTATTCATTCCAATATTGAATATTTTACTCTCATATTTATGAGATCATAGATCACAGAGTATATTATTATAATAAAATATAATATTTGTGACTTTATTTTTTCATATAGTTTTATTATATAGTGGTGTTTTTATGTTTTTTTAACCATAATACTTTAACTTAACTTCCCTAAAATCCCTAGCGGGTAGTCAGAGAGAACGAAGCGCCGAACGCTACGGTCCTCTACATACTTCTTTCGCTTCGTCCACTGTCATCAACCTCTTCATACATGTCCTCCGGGGGATTCTCATGCTTTTTACGTGACCTTCCTCCAGTATCTTCAATACTGTGTTTTCGAAAGTCAACCGAGGTCTCCCCCTGTCTCTCTTACCGCTCACTTTTCCATCATAAACCCCTTTTGCCATTCTTTAATCACTCATTTGTTCTACGTACCCAAATCTTTAATAAAATCTTAAATTAAAAATATATTTAAATGTGATTAGTTAAGATTTAACTTTACGCGTGGCACTGTAAGCATAGATAACCTAGAGTTAGGATACGTTCTCTGTTTTCGCAAAGATTTGGAAACATTTGAAGGGATGAGTGACGGAGCTCAACGCCACGCTTCATTTTTTACAAATCATTAATGTAATAGTCTATTCTTTTTTTAAGTGTTTACAATTGTTGAATTATATCAAAAATAGTTATTAATTTTTTTTTTTTACATCTAAAAACAACAATAAACAGTAATTAAAAAAAAGAAAATGAAAACGCCACCCGCCACGTTAGTTTTCAGATTTTCTATGCTCTATGATACAAATACTAAACGAACATATAACATTTTATGGGCAAAATCCCTTAAAGCTTAAATTAAACATATAACTTCTACGATTTTCAATGATAAAAATAGTACTGCATAAATTATTTATATTCACTTTAGTTATTATTTTACCAGCCAGTGTCAGTGAGCAAATTCTAGTCCGCATTTTATATTGAGTGGCGGAACTCAACGCCGCATTTTTTTGCCCCTCGAGAAA